>CM038795.1:169732093-170272488 GCA_021764765.1 Vicia sativa | reverse complement strand
CTTCAAATTTCTTTCAGATCTATGTTCACTGAGATTCCATTAGATTTTCTAAGATTTATGTTCACTTCGTTTCACTGTGATTTCCTCAAATTTTCTAAAGACTTATATTCATTTCAAATTTCATCACATTTCTAAAGACTTATATTCACTTCAAATATCATCATATTTCTTAAGGTTCATGTTCACTTTATATTTCTTTAATTTCTTAAGGTTTATATTCACTCAAATTTCTTCAGATCTATGTTCACTTGAGATTCCATTGCATTTTCTTAAGATTTATGTTCACATCAAGTTTCATCGTGTTTTCCTCAAATTTCTAGAGACTTATATTCATTTCAAATTTCATCACATTTTCTAAAGACTTATATTCACTTCAAATATCATCATATTTCTTAAGGTTTATGTTCACTTCAGATTTCTTTAGAATATCTTAAGTTTTATTTACTTCAATTTCTCGTGATCTATGTTAACTCGATTTCATTTAATTTTCTTAAGATTTATGTTCACGTCAAGTTTCATCAGGTTTTCCTCAAATTTTCTAAGGTTATATTCTTTCAAATTTCATCACATTTCTAAAGACTTATATTCACTTCAAATATCACATTTTATTAAGGTTTATGTTCACTTGTATTTCTTCGTAATATCTTAAGTTTATATTTCAAATTTCTTCAGATTCATATTCACTTGAGATTCCATTAGATTTCTTAAGATTTATGTTCACGTCAAATTTCATCCGTTTTACTAAAATTTTCTAGAGACTTATATTCTTTCAAATTTCATCACATTTCCTAAAACACTTATATTCACTTCAAATATCATCATATTTAAGGTTTATGATCACTCTCGTGTTCTTCAGAATTTTCTTGCCTTTATTCACTTCAAATTTAATCAGATCTATGTTCACTGAGATTCCATTAGATTTTCTAAGATTTATGTTCACGCTCAAGTTTCACTGTTTTCCTCAAATTTCTAGAGACTTATATTCATTTCAAATTTCATCACATTTTCAAGACTTATATTCACTCAAATATCATATTTCTTAAAGTTTATATTCACTCAGATTTCTTCAGAATTTCTTAAGTTTATATTCACTTCAAATTCTTCAGATTTATGTTCACTGAGATTCCACCAGATTTTCTTAAGATTTATGTTCACATCGTTTCATTAGGTTTTCCTAAATTTTAGAGACTTATATTCATTTCAAATTTCATCACATTTTCTAAAGACTTATATTCACTAAATAATATCATATTTCTTAAGTTTATGTTCACTTCAGATCTTCAAAATTCTTAAGGTTTATATTCACTCAAATTTCTTCAGATCTATGTTCACTGAGATTCCACCGATTTTCTTAAGATTATGTTCACGCCAAGTTTCACTGTGTTTCCTCAAATTTTCTAGAGACTTATATTCATTTCAAATTTCATCACATTTTCTAAAGACTTATATTCACTCAAATATCATCATATTTCTTTATTGTTTATGTTCACTCTGTATTCTTCAAATTCTTGGATTTATATTCACTCAAATTTCTTCGATCTATGTTCACCGAGATTCCACAAGATTTTCTTAAGATTTATGTTCACGTAAAGTTTCATCAATGTGATTTCTCAAATTTTCTAGAGACTTATATTCTTTTCAAATTTCATCACTTCCAAAGACTTATATTCACCAAATATCAACATATTTCAAGGTTTATATTCACTTTAAATTTCTTCAGATCTATGTTCACTTGAGATTCCATTTATTTTATTAAGATTTATGTTCACGCTATAAGTCATCAAAGTTTTCCTCAAATTTTCTAGAGACTTATATTCATTTCAAATTTCATCACATTTTCTAAAGACTTATATTCACTTCAAATATCATCATATTTAAGGTTTATGTTCACTTCAGATTTCTTTAGAATATTAAGTTTATATTCATTTCAAATTTCTTAGATCTATGTTCACTTGAGATTCCATTAGATTTTCTAAGATTTATGTTCACGCCAAATTTCATCAGGTTTTCCTCAAATTTCTTGAGACTTATATTCTATTCAAATTTCATCACATTTCCAAAGACTTATATTCACTTCAAATATCATCATTTCTTAAGGTTTATGTTCACTAATTTCTTCTTGAATATCTTAAGGTTTATATTTACTTCAAATCTTCCGATCTATGTTCACTTGAGATTCCACAGATTTTCTTAAGATTTATGTTCACGTCAAATTTCACTGTGTTCTCCCAAATTTTCTAGAGACTTATATTCTTTCAAATTTCATCACATTTCAAAGACTTATATTCATTCAAATATCATCGATTAAGGTTTGGTTCACTAGATTTCTTCTAATTTCAAGGTTTATATTCACTAAATTTCTTCGATCTATGTTCACTTGAGATTCCACCAGATTTTCTTAAGATTTATGTTCACGTCAAGTTTCATCGTGTTACCCTAAATTTTCTAGAGACTATATTCATTTCAAATTTCATCACATTTTCTAAAGACTTATATTCACTTCAAATATCATCATATTTCTTAGGTTTATGTTCACTGTATTCTTCAGAATTTCTTAAGGTTTATATTCACTCAAATTTCTTCAGATCTATGTTCACTTGAGATTCCATTAGATTTTAATAAGATTTATGTTCACGTCAAGTTTCACTGGTTTTCCTCAAATTTTCTAGAAGCTATTCATTTCAAATTTCATCACATTTTAAGACTTATATTCACTTCAAATATCATCATATTTTAAGGTTTATGTTCACTCAGATTTCATCAGAATTTCTTAAGGTTTATATTCACTTCAAATTTCTTTATCTATGTTCACTGAGATCACCAGATTTTTTCTTAAGATTTATGTCACACTTTCACAAGGTTTTCCTCAATTTTCTAGAGACTTATATTCATTTCAAATTTCATCACATTTTCTAAAGACTTATATTCACTTCAAATATATCACATTTCTTAGGTTTATGTTCACTTCAGATTTTCAAAATTTCTTAAGGTTTATATCACTTCAAATTTCTTCGTGATCTATGTTCACTTGAGATTCCACCAAATTTTCTTAAGATTTATGTTCACGTCAAGTTTCACCAGGTTTTCTCAAATTTTCTAGAGACTTATATTCATTTCAAATTTCATCACATTTCTAAAGACTTATATTCACTTCAAATATCATATTTCTTAAGGTTTATGTTCACTGTATTTCTCCAAATTTCAAAGGGTTATATTCACTTCAAATTTCTTCAGATCTATGTTCACTTGAGATTCCACAAGATTTCTTAAGATTTATGTTCACGCTGTTTCATCGGTTTTCTCAAATTTTCTAGAGACTTATATTCATTTCAAATTTCATCACATTTCCTAAAGACTTATATTCACTTCAAATATCGCTATTTCTTAAGGTTTATATTCACTTTATATTTCTTCAGATCTATGTTCACTTGAGATTCCACGATTTTATTAAGATTTGTTCACGCCATGTTTCATCAAAGTTTTCCTCAAATTTTCTAGAGACTTATATTCATTTCAAATTTCATCACATTTCTAAAGACTTATATTCACTTCAAATATCATCATATTCTTATGGTTTATGTTCACCTCAGATTCTCCTTAACTCTTGTTTATATTCACTCATTTCTTCTAATCCATGTTCACTTGAGATTCCACCAGATTTTCTAAAGATTTATGTTCACGCCAAGTTTCAATTGTGTTTTCCCAATTCTAGAGACTTATATTCATTTTAAATCATTCATCACTTTTCTAAAGACTTATATTCACTTCAAACATCAATTTTCTTGGTTTATGTTCACCAGATTTCTTTCAGAATTTCTTAAGATTTATATTCATTCAAACTCCTCAGATCCATGTTCACTTGAGATTCCATTAGATTTTCTTAAGATTTATGTTCTCACCAAGTTTCACCAGGCTTTCCTCCCAAATTTCCTGAGACTTATATCCTTTCAAATTCCATCACATTTCTAAAGACTTATATTCACTCAAATATCATCGATTATTAAGGTTTATGTTCACTAATTTCTTCATAATATCTTAAGGTTTATATTTACTTCAAATTTCTTCAGATCTATGTTCACTATGATTCCATTAGATTTTCTTAAGATTTATGTTCACGCCAAATTTCGTTTTCTCAAATTTTCTAGAGACTTATATTCTTCAAATTTCATCACATTTCCAAAGACTTATATTCATTCAAATATCATCATATTTAAGGTTTTTATCACCGTATTTCAGAATTTCTTTAGGTTTATATTCACTTAAATTTCTTCAGATCATGTTCACTTGAGATTCATTAGATTTTCTTAAGATTAATGTTCACGCCAAGTTTCATCAGTTTTCTCAAATTTTCTAAGACTTATATTCTTTTCAAATTTCATCACATTTTCTAAAGACTTATATTCACTTCAAATATCATCATATTTCTTAAGGTTTATGTTCACTTCGTATTTCATGTAATTTCTTAAGGTTTATATTCACTTCAAATTTCTTCAAATCTATGTTCACTTGAGATTCCACCAGATTTTCTTAAGATTTATGTTCACGTCAAGTTTCATCAGGTTTCCCAATTTTCTAGAGACTTATATTCATTTCAAATTTCATCACATTTTCTAAAGACTTATATTCACTTCAAATATCATCATATTTCTTAAGGTTTATATTCACTTTGTATTTCTTCAGAATTTCTTAAGGTTTATATTCACTTCAAATATCTACAGATCTATGTTCACTTGAGATTCCACCAGATTTTCTTAAGATTTATGTTCACAGCAAGTTTCATCAGGTTTTCCACAAATTTTCTAGAGACTCATATTCATTTCAAATTTCATCACATTTTCTAAAGACTTATATTCACTTCAAATATCATCATATTTCTTACGGTTTATGTTCACTTCGTATTTCTTTAAAATTTCTTAAGCTTTATATTCACTTTAAATATCTTCAGATATATGCTTACCTGAGATTCCACCAGATTTTATTAAGATTTATGTTCACGTCAAGTATCATCAGGTTTTCCTCATATTTCTCAGACTTATATTCTTTCAAATTTCATCACATTTCCTAAAGACTTATATTCACTTCAAATATCATCATATTTCTTAAGGTTTATATTCACTTTAAATTTCTTCGATCTATGTTCACTTGAGATTCCACAGTATTTTCTTAAGATTTATGTTCACGCATGTTTCATTAGGTTTTCCTCAAATTTTCTAGAGACTTATTCATTTCAAATTTCATCACATTTTCTAAAGACTTTATTCACTTCAAATATCATCATATTTTTAAGGTTTTGTTCACTGCATTTTCTGAATCTTAAGGTTTATATTCACTAAATTTCTATCTATGTTCACTTGAAATTCCACCCATTTTCTTAAGATTTGTTCACGTCAAGTTTCACTGTGTTTTCCTCAAATTTAGAGACTTATATTCATTTCAAATTTCATCACATTTCCTAAAGACTTATATTCATTTCATCCTATTTCTGGTTTAATTCACTATTTCTCAAAATTTCATATTTATATTCAATTTAAATTTCAGATCTATGTTCACTGAGTTTCACCATATTTTATTAAGATTTAAGATCACGACAAGTTTCATCAAGTTTTTAAAATTTTCTAGAGACTTATATTCATCAAATTTATCACATTTTCTAAAGACTTATATTCTCTTCAAATATCATCGTATTTCTTAAGGTTTATGCATTCTGTATTTCTTCAAAATATCTTAAGGTTTATTTAATTCAAATTTCTTCAGATCATATTCACTTGAGATTCCATTAGATTTTTTCTTAAGATTTATGTTCACTTCAAGTTTCATCAAGTTTTCCAAATTTTCTAGAGACTTATATTCATTTCAAATTTCATCACATTTTCTAAGACTTATATTCACTAAATATCATCAGATTTATTAAGGTTTATGTCACATCATATTTCTTCATAATTTCTTAAGGTTTATATTCACTTCAAATTTCATCGATTCATGTTCATCGATTCCACTTATTTTCTTAAGATTTATGTCACGCCAAATTTCATCGTGTTTTCTCAAATTTTCTAGAGACTTATATTCTTTTCAAATTTCATCACATTTCAAAGACATATATTCACTCAAATATCATGATTCATTAAGGTTTATGTTCATCAATTTCTTCGAATTTCTTAAGGTTTATATTCACTTAAAATTTCTTCGATCTATGTCACTTGAGATTCCACGATTTTCTTAAGATTTATGTTCACATCAAGTTTCATCGTGTTTTCCACAAATTTTCTAGAGACTTATATTAATTTCAAATTTCATCACATTTTCTAAAGTATATTCACTTCAAATATCATCATATTTCTTAAGTTTATGTTCACTCAGATTTCTTCATTATTTCTTAAGGTTTATATTCACTTCAAATTTCTTCGATCTATGTTCACTTGAGATTCCACCGCATTTTCTTAAGATTTATGTTCACGCAAGTTTCAAGGTTTTCCTCAAATTTTAGAGACTTATATTCATTTCAAATTTCATCACATTTTAAAGACTTATATTCACTTCAAATATCATCATATTTCTAAGGTTTATGTTCACTTTATATTTCTTCGTTCTTAAGGTTTATATTCACCTAAATTTCTTCGATCTATGTTCACTTGAGATTCCACCAGATTTCTTAAGATTTATGTTCAACAAGTTTCATCGTGTTTTCCCAAATTTTCTAGAGACTTATATTCATTTCAAATTTCATCACAATTTCTAAAGACTTATATTCACTCAAATATCATCGATTTATTAAGGTTTATGTTCATATTTCCATAGAATCTTAAGGATTATATTCACTTAATTTATATATGTTCACTTGAGATTCCACCGATTTTCTTAAGATTTATGTTCACGCCAAGTTTTAATGTGTTTTCTCAAATTTTCTAAAGACTTATATTATTTCATTTCATCACATTTTCTACTTATATTCACTCAAATATCATCATATTTTAAGGTTTATATTCATTTCGTATTTCTTCGTAATTTCTTGGTTTATATTCACTTCAAATTTCTTCAGATCTATGTTCACTTGAGATTCCAACTGATTTTCTTAAGATTTATTTTCACATCAAGTTTCACCGTTTTCCATAAATTTTCTAGACTTATATTCATTTCAAATTTCATCACATTTTCTAAAGACTTATATTCACTTCAAATATCATCATATTTTTAAGGTTTATGTTCACTGTACTTAAAAATTTCTTAAGGTTTATATTCACTCAAATTCTTCAGATCTATGTTCACTTGAATACCACCGCATTTTCTTAAGATTTATGTTCACGCAAGTTTCATCAGGTTTTCCTCAAATTTCTAGACTTATATCATTTCAAATTTCATCACATTTTCTAAAGACTTATATTCACTTCAAATATCATCATATTTCAAGGTTTATGTTCACTGTATTTCTTCAAATTTCTAATATATTCACTCAAATTTCTTCAGATCTATGTTCACTTGAGATTCCACAAGATTTTCTTAAGATTTATGTTCACGTCAAGTTTCATCAGGTTTTCTCAAATTTTCGAGACTTATATTCTTTCAAATTTCATCACATTTTCTCAAATTTTCACTTCAGACTTATATTCTTTTCAAATTTCATCACTTTGTATTTCTTCAAATTTCTTAAGTTTTATATTCACTTCAAATTTCTTCAAATCTATGTTCACCTGAGATTCCTCCAGATTTTATTAAGATTTATGTTCACTTCAAGTTTCATCAGGTTTTCCACAAATTTTCTAGAGACTTATATTCATTTCAAATTTCATCACATTTTCTAAAGACTTATATTCACTTCAAATATCATCATATTTCTTAAGGTTTATTTTCACGTATTTCTTCAAAATTTCTTAAGGTTTATATTCACTTCAAATTTCTTCAGATCTATGTTCACTTGAGATTCCATCAGATTTTCTTAAGATTTATGTTCACATCAAGTTTCATCAGGTTTTCTCAAATTTTCTAGAGACTTATATTCATTTCAAATTTCATCACATTTTCTAAAGACTTATATTCACTTCAAATATCATAAGATTTATTAAGGTTTATGTTCACCTCAGATTCCACCAGATTTTCTAAAGATTTACGTTCATGTCAAGTTTCATAAGGTTTTCCTCAAATTTTCTAGAGATTTATATTCATTTCAAATTTTATCACATTTTCTAAAGACTTATATTCACTTCAAATATCATCATATATCCTACAGTTAATTTCACTTTGTATTTCTTCAGAATTTCTTAAGCTTTATATTCAGTTCAGATTTCTTCAGATCTATGTTCACTTGAGATTCCACCAGATTTCATTAAGATTTATGTTCACGTCAAGTTTCATCGTGTTTTCTCAATTTTCTAGAGACTTATATTCTTTTAAATTTCATCATATTTTCTAAAGACTTATATTCACTTAAAATATCATCAGATTTATTAAGGTTTATGTTCACTTCGTATTTCCATAGAATTCTTAAGGATTATATTCACTTTAAATTTCTTCAGATCTATGTTCACTTGAGATTCCACCAGATTTTCTTAAGATTTATGTTCACGTCAAGATCCATCAGGTTTTCCTCAAATTTTCTAAAGACATATATTTATTTCAAATTTCATCACATTTTCTTAAGACTTATATTCACTTCAAATATCATCATATTTCTTAAGGTTTATGTTCATTTCGTATTTCCTAATTTCTTAAGGTTTATATTCACTCAAATTTCTTCTAGATCTATGTTCACTGAGATTCCACCAGATTTTCTAAAGATTTATCACATCGTTTCATCAGGTTTTCCAAAATTCTAGAGACTTATATTCATTTCAAACGTCATCACATTTTCTAAAGACTTATATTCACTTCAAATATCATCATATTTCTTGCGGTTTATGTTCACTTTGTATTTCTTAAAAATTTTCTTAACGTTAATATTCACTTCAAATTTCTGCAGATCTATGTTCACTTGAAATTCCACCAGATTTTATTAAGATTTACGTTAACGTCAAGTTTCATCAGGTTTTCCTCATATTTTCTAGAGACTTATATTCATTTCGAATTTCATCACATTTTCTAAAGACTTATATTCACTTCAAATATCATCATATTTCGTACGGTTTATGTTCACTTCGTATTTCTTCAAATTTCTTAAGCTTTATATTCACTTCAAATTTCTTCAGATCTATGTTCACCTGAGATTCCACCAGATTTTATTAAGATTTATGTTTAAAGTTTCACTGTGTTTCTTCCAATTTTCTAGACTTATATTAATTTCAAATTTCATCACATTTTCTAAAGTCTTATATTCACTTCAAATATCATCATATTTCTTAAGGTTTACGTTCACGTCGTATTTCTTCAAATTTTCTTAAGTTTTATATTCACTTCAAATTTCTTCAGATCTATGTTCACTTGAGATTCCATCAGATTTTCTTAAGATTTATGTTCACATCAAGTTTCATCGGGTTTTCCTTAAATTTTCTGGAGACTTATATTCATTTCAAATTTCATCACATTCCCTAAAGACTTATATTCACTTCAAATATCATCAGATTTATTAAGGTTTATGTTCACTTCGTATTTCTTCATAATTTCTTAAGGTTTATATTCACTTCAAATTTCTTCGATCTATGTTCACTTCTTGATTCAATTTATTTTCTAAAGATTTATGTTCACGTCAATTTCATAAGGTTTTCTCAAATTTTCTAGAGACTTATATTCATTTCAAATTTTTCACATTTTCTAAAGACTTATATTCACTTAAATATCATCATATATCTTAAGTAATTTCACTTTCATTTCTTCGAATTTTAAGGTTTATATTCACTTCAAATTTCTTCAGATCTATGTTCACTTGAGATTCCATCAGATTTTATTAAGATTTATCTTCAAATCAAGTTTCATCAGGTTTTTTTCAAATTTTCTAGAAACTTATATTCTTTTCAAATTTCATCACAATTCCTAAAGACTTATATTCACTTCAAATAATATCATATTTCTTACAGTTTATGTTCACTTCGTATTTCCATAGAATTTCTTAAGGTTTATATTCACTTTAAATTTCTTCAGATCTATGTTCACTTGAGATTCCATAAATTTTCTAGAGACTTATATTCATTTTAAATTTCATCTCATTTTCTAAAGACTTATATTCACTTCAAATATCATTATATTTCTTACGATTTATGTTCACTGCGCATTTCTTAAAAAAATTCTTAAGGTTTTTATTCACTTTAAATTCTTTCTTGATCTATGTTCACTTGAGATTCCACCATTTTCTTAAGATTTATGTTCACGCCAAGTTTTAATGTGTTTTCCTCAAATTTTCTAGAGACTTATATTCATTTCAAATTTCATCACATTTTCTAAAGACTTATATTCACTCTAAATATCATCATATTTAAGGTTTATGTTCACTCGTATTTCTTTAAGATTTCGTTTATATTCACTTCAAATTCCGTATCTATGTTCACCGAGATTCCACCAGATTTCTTAAGATTTATGTTCACGTCAAGTTTCATCGTGTTTTCCCCAAATTTTCTAGAGACTTATATATTCTTTTCAAATTTTAACACATTTCCAAGTTTATATTCACTCAAATATCATCATATTTTAAGGTTATATTCACTTAAATTTCTTGATCTATACTCACTTGAGATTCACCAGATTTTCTTAAGATTTATGTTCAGCCATGTTTCATCGTGTTTTCCTCAAATTTCTAGAGACTTATATTCATTTAAAATTTATCACATTTTCTAAAGACTTATATTCACTCTTAAATATCATCATATTTTACTTGCTTTTGTCACTTCAGATTTCTTTCCGTAATTTCTTAAGGTTTATATTCACTTAATATTTCTATCTATGTTCACTTGAGATTCCATCGATTTCTAAGATTTATGTTCACGTCAAGTTTCATCGTGTCTTCCTCAAATTTCTAGAGACTTATATTCATTTCAAATTTCATCATTTTCCTAAGATTATATTCACTTCAAATATCATCTATTTCTTAAGATTTATGTTCACTTCAGATTTCTTCAAAAATTTCAAGATTTATATTCACTTTCAAATTTCTTCTTGATCTATGTTCACTTTAGATTCCACCATATTTTCTTAAGATTTATGTTCACGCCAAGATTCATCAGTTTTCCTCAAATTTTCTAGAGACTTATATTCATTTCAAATTTCATCACATTTTCTAAAGACTTATATTCACTTCAAATATCACGATTAAGGTTTATGTTCACTTGTATTTCTTCAAATATTTTAAGGTTATATTCACTTCAAATTTCTTCAAGATCTATGTTCACTTGAGATTCCATTAGATTTTCTTAAGATTTCCATCACGCTAAGTTTCAATGTTTTCCTCAAATTTTCTAGAGACTTATATTCATTTCAAATTTCATCACATTTTCTAAAGACTTATATTCACTTAAAATATCACTGATTTCTTAAGGTTTATGTTCACTTCATATTTCTTCATATTTCTTAAGGTTTATATTCACTCAAATTTCTTCATACTATGTTCACTGAGATTCCATCGATTTTCTTAAGATTTATGTTCACGCTAAATTTCAAATGTGTTTTCCTCAAATTTTCTAGAGACTTATATTCATTTCAAATTTCATCACATTTCTAAAGACTTATATTCACTTCAAATATCATCGATTTATTAGTTTGTTAATTTCGTGATTTCTTCATAATTCCATAAGGTTTATATTCACTTCAAATTTCTTCAGACCTATGTTCACTCGTATTTCTAATATTTTAAGATTTATATTTACATTCAATTTCTTCTCGTGATCTATATTCACTTGAGATTCCACCGCATTTTATTTAGATTTATGTTCACGCCAAGTTTCACTGTGTTTTTCTCAAATTTTCTAGAGACTTATATTCATTTCAAATTTCATCACATTTTCTAAAGACTTATATTCACTTCCAAATATCATCATATTTCCTAAGTTTATGTTCACTTTGTATTTCTTCTAATTCTTAAGGTTTATATTCACTTAAATTTCTTCGTATCTATGTTCACTAGATTTCCATTTTATTTTCTTAAGATTTATGTTCACTAAGTTTCACTGTGTTTTCCTCAAATTTTCTAGAGACTTATATTCATTTCAAATTTCATCACATTTTCTAAAGACTTATATTCACTTCAAATATCATCATATTTCTTAAGGTTTATGTTCACTTTGTATTTCTTTCAAAATTTCCAAGATTTATATTCACTTCAAATTTCTTCAGATCTATGTTCATTCTAGATTCCACATCAGATTTTCTTAAGATTTATGTTCACGCCAAGTCTATCAATTTTCCTCAAAATTTCTAGAGACTTATATTCATTTCAAATTTCATCACATTTTCTAAAGACTTATATTCACTTCAAATATCATCATTTCTTAAGGTTTATGTACATCGTATTTCTTCGAATTTCTTAAGTTTATATTCACTTCAAATTTCTTCATATTCATGTTCACTTGAGATTCCACTGTATTTTCTTAAGATTTATGTTCACGCTAAGTTCACCAGTTTTCCTCAAATTTTCTAGAGACTTATATTCTTTTCAAATTTCATCACATTTTCTAAAGACTTATATTCACTTCAAATATCATCAGATTTCTTAAGGTTTATGTTCACTTCGTATTTCTTTAGAATTTCTTAAGGATTATATTCACTTCAAATTTCTTTAGATCTATGTTCACTTGAGATTCCACCAGATTTTCTTAAGATTTATGTTCACGTCAAGTTTCATCAGGTTTTCCTCAAATTTTCTAGACTTATATTCATTTCAAATTTCATCACATTTTCTAAAGACTTATATTCACTTCAAATATCATCATATTTCTTAAGGTTTATGTTCACTTTGTATTTCTTCAAAATTTCCTAAGGTTTATATTCACTTCAAATTTCTTCAGATCTATGTTCACTTGAGATTCCACAAGATTTTCTTAAGATTTATGTTCACGCCAAGTTTATCTAATTTTCTCAAATTTTCTCAAGAGACTTATATTATTTCAAATTTCATCACATTTTCTAAAGACTTATATTCACTTCAAATATCACTTCAGATTTCATGTTTATGTTCACTTCGTATTTCTTCTCGTAATTCTAAAGTTTATATTCACTTCAAATTTCTCAGATCTATGTTCACTTGAGATTCAACCAGATTTCTTAAGATTTATGTTCACGCAAGTTTCTAAGTTTCCTCAAATTTTCTAGAGACTTATATTCATTTCAAATTTCATCACATTTTCTAAAGACTTATATTCACTTAAATATCATCAGATTTCTTGTTGTTTATGTTCACTTCGTATTTCTTTAGAATTTCTTAAGGATTATATTCACTTCAAATTTCTTTAGATCTATGTTCACTTGAGATTCCACTAGATTTTCTTAAGATTTATGTTCACGCTAAGTTTCATCGTTTTCCTCAAATTTTTAGAGACTTATATTCATTTCAAATTTCATCACATTTTCTAAAGACTTATATTCACTTCAAATATCATCATATTTCTTAAGGTTTATGTTCATTTCAGATTTCTTCGTAATTTTAAGATTATATTCACTTCCAAATTTCTTCGATCTATGTTCACTGAGATTCCACCGATTTTCTTAAGATTTATGTTCACATCAAGTTTCACTGTTTTCCTCAAATTTTCTAGAGACTTATATTATTTCAAATTTCATCACATTTTCTAAAGACTTATATTCACTTCAAATATCATTATATTTTTAAGGTATATTCACTCAAATTTCTTCAGATCTATGTTCACTTGAGATTCTCCGCATTTTATTAAGATTTATGTTCAACGCCAAGTTTCATCAAGTTTTCCCAAATTCTAGAGACTTATATTCTTTTCAAATTTCATCACAATTTCTAAAGACTTATATTCACTCAAATATCACCGAAGATTTACTTCACTTGCATTTCTTTAGAATTTCAAGGTTTATATTCACTTCAAATTTCTTCACTTCTATGTTCACTTGAGATTCCACCGCATTTTAAGATTTATGTTCACGCCAAGTTTCATCGAGTTTTCCTCAAATTCTTCGAGACTTATATTCATTTCAAATTTCATCACATTTTCTAAAGACTTATATTCACTTCAAATATCATCATATTTCTTAAGGTTTATGTTCACTGTATTTCTTCAAATTTCAAGATTTATATTCACTCAAATTCTTCTGATCTATGTTCACTTGAGATTCCACAAGATTTTCTTAAGATTTATGTTCACGCCAAGTTTCATCGATTTTCTCAAATTTTCTAGAGACTTATATTCATTTCAAATTTCATCACATTTTCTAAAGACTTATATTCACTCAAATATCATCATATTTCTTAAGTTTATGTTCACTGTATTTTCAATTTCTTAAGATTTATATTCACTTCAAATTTTTTAGATCTATGTTCACTTGAGATTCAACCATTTTAAGATTTATGTTCACGCAAGTTTCATCAAGTTTTCCTCAAATTTTTAGAGACTTATATTCATTTCATTTCATCACATTTTCTAAAGACTTATATTCACTTCAAATATCATCATATTTCTAAGGTTTGTTCACTTCAGATTAAAATTTTTAAGGTTTATATTCACTTCAAATTTCTTCGTAATCTGTTCACTGAGATTCCATCGATTTTCTTAAGATTTATGTTCACGCCAAGTTTCATCGTGTTTTCCTCAAATTTTCTAGAGACTTATAATTTCAAATTTCATCACATTTCTAAAGACTTATATTCACTTCAAATATCATCATATTTTAAGATTTATGTTCACTGTATTTTTCATAATTTCAAGGTTTATATTCACTTCAAATTTCTTCAGATCTATGTTCACTTGAGATTCCACTGTATTTCTTAAGATTTATGTTCACGCAAGTTTCACTGTGTCTTCTCAAATTTTCTAGAGACTTATATTCATTTCAAATTTCATCACATTTTCTAAAGACTTATATTCACTCTCAAATACATCGCATTTACTAAGGTTTATGTTCACGAATTCTTAAGGTTTATATTCATTTCAAATTTCTTTATATCTATGTTCACCGAGATTCCACTGATTTCTTAAGATTTATGTTCACCCAAGTTTCACTGTGTTCTTCCACAAATTCCTTTAGAGATTTATCTTCATTTCAAATTTCATCACATTTAAAGACTAATATTCTTTCAAAAATTCATCACAATTCCTAAAGACTATATTCACTTCAAATATCATCAGATTTATTAAGTTTTATGTTCACTTCAGATTTCTTCAGAATTTCTTAAGGTTTATATTCACTTTAAATTTCTTGATTCATGTTCACTTGAGATCCACCAGATTTTCTTAAGATTTATGTTCACGTAGTTCCATTAGGTTTTCCTCAAATTTCTAGAGACTTATATTCACTTCCAATTTCATCACATTTCTAAAGACTATATTCACTCCAAACATCATATTTCTTGTTTATGTTCACCGATTCTCTCAAAATCCTCTAAGGTTTATATTCACTCCAAATTTCTTCCAGATCTATGTTCACCTGAGATTCCACAAGATTCTTAAGATTTATGTTCACACCAAATTTCATGATTTTCCTCAAATTTCTAGAGACTTATATTCATTTCAAATTTCATCACATTTTCTAAAGACTTATATTCACTCAAATATCATCGATTTCTTAAGGTTTATGTTCACTTCATATTTCTTTAGAATTTCTTAAGGTTTATATTCACTTCAAATTTCTTCAGATCTATGTTCACTTGAGATTCCACCAGATTTCTTAAGATTTATGTTCACGTCAAGTTTCATGTAGTTTTCCTCAAATTTTCTAGAGACTTATATTCATTTCAAATTTCATCACATTTTCTAAAGACTTATATTCACTTCAAATATCATCAGATTTATTAAGGTTTATGTTCACTTCCTATTTCTTCAGAATTTCTTAAGGTTTATATTCACTTAAAATTTCTTCAGATCTATGTTCACTTGAGATTCCATCAGATTTTATTAAGATTTTTGTTCACGTCAAATTTCAGCTGGTTTTCCTCAAATTTTCTAGAGACTTATATTATTTTTAAATTTCATCACATTTTCTAAAGACTTATATGCACTTCAAATATCATCATATTTCTTAAGGTTTATGTTCACTTCATATTTCTTCAGAATTTCTTAAGGTTTATATTCACTTCAAATTTCTTCAGATCTATGTTCACTGAGATTCCACCAGATATTATTAAGATTTATGATCACGTCAGGTTTCATCAGGTTTTCCCCAAATTTTCTAGAGACTTATATTAATTTCAAATTTCATCAAATTTTAATTCACTTCAAATATCATCATATTTCTTAAGGTTTATGTTCACTTCGTATTTCTTCAGAATATCTTAAGGTTTATATTCACTTGAAATTTCTTCAGATCTATGTTCACTTGAGATTCACGCATTTTCTTAAGATTTATGTTCACGTCAAGTTTCATCAGGTTTTTCTTAAATTTCTAGAGACTTATATTCATTTCAAATTTCAACATTTCTAAAGACTTGTATTCACATCAAATATCATAAGATTTATTAAGCTTTATGTTCACTTCGTATTTCTTCAGAATTTCTTAAGGTTGATATTCACTTCAAATTTCTTCAAATCTATGTTCACTTGAGATTCCACCAAATTTTCTTAAGATTTATGTTCACGTCGAGTTCCATCAGGTTTTCCTCAAATTTTCTAGAGACTTATATTATTTTAAAATTTCATCACATTTTCTAAAGACTTATATTCACTTCAAATATCATCATATTTCTTAAGGTTTATGTTCACTTCGTATTTCTTCAAAATTTCTTAAGGTTTATATTCACTTCAAATTTCTTCAGATCTATGTTCACTTGAGATTCCACTAGATTTTATTAAGATTTATGATCACGTCAAGTTTCATCAGGTTTTCCTAAAATTTTCTAGAGACTTATAAATTTCATCAAATTTCCTAAAGACTTATTTTCACTTCAAATATCATCAGATTTATTAAGGTTTATGTTCACTTTGTAGTTCTTTAGAATTTCTTAATGTTTATATTTACTTCAAATTTCTTTAGATCTATGTTCACTTGATATTCCACAAGATTTTATTAAGATCTATGTTCACGTCAAGATTCATCAGGTTTTCCTCAAATTTTCTAGAGACTTATATTCATTTCAAATTTCATCACATTTTCTAAAGACCTATATTCACTTCAACTATCATCCTATTTCCTATGGTTTATGTTCACTTCGTATTTCTTCAAAATATCTTAAGTATTATATTTACTTCAAATTTCCTCAGATCTATGTTCACTTGAGTCTCCATTAGATTTTATTAAGATTTATGCTCACGTCAAATTTCATCAGATTTTCCTCAAATTTTCTAGAGAATTATACTCTTTTCAAATTTCATCACATTTCCTAAAGACTTATATTCACTTCAAATATCATCAGATTTCTTACGGTTTATGTTCACTTCATATTTCTTCAGAATTTCTTAAGGTTTATATTCACTTAAAATTTCTTGAGATCTATGTTCACTTGAGATTCCACCAGATTTTATTAAGATTTTTGTTCACATCAAGTTTTAGCAGGTTTTCCTCAAATTTTCTATAGACTTATATTCATTTCAAATTTCATCACATATCCTAAAGACTTATATTCACATCAAATATCATCAGATTTATTAAGGTTTATGTTCACTTCCTATTTCTTCAGAATTTCTTAAGGTTTATATTCACTTAAAATTTCTTCAGATCTATGTTCACTTGAGATTCCACTGATTTTCTTAAGATTTTGTTCACGTCAAATTTCATTGGTTTCCTCAAATTTTCTAGAGACTTATATTATTTTTAAAGTTTCATCACATTTTCTAAAGACTTATATTCACTTCAAATATCATCATATTTCTTAAGGTTTATGTTCACTTCGTATTTCTTCAGAATTTCTTAAGGTTTATATTCACTTCAAATTTCTTCAGATCTATGTTCACTTGAGATTCCACCAGATATTATTAAGATTTATGATCACGTCAGGTTTCATCAGGTTTTCCCCAAATTTTCTAGAGACTTATATTAATTTCAAATTTCATCAAATTTTAATTCACTTCAAATATCATCATATTTCTTAAGGTTTATGTTCACTTCGTATTTCTTCAGAATATCTTAAGGTTTATATTCACTTGAAATTTCTTCAGATCTATGTTCACTTGAGATTCGACCAGATTTTATTAAGTCTTATGTTCACGTCAAGTTTCATCAGGTTTTTCTTAAATTTTCCATAGACTTATATTCATTTAAAATTTCGTCACATTTCCTAAAGACTTGTATTCACATCAAATATCATAAGATTTATTAATGTTTATGTTCACTTCGTATTTCTTCAGAATTTCTTAAGGTTTATATTCACTTCAAATTTCTTGAAATCTATGTTCACTTGAGATTCCACCAAATTTTCTTAAGACTTATGTTCACGTCGAGTTCCATCAGGTGTTCCTCAAATTTTCTAGAGACTTATATTATTTTTAAATTTCATCACATTTTCTAAAGACTTATATGCACTTCAAATATCATCATATTTCTTAAGGTTTATGTTCACTTCGTATTTCTTCAGAATTTCTTAAGGTTTATATTCACTTCATTTCTTCGATCTATGTTCACTGAGATTCCACCGTATCTTAAGATTTATGATCACGTCAAGTTTCATCAGGTTTTCCCCAAATTTTCTAGAGACTTATATTAATTTCAAATTTCATCAAATTTTAATTCACTTCAAATATCATCATATTTTAAGGTTTATGTTCATTTCTTTAATATCTTAAGGTTTATATTCACTTGAAATTTCTTCAGATCTATGTTCACTTGAGATTCGACCAGATTTTATTAAGTCTTATGTTCACGTCAAGTTTCATCAGGTTTTTCTTAAATTTTCCATAGACTTATATTCATTTAAAATTTATCACATTTCCTAAAGACTTATATTCATCAAATATCATAAGATTAAGGTTTATGTTCACTGTATTTCTTGTAATTTTAAGGTTGATATTCACTTCAAATTTCTTCAAATCTATGTTCACTTGAGATTCCACCAAATTTTCTTAAGATTTATGTTCACGTCGAGTTCCATCAGGTTTTCCTCAAATTTTCTAGAGACTTATATTATTTTTAAATTTCATCACATTTTCTATAGACTTATATTCACTTCAAATATCATCATATTTCCTAAGGTTTATGTTCACTTCGTATTTCTTCTAATTTCTTGTTTTATTTACTTCAAATTTCTTGGATCTATGTTCACTTGAGATTCCACTAGATTTTATTAAGATTTATGATCACGTCAAGTTTCATCAGGTTTTCCTAAAATTTTCTAGAGACTTATAAATTTCATCACATTTCCTAAAGACTTATTTTCACTTCAAATATCATCAGATTTATTAAGGTTTATGTTCACTTTGTAGTTCTTTAGAATTTCTTACTGTTTATATTTACTTCAAATTTCTTTAGATCTATGTTCACTTGATATTCCACAAGATTTTATTAAGATCTATGTTCACGTCAAGATTCATCAGGTTTTCCTCAAATTTTCTAGAGACTTATATTCATTTCAAATTTCATCACATTTTCTAAAGACCTATATTCACTTCAAATATCATCCTATTTCCTATGGTTTATGTTCACTTCGTATTTCTTCAAAATATCTTAAGTATTATATTTACTTCAAATTTCCTCAGATCTATGTTCATTTGAGTCTCCATTAGATTTTCTTAAGATTTATGTTCACGTCAAATTAAATCAGGTTTTCCTCAGATTTTCTAAAGACTTATATTCTTTTCAAATTTCATCACATTTCCTAAAGACTTATATTCACTTCAAATATCATCAGATTTCTTACGGTTTATGTTCACTTCATATTTCTTCAGAGTTTCTTAAGGTTTATATTCACTTAAAATTTCTTCAGATCTATGTTCACTTGAGATTCCACCTGATTTTATTAAGATTTTTGTTCATGTCAAGTTTCAGCAGGTTTTCCTCAAATTTTCTAGAGACTTATATTCTTTTTATATTTCATCACATTTTCTAAAGACTTATATTCACTTCAAATATCATCATATTTCTTAAGGTTTATGTTCACTTCGTATTTCTTCAGAATTTCTTAAGGTTTATATTCACTTCAAATTTCTTCAGATCTATGTTCACTTGAGATTCCACCAGATATTATTAAGATTTATGATCACGTCAAGTTTCATCAGGTTTTCCTCAAATTTTCTAGAGACTTATATTCTTTTCAAATTTCATCACATATCCTAAAGACTTATTTTCACTTCAAATATCATCAGTTTATTAAGGTTTATGTTCACTTGGTATTTATTTAGAATTTCTTAAGGTTTATATTTACATCAAAGTTCTTCAGTCTATATTCATTTGAGATTCCATTAGATTTTCTTAAGATTTATGTTCACACCAATTTCATCAGGTTTTCAACAAATTTTCTAGAGACTTATATTCTTTTCAAATTTCATCACATTTCCTAAAGACTTATATTGACTTCAAATATCATTAGATTTCTTAAGGTTTATGTTCACTTCGTATTTTTAAGAATTTATTAGGGGTTATATTCATTTCAAATTCCTTCAAATCAATCTTCACTTGAGATTCCACTAGATTTTCTTAAGATTTATGTTCACGTCAACTTTCATCATATTTTCCTCAAATTTTCTAGAGAATTATACTCAATTCAAATTTTATCACATTTTCTAAAGACTTATATTCACTTCAAATATCATCATATTTCTTAAGGTTTATGTTCACTTTGATATTCTTCCAAATTTCTTAAAGTTTATTATCACTTAAAATTTCTTATGATCTATGTTCACTTGAGATTCCACCAAATTTTATTAAGATTTATGTTCAAGTTAAGTTTCATGAGGTTTTCCTCAAATTTTCTAGAGACTTATATTCATTTCAAATTTCATCACATTTTCTAAAGACTTATATTCACTTCGAATATCATCATATTTCTTAAGGTTTATGTTTACTTCGTATTTCTTTAGAAATTCTTAAGCTTTATATTCACTTCAAATTTCTTCAGATCTCTGTTCACTTGAGATTCCACCAGATTTTCTAAAGATTTCTGTTAACGTCAAGTTTCATCAGGTTTTCCTCAAATTTTCTAGAGACTTATTTTATTTCAAATTTTATCACATTTTCTAAAGACTTATATTCACTTCAAATATCATAATATTTCTTACGGTTTAGGTTCACTTTGTATTTCTTCAGAATTTCTTAAGGTTTATATTCAGTTCAAATTTCTTCAGATCTATGTTCACTTGAGATTCCACCAGATTTTATTCAGATTTATGATCAAGTCAAATTTCATCAGGTTTTTCTCAAATTTTCTAGAGACTTATATTCTTTTCAACTTTCATCACATTTCCTAAAGACTAATATTCACTTCAAATATCATCAGATTTTTAGGTTTATATTTACTTCAAATTTCTTTAGATCTATGTTCACTTGAGATTCCATCGGATTTTCTTAAGATTTATGTTCACGTCAAATTTCATCAGGTTTTCCTCAAATTTTCTAGAGACTTATATTTTTTTTTAATTTTCATTACATTTCCTAAACACTTATATTCACTTCAAATATCATTTGCTTTATTAAGGTTTATGTTCACTTTGTATTTCTTCATAATTTCTTAAGGTTTATATTCACTTTAAATTTCTTCAGATGTATGTTCAATTGAGATTCCACCAAATTTTCTTAAGATTTATGTTCACGTCAAGTTTCATCAGGTTTTCCTCAAATTTTCAAGAGACTTATATTCATTTCAAATTTCATCACATTTTCTAAAGACTTATATTCACTTCAAATATCACCATATTTCTTATGGTTTATGTTAACTTCGTATTTCTTCAGAATTTCTTAATGTTTATATTCACTTCAAATTTCTTCAGAACTATGTACACTTGAGATTCCACCATATTTTATTAGGATTTATGATCACGTCAACTTTCATCAGTTTTTCCTTAAATTTTCGATAGAGTTATATTCTTTTCAAATTTCATCACATTTCCTAAAGACTTTTATTCACTTCAAATATCATCAGATTTCTTACAGTTTATGTTCACTTCGTATTTCTTCAGAATTTCTTAAGGTTTCTACGTAATTCAAATTTCTCCAGATCTATGTTCACTTGAGATTCACCAGAATTTATGAAGATTTATGATCACGCCAAGTTTCACTGTGTTTTTCATTTTCTAGAGACTTATATTCTTTTCAAATTTCATCACATTTCCTAAAGACTTGTATTCACTTCAAAAATATTTAGATCTATGCTCACTTGAGATTCCATCAGATTTTCTTAAGATTTATATTCACGTCAAGTTTCATCAGGTTTTCCTCAAATTTTCTAGAGACTTATATTCATTTCAAATTTCATCACATTTTCTAAAGACCTATATTCACTTCAAATATCATCCTATTTCCTATGGTTTATGTTCACTTCGTATTTCTTCAAAATATCTTAAGTATTATATTTACTTCAAATTTCCTCAGATCTATGTTCATTTGAGTCTCCATTAGATTTTCTTAAGATTTATGTTCACGTCAAATTAAATCAGGTTTTCCTCAGATTTTCTAAAGACTTATATTCTTTTCAAATTTCATCACATTTCCTAAAGACTTATATTCACTTCAAATATCATCAGATTTATTAGGGTTTATGTTCGCTTCGTATTTTTCAAAATTTCTTAAGGTTTATATTCACTAAAAAAATAGTTAGATCTATGTTCACTTAAGATTCCATCAGATTTTCTTAAGATTTATGTTCACGTCAAGTTTCATCAGGTTTTCCACAAATTTTCTAGAGACTTATATTAATTTCAAATTTCTTCAAATTTCCTAATGTCTTATATTCACTTCTAATATCATCATATTTCTTAAGGTTTATGTTCACTTCGTATTTTTTCAGAATTTCTTAAGGTTTATATTCACTTCAAATTTCTTTAGATCTATGTTCACTTGAGATTCCACCAGATTTTCTAAAGATTTATGTTCACGTCATGTTTCATCAGGTTTACCTCAAATTTTCTTGAGACTTATATTTATTTCAAATTTCATCAAATTTCCTAAAGACTTATATTCACTTCAAATATCATCAGATTTATTAAGGTTTATCTTCGCTTCGTATTTTTCAGAATTTCCTAAGGTTTATATTCACTTCAAAAATATTTAGATCTATGTTCACTTGAGATTCCATCAGATTTTCCTAAGATTTATGTTCACGTCAAGTTTCATCAGTTTTTCCTCAAATTTTCTAGAGACTTATATTTATTTCTAATTTCATCACATTTTCTAAAGACTTATATTCACTTCAAATATCATCATATTTCCTAAGGTGTATGTTCACTTTGTATTTCTTCTTTAATTTTTAAAGTTTATATTCACTTTAAATTTCTTCAGATGTATGTTCAATTGAGATTCCACCAGATTTTCTTAAGATTTATGTTAACGTCAACTTTCATCAGGTTTTCCTCAAATTTTCTAGAGACTTATATTCATTTCAAATTTCATCACATTTTCTAAAGACTTATATTCACTTCAAATATCACCATATTTCTTATGGTTTATGTTAACTTCGTATTTCTCTAGAATTTCTTAATGTTTATATTCACGTCAAATTTCTTCAGAACTATGTTCACTTGAGATTCCACCATATTTTATTAGGATTTATGATCACGTCAACTTTCATCAGTTTTTCCTTAAATTTTCTAGAGAATTATATTCTTTTCAAATTTCATCACATTTCCTAATGACTTTTATTCACTTCAAATATCATCAGATTTCTTACGGTTTATGTTCGTTTCGTATTTCTTCAGAATTTCTTAAGGTTTATATGTAATTCAAATTTCTCCAGATCTATGTTCACTTGAAACTCACCAGAATTTATTAAGATTTATGATCACGTCAAGTTTCATCAGGTTTTCTTAGATTTTCTAGAGACTTATATTCTTTTCAAATTTCATCACATTTCCTAAAGACTTGTATTCACTTCAAAAATATTTAGATCTATGCTCACTAGAGATTCCATCAAATTTTCTTAAGATTTATGTTCACGTCAAGTTTCATCAGGTTTTCCTCAAATTTTCTAGAGACTTATATTCATTTCAAATTTCATCACATTTTCCAAAGACTTATATTCACTTCAAATATCATCATATTTCCTAAGGTTTATGTTCACTTCGTATATCTTCAGAATATCTTAAGATTTTTATTTACATCAAATTTCTTCAGATGTATGTTCACTTGAGATTCCATCAGATTTTCTTAAGATTTATGTTCACGTCAAATTTCACCAGGTTTTCCTTAAATTTTCTAAAGACTTATATTCTTTTCAAATTTCATCACATTTCCTAAAGACTTATATTCACTTCAAATATCATAAGATTTACTAAGTTTTATGTTCACTGTGACACCCCGATTTAATTCAAATATTAAATAAATGAGAATTAATTATTTAATTGATTAAAGTCTTAAATATTTAATTATCTGGATTAATTGGGTCATTTAATGAGGAAAGGATTGGAGGTGTGCAGAGTAAATGGTGGGTAAAGTAAAACACTCTACTAATTACTAAGTGTTAATTATTTATTTTATTGGAATATTGAAAGGAAATATAAAAGGAAAAGAAAGGAAAAGAAGGGTTTTGGAGGAATCATTTCACGAAGTTGGAGACAAGAAGAGAGAGAGGAAAAGTCGAAGAGAAACCGGAGAATCATCGCGAGGTAAGGGTGGTTTTAATCGGTTAATATGTTTTATGGGTTTTGGGAACCATAGGAATGAATGGGTATGTTAGAAAGTTGAATCTTTTATGATTAGGAGTTATAGAACCCTATTTTGTGTCCTGTTGGAAATTGGATCATAGTATGTCAAATAAATGATAGTGATAATTAAACTACCTGCTTGTTGTTATAGTGGTGTGAAGATGATAAAATAGTGTTCCCGATGTCCAAATTCGTATATGGAAGTTTGGTAATGATAATGGATGCCTAATGCTGTCAAAAGTAGCGTAAATGTTGTTGCAGTCAGGGAACCCGCCCTGGGAGGAACCGAGTTCCAGTGTCAAAATTAGAAAACTGGACTTTTGTACTCGGGAACCTGGCTCAGATAGGTAGGAACCGTTCCCATTCAAAAACAGACGTGTTTTATAAAATTTTCAGAACCGTTCTCAGATAGGTAGGAACTGGTTCAAGTGCATTTTTCCAAAAACTTTCAAAACTTCAAAACTTCATATTTTCTAAAGCGTAACTCGAAAAGTGCCGTGTTATTTCTTAAATTTAAAGTACTACCTTTTGAAAAGAAAAATGTTATTTTGCCAAATTATTTTAAAATGGTCGCCCCGATTTTTGAAAAGAGTGATTAGTTAATGACAACGGGGAACTATTACCATCGGTCTAAGTACCGGATGAAAGGTTAATGTGTATTATGTGTATCTTGATATTCATTATGATTGAATGTGATACGTTGATGAACTGGCATTATGTGATATATGTTGATATCGTGATATGAGAGTAATGTTGCATGCTTTGATGATGCATGCATAAACATTTATTGATTTGGTTCATTCCCATTGTGTGGAAGTGAGCTTGCAGAGCCAATAGACTTACCTGGTTGGAGGTAGTGAGGCTAGATTCTTGACCCAGATGTTATGGGCGAATCATGGATTACACTGTCTTTCCACGAGTAAACGGGGGTGAACGAGGTTCACGATTGGTACCACATGCATAGAGTCTGCATTGCATATGGAATTGTAACATGTTAGGATGGTTTCCAGTGTTGCAATTGCCATCGTTTGTTATATACATGATTATTGTGTAATTTGTCTCTGCATTGTTTATGAGTTGTATTTGGTTGACGAACTAATATATCTTGTTATTCTGTTGGATCTAAGAACGTATAACTCATATTATATCGAATTGAAATCTCACCCTTACTTTAACATTTTCGATCCGAGTGATTAGTCGCTTGGAGTTGGTGAGGATAGTCTTAGATTCAGTCTTTGTCCGCGTGTCGTTGTCGTGCTCGTAGATGTAACACCGGGAAAAACGATTGTTTGGAATCCTTTTATGGATATTTTAATAATTTCGAATTATGTTGATTTATCATCCCGAATAAGCTGTTGAGTAAAGTATTCGGATTTAATTATGTTTCATTCACCGATAAACATAATGTTGTGTATGATTTAATTGATGAGTATTCTTCGTTGAAGCATGATTGCTTTTGGTTAAAAATTTTATGATTTAAATTGTGACGCTTCTTGATTGGTGATTAAAACTCGATTAATATCTATAAAACGCGGTAATTAGAAGGGTGTTACAATAGTGGTATCGAGCATAGTCGGTCTTGTCTTAGTGTCGTTATTCCTTTTAGTATGACTAGTGTATAATAACCATCGATACATGTGTCGATGTAGATTGCTTTGTAATGTTACGTAGCAATGGTGGAAGAGGTAACGGAAGGAATGATGATGCCACTTCGAGGCTTTGGGAATGTTAGTCGGAGTGCTCGGAGGGAATCACAGGAGCGACAGCCGATGCATAATCGGGAATTTTCGGAGAAATAATCCTCCGTTGTTTAAAGGTGCACATGATCCGGAGGGTGCTCAAGTGGCTGAAAGAGATCGAGAATCTTGAGTGATTGATTGTTGAGGGGTTGAAGGTGAGATATGGTACTCATGTTGGCAGAGAGGAAGCGATGGTGGTGGGTTGCTACCAGACTGAATTGGAAGAAGATGGGATTGCATTGACTTGGGGTGTTCGTGAGAGCTTTTCGAGAAGGTATTTTCTCAAGACATTCGGGTAAGAAAGAAATTGAATTTTGGAGCTCAAGTGCAACAAGTCATGAGTGAGTATGCGACCAAGTTCACTGAAAGTTAAAGTATTATGCTAATTATCCTAACGATGCGGATGGAGAATTTTTCAAATGTATCAAGTTTGAGAATGGTGCGAGATGAGATCAAGCATAGGTATCGTATTAGAAGATTTCTGATTTGGTTGGTAGTAGGATTCGGAGGAAGATCTTACTAGTACAAAGGCAAATGCTCAAAGTTATGCCGACTGTAGGGTAAGAGATGATGGATCGTGGTAAGCCTTATGATAGGAATAGTCGACATCTAGTGGGAAGACTCGGTTCTTCTAGTTCTTACGTGAGGTGTTACATGTGGTGAATTGGGTCACCGATCTCTTGAATGCAAAGGTGATGGGAGGAAGTGCAACAATTGTGGAAGAGTTGGTCATTTAGTCTGAGTGTAGATCCAAGAGTAACTTGTTACAACTGTGGAGAAGAAGGACACACTCGTCATGAGGTACTAAGCCAAAGAAAGAGCAAGTGGTGGGAAAGTGTTTGCTTTGTCGTGGAGGTTAAGCTGGATGATCGGTTGATTAAAGGTACATGTTTATTAATGGCATACCTTTAATTGCAATTATTGACACCGAGCGACACACTTTTATTTCTTTGGACCGTGCTAAGAGATTGAATCTAGAAATTTCTAATTTGGATGTATGGTCATTGACACTCCCCGCGGGTTCAGTGAGTACTCAGATGTGTAGGAATTGTCCTATCGTTATTTTCGATAGAGGATTCGATATGGATTTAGTGTGCCTACCGTTAGAACAACCTGATATTATCCTGGAATGAATTGGTTGGTCTTCAACCGTGTTCATATCAATTGTTTTGAGAAGACGGTTATATTTCCTGAAATAGCTAAAGTTGAAGATGCGATCATGTCAGCTAAGATGAATTCATTTGTCAGAGAGGGTGTCGTGGTGTTCATGTTATGTTCTTGACGGAAGTGAAAGGAAAGGCTAAAAGTGGAGAGTTACCTGCAGAATGAATTTCGTGAGGTGTTTCAAGATGTTAATGAGTTACCACCGAGAGAAGTGAGTTCACTATAGAATTGATTCACCGAACCATCCCGGTGTCGATGGCGGCTTATCGCATGTCGGCATCGAGTCTCGAATCAAGAAAGCAGTTGGAAGAGTTATTGAGAAGAAATTTATTCGCCTAGTGTTTCACCGTGGGGTACACCAAAGTGTTGTTGGTTAAGAAGAAGGAAGGCGAGAGTGACTCACGACAATTGAATAAAGTGACGATCAAGAATCGGTATCCACACGAGGATTGATGACTTGATGGATCAGTTGGTTGGAGCTGTGTGTTTAGCAAGATTGATCCGAGGTCATCATCGTTTAAAGGCGTAAGATATCGTAAGACGTTCGAACGAGGTATGGGCATTATGAATATTCATTATGCCATTTGGAGTTACTAATGCACCCGTGTGTTTATGGAGTACATGAATGGATATTTCATCCGTATCTTGACAAGTTGTGGTGGTGTTTATTGACGATATTTTGATCTACTCAAGGGATGAAGAGGAGCATGCAAATCATTTGAGAACTGTGTTGGAATTGTTGAAGGAAAAGAAACTTTATGCGAAATTGTCAAGTGTGAGTTCGGTTAGGCGTAGTGAGTTTCTTGGTCATGTGATATCCAAGAATGGTATTGCTATTGATCCACAAAGGTGAAGCGGTATCTCGTTAAAGCGCCAAGAATGCTTCAAAGATTCGTAGTTTTCTTGGTCTTGTGTTACTACGGAAGTTCATTGAGGATTTTCAGTTAGCATTACCGCTGACTAAGTTGACAAGGAAAGGCCAAGCATTTGTTTGGGATATAGATTGTGAAGAAGGATTCCAAGAATGAAGAGGAGGTTGACTAGTGTCTCGATTTTAATTTTGCCGAATCCGTAAGAATCTTTGTGGTGTATTGTGATGCGTCTTTGATGGGTTTAGGAGGTGTTTTGATGCAAGATAGGAAGGTTGTGGCTTATGCTTCTAGACAGTAAAGACTCATGAGAGGAATTACCGACTCATGATTTAGAGTTGGCACCATTGTGTTTGTGTTGAAATTGTGGAGCATTATCGTATGGTTCACGGTTTGAGGTGTTCAAATGATCATAAGAGCTCAAGTATCTCTTTGATCGAAAGAGTTGAATATGAGATGAGGAGATGGTTAGAGTTCCTTAAAGATTATGATTTTGGTTTGAACTACCATCCTGGTAAGGCAAACGTGGTGGCAGATGCATTGAGCAGGAAGTCCCTGCATATGTCGATGTTGATGGTTCGTGAATTGGATTTGGTGGAACAATTCAGAGACATAAGTTTGGTTTGTGAGACTACTTCGAATAGTGTGAGGTTGGGCATGTTGAAGCTGACTAGTGGTATTTTGGAAGAGATTCAAATGGACAAGTCTGATGTTGGGTTAGTGGACAGTTTACATTAATTAACCAAGGTCAAGGAGGTGAGTTCCGAATTGACGAGAATGGTGTCATGAGATTTGGTGATAGAGTTTGTGTTCCGGATGTTGCGGAGATCAGAAAGAGTATCTTGGAGGAAGGACACCGTAGTGGGTTGAGTATTCATCCTGGTGCTACTAAGATGTACCATGACTTGAAGAAGTTATTTTGGTGGCGAATGAAGAAGGAAATTGCCGAGTTTGTGTATGCGTTTTGGTGAATCAAAGATTGAGCATCGGGAAGCCGGATGATGGAACCGTTATTCGTCCGAATGGAAATGGGATGGCATTTCTATGGATTCTGTCTGGTTTGCCTAGAACGCGAAACTGTGATTCTATCGGGTGATTGTCGATCGATTGACAAGTCGCTCACTTTATTCCGATAAGAATGGATTATCCGATGGAGAGGTTGGCGGTGTATGTTGAGAGAGTGGTAAGTTTGCATGGTATTCCGTCTAGCATTGTGTCGGATAGAGATCCGAGGTTTACTTCTAAGTTCGGACAGATTGCAGGAAGCTCGGGTACTAAGTTACGATTGAGTTCGCATATCATCCATGCATGCATGGTCGCACGGAGAGGACGATTCATTTGTTAGAAGATTTGTTGAGGGCTTGTGTGTTAGAGAAAGGTGGAGCTTGGGATAGCTACTTGGCATTGATAGAGTTTACCTACAACAATAGTTTTCATTCGAGCATTGGTATGGCTCCGTTTGAGGCATTGTATGGCGGTGAGATGTCGGACACCGTTGTGTTGGTACGAATCTGGAGAAAGTGCGGTGATTGGACCAGAAATCGTTCAACAAACTTCAGAGAAGATTAAGATGATTCAGGAGAAGATGAAGACTTCTCAGAGTCGTCAGAAGAGTTATCACGATAAGAGGAGGAAAGATCTTGAGTTTGATGAAGGAGACCACGTGTTTATGAGAGTTACTCCGATGCGGTATTGGCCGAGCTTTGAAGTCAAAGAAGTTGACTCGCTTTATTAGTCCGTTTGATTACCAAGAGAGTTGGGAAAGTTGCGCATCGATTTCTTTACCGCACTTGCAAATTTGCATGATGTTTTCCATGTATCTCGTTGAGGAGGTATATCGCGGATCCGTCTCATGAAATTCGGGTAGATGATGTTCGGGATAATTTAATGAAAAGGCGCAAGAATTGAGGATCGAAAAGTGAAGCAATTTGAGGTAAAGAGATAGCTCGTACGAGTAGCTTGGGAGGACCAATGAAGGAAATGTGACTTGGGAGCTAGAGAGTCAGATGAAGGACTCGTATCCCGAACTTTTCGTCTAAGGTATGTTTTCGAGGACGAAAACTCTTTTAGTGGGGGAGAGTTGTGACACCCCGATTTAATTCAAATATTAAATAAATGAAAATTAATTATTTAATTGATTAAAGTCTTAAATATTTAATTATCTGGATTAATTGGGTCATTTAATGAGGAAAGGATTGGAGGTGTGCAGAGTAAATGGTGGGTGTAAGAGTAAAACACTCTACTAATTACTAAGTGTTAATTATTTATTTTATTGGAATATTGAAAAGGAAATATAAAAGGAAAAGAAAGGAAAAGAGAAGGGTTTTGGAGGAATCATTTCACGTAAAGTTGGAGACAAGAAGAGAAGAGAGGAAAAGCCGACGCCGAGAGAAACCGGAGAATCATCGCGAGGTAAGGGGTGGTTTTAATCGGTTAATATGTTTTATGGGTTTTGGGAACCATAGGAATGAATGGGTATGTTAGAAATTTGAATCTTTTATGATTCGGAGTTATAGGAACAAACCCTATTTTGTGTCGGTGTTGGAAATTGGATCATAGTATGTCAAATAAATGATAGGGATAATTAAACTACCTCGTTTGTTGTTATAGTGGTGTGAAGTGATGATAAAATAGTGTTCCTGATGTCCAAATTCGTATATGGAAGTTTGGTAATGATAATGGATGCCTAATGCTGTCAAAAAGTAGCAATGTGTCTTGGGAACCGGTTCCCTGTGGGAGGAACCGAGTTCCAGTGTCAAATTAGAAAACGGGACTTTTTACTCGGAACCGGTTCTGTATAGGTAGGAACCGGTTCCCATTCAAAAACAGGACGTGCTTTTATAAAATTTTCGTGAACCGGTTCTGATAGGTAGGAACGGGTTCCAAGTGCATTTTCAAAACTTTCAAAACTTCATATTTTCTAAACCGTAACTCCGATTCGAAAGTGCCGTTTCGTTATTTCTTAAATTTAAAGTACTACCTTTTGAAAAGAGAAAATGTTATTTTGCCAAATTATTTTAAAAATGGTCGCTCTCGATTTTTGAAAAGAGTGATTAGTTAATGACAACGGGAACTATTACCATCGGTCTAAACGGATGAAAGGTTAATGCTTATTATGTGTATCTTGATATTCATTATGATTGAATGTGATACGTTGATGAAGCGGCATTATGTGATATATGTTGATATCGTGATCGAGAATTAATGTTGCATGCTTTGATGATGCATGCATAAACATTTATTGATTTGGTTCATTCCATTGTGTGGAAGTGAGCTTGCGAGCCAATAGACTTACAGTTGGAGTAGTGAGGCTAGATTCTTGACCCGGATGTTGTGGGCGAATCATGGATTACTAATCTTTCCACGAGTAAATGGAGCGGGTGAACGAGGTTCACGTATTGGTACCACATGCATAGAGTCATTGCATATGGAATTGTAACATGTTAGGATGGTTTCGGTGTTGCAATTGCCGTCATTTGTTATATACATGATTATTGTGTGATTTGTCTCTGCATTGTTTATGAGTTGTATTTGGTTGACGAACTAATATATTCGGTTATTCTGTTGGATCTAAGAACGTATAACTCATATTATATCGAATTGAAATCTCACCCTTACTTTAACATTTTCGGATCCAAGTGATTAGGCTTGAGTTGGTGAGGATAGTCTTAGATTCAGTCTTTGTGCGTGTCGTTGTCGTGCTCTCGTAGATGTAACACTGGGGAAAAACGATTGTTTGGAATCCTTTTATGGATATTTTAATAATTCTGGAATTATGTTGATTTATCATCCTGGAATAACTGTTGAGTAAAGTATTCTGGATTTAATTATGTTTCATTTCCGCTGATAAACATAATGTTGTGTATGATTTAATTGATGAGTATTCTTCAGTGAAGCATGACGCTGTTTTGGTTAAAAAATTTATGATTTAAATTGTGACGCCTCTTGATTGGTGATTAAAACTGTGATTAATATCTATAAAACGCGGGTAATTAGAAGGGGTGTTACATTCACTACGTATTTCTTCAAAATTTCTTAAGGTTTATATTCACTTCAAATTTCATCAGATCTATGTTCACTTGAGATTCAATCTGATTTTCTAAGGATTTAAATTCACGTTAAGTTTCATCAGGTTTTCCACAAATTTTCTAGAGACTTATATTAATTTCAAATTTCTTCAAATTTCCTAATGTCTTATATTCACTTCTAATATCATCATATTTCTTAAGGTTTATGTTCACTTCGTATTTTTTCAGAATTTCTTAAGGTTTATATTCACTTCAAATTTCTTTAGATCTATGTTCACTTGAGATTCCACCAGATTTTCTAAAGATTTATGTTCACGTCATGTTTCATCAGGTTTACCTCAAATTTTCTTGAGACTTATATTTATTTCAAATTTCATCACATTTCCTAAAGACTTATATTCACTTCAAATATCATCAGATTTATTAAGGTTTATGTTCGCTTCGTATTTTTCAGAATTTCTTAAGGTTTATATTCACTTCAAAAATATTTGGATCTATGTTCACTTGAGATTCCATCAGATATTCTTAAGATTTATGTTCACGTCAAGTTTCATCAGCTTTTCCTCAAATTTTCTAGAGACGAATATTTATTTCAAATTTCATCACATTTTCTAAAGACTTATATTCACTTCAAATATCATCATATTTCCTAAGGTTTATGATCACTTCGTATTTTTTCAGAATATCTTAAGGATTTTATTTACTTCAAATTTCTTCAGATCTATGTTCACTTGAGACTCCATCAGAATTTCTTAAGATTTATGTTCACGTCGAATTTCATCAGGTTTTCCTCAAATTTTCTAGAGACTTATATTCTTTTCAAATTTTGATCACATTTCCTAAAGACTTATATTCACTTCAAATATCATCAGATTTATTAGGGTTTATGTTCGCTTCGTATTTTTCAAAATTTCTTAAGGTTTATATTCACTAAAAAAATAGTTAGATCTATGTTCACTTAAGATTCCATCAGATTTTCTTAAGATTTATGTTCACGTCAAGTTTCATCAGGTTTTCCTCAAATTTTCTAGAGACTTATATTTATTTCAAATTTCATCACATTTTCTAAAGACTTATATTCACTTCAAATATCATCATATTTCCTAAGGTTTATGTTCACTTCGTATTTCTTCAGAATATCTTAAGGATTTTATTTACTTCAAATTTCTTCAGATCTATCTCAGTTGAGATTCCATCAGATTTTCTTAAGATTTATGTTCAAGTCAAGTTTCATCAGGTTTTCCACAAATTTTCTAGAGACTTATGTTAATTTCAAATTTCATCACATTTTCTAATGTCTTATATTCACTTCAAAAATCATCATATTTCTTAAGGTTTTTGTTCACTTCTTATTTTTTTAGAATTTTTTAAGGTTTATATTCACTTAAAATATCTTTACATCTATGTTCACTTGAAATTCCACCATATTATATTAAGATTTATGATCACGTCAAGTTTCATCAGGTTTTCCTCAAATTTTTTAGAGACTTATATTCTTTTCAAATTTCATCACATTTTCTAAAGACTTATATTCACTTCAAATATCATAATATTTCTTAAGGTTTATGTTTACTTCGTATTTCTTCATAATATCTTAAGGTTTATATTTTCTTCAAATTTCCTGAAATATATGTTCACTTGAGATTCCATTAGATTTTATTAAGATTTTATTAAGATTTATGTTCACGTCAAGTTTCATCAGGTTTCCCTCAAATTTCCTAGTGACTTATATTCTTTTCAAATTTCGTCACATTTTCTAAAGTCTTATATTAACTTCGAATATTATAATATTTATTAAGGTTTATATTCACTTTGTATTTCTTCAGAATTTCTTAAGGTTTATATTCACTTCAAATTTCTTCAGATCTATGTTCACTTGTAATTCCACCAGATTTTCTTAAGATTTATGTTCACGTCAAGTTTCATCAGTTTTTACTCAAATTTTTTAGAGACTTATATTTATTTCAAATTTCATCACATTTTCTAAAGAATTATATTCACTTTCAAATATCATCATATTTCTTAAGGTTTATGTTCACTTTGTATTTCTTCAGAATTTCTTAAGGTTTATATTCACTTCAAATTTCTTCAGATCTATGTTCACTTGAGATTCCACCAGATTTTATTAAGATTTATGATCACGTCAAGTTTCATCAGGTTTTCCTCAAATTTTTTAGAGACTTATATTCTTTTCAAATTTCATCACATTTTCTAAAGACTTATATTCACTTCAAATATCATCATATTTCTTAAGGTTTATGTTCACTTCGTATTTCTTCAGAATTTCTTAAGGTTTATATTCACTTCAAATTTCCTCAGATCTATGTTCACTTGAAATTCCACCATATTTTCTTAAGATTTATGTTCACATCAAGTTTCATCAGCTTTTCCTCAAATTTTTTAGAGACTTATATTCATTTCAAATTTCATCACATTTTCTAAAGAATTATATTCACTTCAAATAACATCATATTTCTTAAGGTTTATGTTCACTTTGTATTTCTTCAGAATTTCTTAAGGTTTATATTCACTTCAAATTTCTTCAGCTCTATGTTCACTTGAGACTCCACAAGATTTTATTAAGATTTATGTTCACATCAAGTTTCATCAGGTTTTCCTCAAATTTTCTAGAACCTTATATTCATTTCCAATTTCATCACATTTTCTAAAGACTTGTATTCACTATAAATATCTTCAGATTTTTTAAATTTTATGTTCACTACGTATTTCCTCTGAATATTTTAAGGTTTATATTTACTTCAAATTTCTTCAGATCTATGTTCACCTGAGATTCCATCGGATTTTCTTAAGATTTATGTTCACGTCAAATTTCATCAGGTTTTCCTCAAATTTTCTAGAGACTTATATTTTTTTCAAATTTCATCACATTTCCTAAAGACTTATATTCACTTCAAATATCATCAGATTTATTAATGTTTATGTTCACTTTGTATTTCTTCAGAATTTATTAAGGTTTATATTCACTTCAAATTTCTTCAGATCTATGTTCACTTGAGATTCAACACGATTTTCTTAAGATTTTTGTTCATGTCATCTTTCATCAGGTTTTCCTTAAATTTTCTACAGACTTATATTCTTTTCAAATTTCATCACATTTCCTAATATTCACTTCTAATATCATCAGATTTATTAAGGTTTATGTTCACTTCGTATTTCTTCAAAATTTCTTAAGGTTTATATTCACTTCAAATTTCTTCAGCTCTATGTTCACTTGAGACTCCACAAGATTTTATTAAGATTTATGTTCACATCAAGTTTCATCAGGTTTTCCTCAAATTTTCTAGAACCTTATATTCATTTCAAATTTCATCACATTTTCTAAAGACTTGTATGCACTATAAATATCTTCAGATTTTTTAAGTTTTATGTTCACTACGTATTTCCTCTGAATATTTTAAGGTTTATATTTACTTCAAATTTCTTCAGATCTATGTTCACCTGAGATTCCATCGGATTTTCTTAAGATTTATGTTCACGTCAAATTTCATCAGGTTTTCCTCAAATTTTCTAGAGACTTATATTTTTTTCAAATTTCATCACATTTCCTAAAGACTTATATTCACTTCAAATATCATCAGATTTATTAATGTTTATGTTCACTTTGTATTTCTTCAGAATTTATTAAGGTTTATATTCACTTCAAATTTCTTCAGATCTATCTTCACTTGAGATTCCACACGATTTTCTTAAGATTTTTGTTCACGTCATCTTTCATCAGGTTTTCCTAACATTTTCTAGAGACTTATATTCTTTTCAAATTTCATCACATTTCCTAATATTCACTTCTAATATCATCAGATTTATTAAGGTTTATGTTCACTTCGTATTTCTTCAAAATTTCTTAAGGTTTATATTCACTTCAAATTTCTTCAGATCTGTGTTCACTTGAGATTCCACCCAATTTTCTTAAGATTTATGTTCACGTCAAGAGTCATTAGGTTTTCCTCAAATTTTCTAGAGACTTATATTCATTTCAAATTTTTATCATATTTTCTAAAGACTTATACTCACTTCAAATATCATCAGATTTACTAAGGTTTATGTTCACTTCGTATTTCATTAGATTTTCTTATGGTTTATATTCACTTCAAATTTCTTCAGATCTATGTTCACTTGAGATTCCATCAGATTTTCTTAAGATTTATGTTCACGTCAAGTTTCATCAGGTTTTCCATAAATTTTCTAGAGACTTATATTAATTTCAAAGTTCATCACATTTTCTAATGTCTTATATTCACGTCAAATATCATCATATTTCTTAATGTTTATGTTCACTTCGTACTTTTTCAGAATTTCTTCAGGTTTATATTCAATTCAAATTTCTTTAGATCTACGTAAACTTGAGAATCTACCAGATTTTCTAAAGATTTATGTTCACGTCAAGTTTCATCTGGTTTTCCTCAAATTTTCCAGAGACTTATATATATTTAAAATTTCATCACATTTCCTAAAGACTTATATTCACTTCAAATATCATCAGATTTATTAAGGTATATGTTCACTTCGTATTTCTTCAGAATTTCTTAAGTTTTATATTTACTTCAAAAATATTTAGATCTATGTTCACTTGAGATTCCATCAGATTTTCTTAAGATTTATGTTCATGTCAAGTTTCATCAGGTTTTCCACAAATTTTCTAGAGACTTATATTCATTTCAAATTTCATCACATTTTCGAAAGACTTATATTCACTTCAAATATCATCATATTTCCTAAGGTTTATGTTCACTTCGTATTTCTTCAGAATATCTTAAGGTTTTTATTTACTTCAAATTTCTTCAGATCTATGTTCAATTGAGATTCCATCAGAATTTCTTAAGATTTATGTTCACGTCAAATTTCATCAGGTTTTCCTCAATTTTTCTATAGACTTATATTCTTTTCAAATTTCATCACATTTCCTAAAGGGTTATATTCACTTCAAATATCACCAGATTTACTAAGGTTTATGCTCACTTCGTATTTCATTAGAATTTCTTAAGGTTTATATTCACTTCAAATATCTTAAGATCTATGTTCACTTGAGATTCCATCAGATTTTCTTAAGATTTATGTTCACGTCAAGTTTCATCAGGTTTTCCACAAATTTTCTAGAGACTTATATTAATTTCAAATTTCATCACATTTTCTAATGTCTTATATTCACTTCAAATATCATCATATTTCTTAAGGTTTATGTTCACTTCGTATTTTTTCAGAATTTCTTAAGGTTTATATTCACTTTAAATTTCTTTAGATCTATGTTCACTTGAGATTCCACTAGATTTTATTAAGATTTATGATCACGTCAAGTTTCATCAGGTTTTCCTCAGACTTTTTAGAGACTTATATTCATTTCAAATGTCATCACATTTTCTAAAGAGTTATATTCAATTCAAATATCATCATATTTCTTAAGGTTTATGTTCACTTTGTATTTATTCAGAATTTCTTAAGGTTTATATTCACTTCACAATTCTTCAGATCTATGTTCACTTGAGATTCCACCAGATTTTCTTAAGATTTATGTTCACGTCAACTTTCATCAGGTTTTCCTCAAATTTTCTAGAGACTTATATTCATTTCAAATTTCAAATCATTTACTAAAGACTTATATTCACTTCAAATATCATCATATTTCTTAAGGTTTATGTTCACTTTGTATTTATTTAGAATTTCTTAAGGTTTATATTCACTTCAAAGATCATCAGATCTATGTTCACTTGAGATTCCACCAGATTTTCTTAAGATTTAGGTTCACGTCAATATCCATCAGGTTTTCCTCAATTTTCTGGAGACTTATATTCATTTCAAATTTCATCACATTTTCTAAAGACATATATTCACTTCAAATATCATCATATTTCTTAAGGTTTATGTTCAATTTGTATTTCTTCAAAATTTCTTAAGGTTTATATTGACTTCACATTGCTTTAGATCTATGTTCACTTGAGATTCCACAAGATTATATTTAGATTTATGTTCATGTCAAGATTCATCAGGTTTTCCACAAATTTTCTAGAGACTTATATTCATTTCAAATTTCATCATATTTTCTAAAGACTTATATTCACTTCAAATATCATCATATTTCTTAAGGTGTATGTTCACTTCGTATATCTTCAGAATATCTTAAGGTTTATATTTACTTCAAATTTCCTCAGATCTATGTCCACTTGAGATTCCATTAGATTTTATTAAGATTTATGTTCACGTCAAGTTTTATCAGGTTTTTCTCAAATTTTCTAGAGACTTATATTCTTTTCAAATTTCATCACATTTTTTAAAGTCTTATATTCACTTCAAATATCATCATATTTCTTAAGGTTTATGTTCACTTTTATTTCTTCAGAATTTCTTAAGGTTTATATTCACTTCAATTTTCTTCGGATCTATGTTCACTTGAAATTCCACCAGATTTTTTTAAGATTTATGTTCACGTCATGTTTCATCAGGTTTTCCTCAAATTTTCTAGAGACTTATATTTCTTTCAAATTTCATCACATTTTCTGAAGAATTATATTCACTTCAAATATCATCATATTTCTCACGTTTTATGTTCACTTCGTATTTCTTCAGAATTTCTTAAGGTTTATATTCAGTTCAAATTTTTTCAGATCTATGTTCACTTGAGATTCCTCCAGATTTTATTAAGATTTATGTTCACGTCAAGTTTCATCAGGTTTTCCTCAAATTTTCTTGAGACTTATATTCTTTTCAAATTTCATCACATTTCCTAAAGACTTATATTCACTTCAAATATCATCAGATTTATTAAGGTTTATGTTCACTTCATATTTCTTCAAAATTTCTTAAGGTTTATATTCACTTCAAATTTCTTCAGATCTATGTTCACTTGAGATTCCACCAGATTTTCTTAAGATTTATGTTCACGTCAAGATCCATCAGGTTTTCCTCAAATGTTTTGGAGACTTATATTCATTTCAAATTTAAACAAATTTTCTAAAGACATATATTCACTTCAAATATCATCATATTTCTTAAGGTTTATGTTCACTTTGTATTTCTTCAAAATTTCTTAAGGTTTATATTCACTTCAAATTTCTTCAGATCTAAGTTCACTTGAGATTCCACAAGATTATATTATGATTTATGTTCACGTCAAGTTTCATCAGGTTTTCCTCAAATCTTCTAGAGCCTTATATTCATTTCAAATTTCATCACATTTTCTAAAGACTTATATTCACTTTAAATATCATTAGATTTATTAAGGTTTTTGTTCACTTCGTATTTCTTCATAATATTTTAAGATTTATATTTACTTCAAATTTCTTGAGATCTATGTTCACTTGAGATTCCGGCAAAATTTCTGAAGATTTATGTTTACGTCAAATTTCATCATGTTTTCCTCAAATTTTCTCGAGACTTATATTTTTTTTAAATTTCATCACATTTCCTAAAGACTTATATTCACTTCAAATATCATTAAATTTATTAAGGTTTATGTTCACTTTGTATTTCTTCAGAATTTCTTAAGGTTTATATTCACTTCAAATTTCTTCAGATATATGTTCACTTGAGATTCCACCAGATTTTCTTAGGATTTATGTGCACGTCAACTTTCATCAGGTTTTTCTCAAATTTTCTAGAGACTTATATTCATTTCAAATTTCATCACATTTTCTAAAGACTTATATTCACTTCAAATATCACCATATTTCTTATGGTTTATGTTCACTTTGTATTTCTTCAGAATTTCTTAAGGTTTATATTCATTTCAAATTTCTTCAGATCTATGTTCACTTGAGATTCCACCATATTTTATTAGGATTTATGATCACGTCAACTTTCATCAGTTTTTCCTTAAATTTTCTAGAGACTTATATTCTTTTCAAATTTCATCACATTTCCTAAAGACTTTTATTCACTTTAAATATCATCAGATTTATTAAGGTTTATGTTCACTTTGTATTTCTTCAGAATTTCTTAAGGTTTATATTCACTCCAATTTCTTTAGATCTATGTTCACTTGAGATTCCACCAGATTTTCTTAAGATTTATGTTCACGCAAATTTCATCAGGTTTTGCTCAAATTCTATAGAGACTTATATTCATTTCAAATTTCATCATATTTCCTAAAGACTTATATTCACTTCAAATATCATCAGATTTATTAAGGTTTATCTTCACTTCGTATTTCTTTAGAATTTCTTAAGGTTTATATTGACTTCAAATTTCTTCAGATCTATGTTCACTTGAGATTTCACATGATTTTATTAAGATTTATGTTCACGTTAAGTTTCATCAGATTTTCCTCAAATTTTCTAGAGACTTATACATGTTAAATGAAGAAGCAAGCCACGTGGAAGCTTATCTGAGCAGAAGGGAAAATTAGTATTATCCAAAGCATAAGGTTTTCTTATTTGTTAGATTAAAATATATAGAAAGACGTGATCATGAATACTTATCTTAGATGAGAGTCTCTCAAACCACTGAAAATTATCTAAACAACACTAACAAAATGTTTTATGGTAAATAATGATAAAGTCAGGAAGCACGAGAATATATATCTAATTAATTAAAAGTTATCAACCTAGTGCCATATTTAATTTCTTTATTGTTGAGAATAATGTGTGAGGAAGAAGTTTCATATTGGTTATTAAAGGGAAGATTAAACACTATATAAGTGAGAGAATTCACACACCTATAATTTTAAAGTTTTAGATGGATATGTGGTGTGCATCTCACAAAGGTGTGTCCCAAATAAATGTCCCCTCTTCGAAATTGCCCCTAATATTTATAATACTATTTTCAATAGAGTGTAATCATGCATCAGCTAAGTTATTATGCACTAAATTTTTTTTATTATGCACTAAATTTTTTTCATTGCATATATACTAATAGTTAAATAGTCTATTGCCGATGTTGATAAAGCTATATATTGATAAAATTACTTATAATAATAGTAGTAGTAATAATAATAATAATAATAATTCAAATCTAGGGGTCAGAAACATTAGGGAAAATTGGGAGTGCCCGAGAAACCTCGCTTGTAAGAAAGGGAGAAGAAACAATGGAAACCAGTGGCTAAGGTTATCCAAAAAGTGCCAGAGGAAACCACAACAAATAACCCTATAATGATCACTACCCCAATTAACCCGATAGAACCTTCAACTGAGAATTGGACAAAAGTAATGTTTAATAGAAGGATGCGTGGAAAAGCAGTTTTGCAAGATGATGTTTTAGAGGTTCCTTCTAATAATGGTTTAGATTCCCTTAGGATTTGGAGAGATCCAGGGGTAGGCACAAAAGGTGTGCCATGATTATTTACTGGAACTTAAGAGGGATGGACAAAACAGGGAAGTGCAGAGAGATAGTAGTCCGTCTCAACCATATACACCCTAATATTGGAATCCTTATAGAAACAAGAGTTAAAAAGCATAAGGCTGATAGTATTAGAATTAAATTTGGCCAGATTTGGTCTTATATTGACAACTATGTGCATCATGGGAACAGTAGATTGAGGATTTTATGGGACAATAATAAAACTCAGATTAAAGAGGTGAGGAGTTTTGACCAAATAATTCATATGGGAATCTATAGCCCTAGAGGTGATTTCAAGATGTGGTGCACATCAATATATGCCCACAACTTCTTGGCGAAGAGGAAAGATCTATGGAATGAAATAAAGGATATTGCTAATTTTGTTCAGGAAACTTGGATTTTGTTTGGAGATTTTAATAATGTCTTGCATGTTCAGGATAGAATGGGTGGCAATGTAGTCCAGGAAAAAGAGTTCCAGGATCTGGCTAATGTAATGGATAGAGTAGGCTTATTTGAAAAAGATAGTGTGGGAGATTATTATACATGGTTTAATAATCAGTGCAATGAGTCTATTTATTCTATAATTGATAGGATGTTTGGCAATGTTATGTGCCACCAGCAAAATTTGGATAGCACTTTGACTGTTATGACTCCAAGGGTCTCTGACCATACCCTGTTATGCTAGCATGTTTTATTTTAGAGGAAAATGGTTTATAGTAGTTTTAAGTTCCCTAATGTGCTTGCTAAAGACGAGGCTTTCTTGAATGCAACAACTACTAATTAGGCTAGAGACTTGGTAGGTAGAACAATGTATAAAGTTTAGAAAAAGCTTCAAAGATTAAAAATTATGGTTAGGGATAATTGCAAGAAATTTAAGGGCTTAAAGAAGCAATTAAATAGAGCCAGAGATAATCTCATTGATGCCCAAAATGATTTGGCAATGGATAGAATGAATGTAACTAAAATTCAAAAGGTAACAACAGACTACACCCAGGAAGTAATCAACTGGCTAATTTTGAGGAGTAGTTTCTGAGGCAAAGGGACAAAATTGATTGGATTAGGCTAGGGGACAACAATAGTGCCTATTTCTATGATAACTTAAAGGGTAGATATAAGCAATCCCAAATTACTATCTTGATGGACAATGATGGTAACACCCTTGTGGATAATACTCAAATTGAGAAGGAAGTTCTCACCTTTTATCAAGGGTTTATTGGGAATTTAGCTCAAAGTTTGAGAAAGATTGATATTGAGGTGCTAAGAGATGGGAACCAAGTGAATGAGGATCATTGTATGCAGCTTATTGCTCATGTTACCATGAAGGAAGTGCATCAAGCCCTTATGAATATGAAGGACTTAACGGCTCCTGGTGTTGATGGTTATGGTGCCTGTTTCTTTAAGGTTGCTTGGCATATTATAAAGGATGACATTTTTGAAGCGATTCATGACTTCTTTCTGAATGCCAGACTTTACAGAGCTGTAAATAGTATTGTTGTGACCATCATCCCTAAGTTTGAGGGTGCCTGCAAGATTCGAGATTTTAGACCAATTTCCTGTGTCACCGTCTTATTGAAGCTAGTATCTAAGATTTTAGCAAACAGATTGGGGGAAGTTTTAGGATATGTAGTGGACATGAATCAAGTTGCATTTGTTTCTGGGCATAATATTCATGATCACGTTCTTCTAGCTTTTGAGTTGGTTAAAGGGTATAACAGGAAAACTGGGACTCCTAGATGCATGATACATATCGACATAAAGAAATCTTATGATAGTGTTGAATGGACTGCTTTAGAAGACATTATGTATGAGTTAGGCTTTCCAAATAGATCCATCCATTGGATTATGTTGATTGTAAAATCTATTTCCTATAGATACAAGATCAATAACATCCTCGCTTATTATCTTCAAGCAAATAGGGGTCTCAGACAAGGAGACCCTTTGTCCCCTATTCTTTATGTCTTGATCATGGAGTATCTTCATAGGCTTCTCAAGAAAATGGGTTGTAATATGAATTTCAAATACCACTCTAAATGCGAAAAGTTGAAAATCATTGATTTAAGCTTTGTTGATGACATGCTAATTTTCACTAGAGGTGATAATGGATCTATGCAGTTGGTAATCAAAGTCATGGAGGGGTTTGGAGATTCTACAAGGCTCAAAGTTAATCCAGGTAAATGTGAGGTTTATTTTGGTAATGTGGATCCTAGGATTAAGAAGCGGATTATTGAGCAATGAGCAACTTTTGGATCCACTGCTTTCCTCTTCCTAAGAAATCTATTAAGATGATTGAAGCCATATGTCACACTTTTTATGGTCTGGTCAGAGTCGGCCCAACGTGTTCCGAGGCCTAAGGCAAAATTTGATTAAATTATTTTAAAATTAATATTTAATTAAAATTTAAACTAATATTATATACTACCCGTATCAATTTATAAGCCAAAAAATCTATATTTTACATTTATTAAGAAAATTTAAATTTTATTGTGTGTTTTGGAATATAATTTATAGAAAGATGTAAAAGCAATTTTAATTGGTTGTTGTGCCTATGAAAAAATGAGAGAGAAAGCAAATTAAATATAAAAAGGTGAATATTTTAGAATAAAATAGTTAAATAAAATAAAGTTAATAATTTTTATATAATTTAGAATAACAAAAATGAATGTTTTTTACTTATAAGAAAAATGAATAAATATTATTATTATTATTATTAATTTTTGAAATAAATAATTATAGAAGTATGTTTTTAATGAACAATTAATAAATGTAGAATTAAATATGCAAGAACGAGCATTGTTGTGATTAAAAGTAGTTACAATAGGATTTGAGCATTGTTGTGATTAAAAGTAGTTATAATAGGATTTGAACATGGAGCTTAAAGATATTTGCGTAGAAGTTTCTCCACAAAGCCATTTGTATTTTGTGAATAATTCTACGAAATATTTATTAAATAAATAAAATCTGAAGCCTTATTTTTCTGTATTTTGGGCCTATTTTAAAGCCCAAAAATTTGAGGTCTAAGGCGATAGCCTCACTCGCCTTAGGTTTGGGCCGGCCCTAAGATTGTGTCGCGTAAGTCTTTGGTAGCGTGGAAAAAGTGTGTACTCCTAAGGGTAAAAGTGGCTTAAATATTGTATTGTTGAGTATTTGGAGTAAAGCTTGCTTAGCTAGGTATGTGTGGAATTAAAATGGTAAATCGGATGGCTTGTATTAGATAGATCCACAATTATTACCTAAAACATAGCAATATCATGCAGGCCTCCGTGAAAAACTCTAATTCTTGGATTTTCAAAAATCTGTTGAAAGTTATAGAGGAGGTTCACAACTTACATGAATGGCTACTCGAGATGAACAATGTGAAATATATGGCCAAAGTGATGTATTAAGCGTTCTTTGTGCAACAAGTGGATGTTATTTGAAAAAGTGTGAACTATGGTAATGTAGCTAGGAAGATGGCGGTCCATACTCCATGGATGGCTTGTCATGGGAAGTTGGCAACTAAAGAAAGACTTCATAGGTTTAGTATATTAAGTACTAATATCTGTTGTTTTTGTAGAGAAGTCAAAACTGTGAACCAATTGTTCTTTGCTTGTCCATCTACAAGATATATATGGGAGAATGTAATCAAGTGGATAGAGATAGATTGCACCCCTAGAACCTGGGACGAGGAGCTTACTTGGTTAATTGGGGTCTGTAAGAAGAAAAGTTGGAAAGCTAAAATAATTTAATGTGCCTTGACTAAGACTGTGCAAGAGGTATGCATGAGGTTGTCAACAAAGTTTTGTTACCAATATCATTGATACAATAGTGTATATATGTTGGGATAAGCATAAACTTAGAGCTCACATTAGTAGATTGCTAATGCCTTAAGCTAGTTTTGCTTTGTCGTTGATTTGTGGTTTCTTAGACCCTAAGGGTCACATTGTACTTTCTCTAATTTTTTTTGATAATAAAATGATTTTTGTTTTAAAAATAAATAAATAATATTAATAATAATAATAACAATAATAACAATAATAATAACAATAATAATAACAATAATAATAACAATAATAATAATAATAATAATAATAATAATAATAATAATAATAATAATAATAATAATAATAATAATAATAATAATAATAATAATAATAATAATAATAATAATAATAATAATAATAATAATAATAATAATAATAATAATAATAATAATAATAATAATAATAATAATAATAATAATAATAATAATAATAATAATAATAATAATAATAATAATAATAATAATAATAATAATAATAATAATAATAATAATAATAATAATAATAATAATAATAATAATAATAATAATAATAATAATAATAATAATAATAATAATAATAATAATAATAATAATAATAATAATAATAATAATAATAATAATAATAATAATAATAATAATAATAATAATAATAATAATAATAATAATAATAATAATAATAATAATAATAATAATAATAATAATAATAATAATAATAATAATAATAATAATAATAATAATAATAATAATAATAATAATAATAATAATAATAATAATAATAATAATAATAATAATAATAATAATAATAATAATAATAATAATAATAATAATAATAATAATAATAATAATAATAATAATAATAATAATAATAATAATAATAATAATAATAATAATAATAATAATAATAATAATAATAATAATAATAATAATAATAATAATAATAATAATAATAATAATAATAATAATAATAATAATAATAATAATAATAATAATAATAATAATAATAATAATAATAATAATAATAATAATAATAATAATAATAATAATAATAATAATAATAATAAAATATAATTTTCCAAATTCATTTTTAAAACAGTTTTGGTCTCTCATGCCTTTTGCTAGTGCTAGTTGAAAAAAAATAGGATAACCAAAACTGTTTAAAATAAAAAAATAGGGGGACCAAAACTGTAATTAAAACGGGTATACTTCAGTGCTTTCTGACAGAAAATAAGCATGGGAGACCAAAACTGTTGAAAAGAAAAATTGGGGGACCAAAACTGTAATTAAACCTAATAATAATAATAATAATAATAATAATAATAATAATAATAATAATAATAATAATAATAATAATAATAATAATAATAATAATAATAATAATAATAGTAACAATAATAATAACAATAATAATGTTAATAATAATAATAATAATAATAATAATAATAATTTGGTCACTAATTGTGCAAAATTTGCTTAGTAAAATAATTATATTATTTTAATTCTATTAAATATTATATTGATGATAGTCATACCCTATCAGTATGTTATTGTTAATATAATTTATTGTTAATTGATAAATATAATATTTGTGATTTGATACTTATGTCAAATATTTAAATTATTTAATTATAATAAATATTATATTGGTAATAGTTATTCCCTATCGGTATATTATTATTAATATAATTTGTGTTGTTGTTGCTGCGTATGAGCGGCAAGCAAAAAGTTGGTATTATTTTTACAGGGTGATATATACCGGTTAGGTTATATCGTATCGCGACAATTCTACCGTCCATGAGTTTGAGATTAAATGAGTTGAAAATAAAAGACAAAAAGTAAATGAACAAAAAGTATAAAGGATAGACAGCTTGTCTAGAACGAATGCACACAACCCGTCACAGACTTAAATCTACCGTCCATGTCATACTCAACCTACGATATTCGTCCGTGTCATCTAATACCTCTCACAACCTAAGCTATTTTTAACCCAAATTGAGAATCATCCTAAATCACCTCGATAGTCATGTCTGGCCTATCTCGACAACCAGAAGTCAATTGTGTCACCTCCATACCCATCTCTAGCATACTTCACCAACGCAGAGACATTAAGATCAGATACTCTAAGTGAATGTCAGCTCTAAACTCATTTCTAGCATTCATAAACTAACAGATAATCATCCTAGGTAAGAATCTAAGTAATCTATCTCTAGCAAAGCTCAAACGCCAAACATAGAGTAAAAACCTAAGATGATCACCAGTACAAATTTGTAAAACAAACTTTATACAACGTCAAGGGCGACAAATATACATGAGTAAGAGTAGATATACATACAACAATAAAATAGAATAATACAAAGAGAAGAGAGGAGATACACTACTCATATACACCGGTTTGTCAGTGCCAAAGAGAATCCACCTTCAATCAATCCTGAGCAAGACCCTAGTGTTGTTTTCTAAGCTAAACTATCAAAAACTATATGAGTGATGGAATTAGGAGCAAAACTTCACACCCCAAAATCATAACTATTCAAAAATGGAATGAAAAGGAAAGATAAAGAAAATTTGTTCCGCAAGAATCTCCCGGCGAAATAAAGGTTCTCCCGGCTAACCTTCTTATAAACTTGGCTCAAATTAAGCCACATCCTCAACCTTACCAAAATATCTACTGTCGCTCGGCGACGGTCAACTTCGCCCGACGACTCTTCTTTTCCTCGTCCAGTGACCAGCAGCGAAATAAGGCATGACAAAATCCCAAAATTGATCATCTTCCTCTCGCCCCACCGTCGCCCGGCGACGCAGAAGCGATGACCCTCTCCCCACCGTCGCCCGACGACTTTGACAGTCCAACAACTTTTGTTGCTTTTCCTGCATAACTTCCATGGCTTCAATCTTTTAGCATTAGTCCCTTATTGATCAACTTGTATCTTGGAGCTCGATTTGGATTTTATTCTCAATGCTCCAATAATGCAACAAATACCTACAAAATATATACAAAAGTAATCAAACGGTACAACATATACACAAAACACAATAAAACATATTTACAACAAAAAGTGGGGTTATTCAACGATATTAACAACAAAAGAATAGATAAGTTCCACAAAACATATATATATATATATATATATATATAATAACTACATTTTGGTACATATTATCTCTCCTCAACTTGACATATTGTTTGTCCTCAAACAAAGTCTAATAACTCAAAGAAACAAAGAATGATAATCAAATAATCACGAATCAACAAGTTTTTAAAACGGAAAAAATGTATGGTTCAAACGAAAACGTACACGACAAAATACAAACTTACCACTATCCTATAACAATAACATATAAATGAAATAAATCCTAAGTACAAAAATCATGCAAACCATTCTAAAACAAAACAAGCTCAATCATGAATCACACCTAGGAAAAATTCACGGTAGATGAAGAACACACAAAGGTGAGGAATAAAAAACACTCATCCAAAATCTTGCAAACAAAAGACTAAATTATGCATTCATTCAAAACGTATTGAAAATACAAATGCAAGAATCACTAGGGCTTTTCAAAATTGTAATGTGGCTTGGTTAACAAACAAGTGATAAGTCCTAAAGCTAATCGAAACAAAAACTTGTCCAAACCTAAGGGAGTGATCAACTCACAAAGTTCCAAACAATACAATTCTAATCAAACTTCTTCTTCATCACAAATTGTCAAACCAAAACACCTCACTTATTAACAAAACATTATTCATACTCTTTTTTTCTTTTTCAAAGCTTTTTTAATTTCTTTCTTTTTCTAATCTTTCTTTTTTTCTGTTCTTTTCTTTTTCTCAACCTCATACCAACCACAATATAAGTACATAAACATTCCTCTCCCCAACTTGAATTAAACCAACATTAATGTGTGAATACTCCCTACTTTCTAAGGCAAGGTAAAAATCCATACAACAACATATAGTTAAGGGTTCAAGAAACAAAGAAATCAACATCCATACAAAAAAAGTGAATTGACACTCATAGACAAGCATCAAGCTCAAATAAACATGGATATTGATAAAATCTCAAAGGGGGTAATAAATGATCACACACTCACAAGGTGAATTGAATATTTGGCCAAGGTAGTTGTGCTCAAAATCAAACAAAATGCCTTGATCATTTTCATGCAACCATACAATCAACACAAAACAAAAGATTAAGCATCATAAAATCTAGCTAAAACAAGAATGTGGCCTTCAATATGTACACAATGGAAACTTCCTCACATTTATTGGTAAAAAGAGGAACTAAAGTGATTCAATTCATGAGCAAGTAATGCAAAAAGAATGAATGACATGGTAATTATACAAATGAAAAATTTCCTAAACATGTTATGCTATAGAAAGCGATAAACAAGTACCTGGCGTGTACCAACTTTAAAACTATTATTACCATACATCCGTGAGTTAAAACGATCAAACTCGGAAAATCACCACATAAAACCTCAAGCTACTGGACCAAATTTTGAGTCCAAACAACAACAAAAGATTTAGAAAAATAAAACTTACAATATTTACATCTAAATAAAACTCATCAAGCTAAACACGACGAGCTTGCGGATAACACAATTTGACAAAACAAAACGAATACAAATAACAATACGAAAAATTGGTGAAAATGAATTAACAAGTTGAAAAGTGAAGATTTGAAATTAAGAGCAAGTCCTATTTCAACTTGTTAAAACACAAGTCACCACACACATAAACAAACATGCATTTTTTACGTCGTAAGCTCGACGCCTTTATTGTGCGAACACTAGTAACCTCCTCTCGCCAGCCATGGTATTGTCACACCGCGCAAACCTAAAGAAAGTATCCTAACAACCATACAACAAACGTTACGAATACGAGACAACTTAAAACAATACTTGAAAACAAGGAAAAACACACATATGTACAATTATGGAAAGTAAACACTCAACATATACAAGTAACAATATACAAATTCATATACAAAGTCTATACAACATATACATTAATTAAAAAATTCAAAAACAACGGAGTTATCGCAATACAGAAACAATAAAACCAATCCCCGGCAACGGCGCCATTTTGTTGTTGCGGTATGAGCGACAAGTAAAGAGTTGTTATTATTCTTACCGGGTGATATATACCGGTTAGGTTATATCGTATCGTGTCCACAGAGAGTGGTTATTGATTCTCCGTTCGATAATTCTACCGTTAATGAGTTTGAGATTAAATGAGTTAAAAATAAAAGACAAAAAGTAAATGAACAAAAATTATAAAGGATAGACAACTTGTCTGGAACGAATGCACACTACGCGTCACAAACTTAAATCTATCGTCCATGTCATACTCAGCCTACGATACTCGTCCGTGTCATCACATACCTCTCACAACCTAAGCTATTTCTAACCCAAATTAAGATACCTCCCAAATCACCTCGATAGCCATGTATGGCCTATCTCGACAACCAGAAGTCAACTGCGTCACCTTCATACCCATATCTGGCATACTTCACCAACGCAGAGGCATGAAGATCAGATACTCTAAGTGAATGTCAACTCTAAAACCATTTCTAGCATTCAGAAACTAACAGATAATCATCCTAGGTAAGAATCTAAGCAATCTATTTCTAGCAAAGCTCAAACCCCTAACATAGAGTAAAAACCTAAGACAATCACCAACACAGATTTGTAAAACAAACTTTATACAACGTCAAGGGCGACAAACATACATGAGTAAGAGTAGATATACATACATAACCAAAAAAATAGAGAAATACAAAGAGAAGAGAGGAGATACACTACTCATTTACACCGGTTTGTCAGCGCCTATCGAAGAGCAATCCACCTCCAATCAATCATTAGCAAGACCCTAGTGTTGTTTTCTAAGTTAAACTATCAAAAACTATATGAGTGATGGAATTGGGAGCAAAACTTCACACCCCAAAACCATAACTATTCAAAAATGAAATGAAAAGGAAAGGAAAGATAACGAAATTTTGTTCCGCAAGAATCGCCCGGCAAAATAAAGCTTCGGCCGACGAACCTTCTTATAAACTTGGCTCAAATTAAGCCACGTCCTCAACCTCATCAAAATATCTACCGTCGCTCGGTGTCAATCAGCTTCGCCCGGCGACTCTTCTTTTCCTCGTCCAGTGACCAACAGTGAAACAAGGCATGGAAAAATCCCAAAATTGATCATCTTCCTCTCGCTCCACCGTCGCCCGACGATGCAGAAGCGATGGCCCTCTCCCCACCGTCACCCGACGACTTTGACAGTCCAACAACTTTTATTGTTTTTCCTGCATAACTTCCATGGCTTCAATCTTTTAGCCTTATTTCTTTATTGATCAACTTGCATCTTGGAGCTCCATTTGGAATTTATTCTGAATGCTAGAATAATGCAACAAATACCTACAAAATATATACAAAACTAATCAAACGGTACAATATGTACACAAAATACAATAAAACGTATTTACAACAAAAAGTGGGGTTATTTAACGTATTAACAACAAAAGAATAGATAAGTGTCACAAAACATATATACAAAATAACTACATTTTGACACTTATTAACTCTCCCCAACTTGACATATTGTTTGTCCTCAAACAAAGTCAAATAACTCAAAGAAACAAAGAATGATAATCAAATAATCATGAATCAACAAGTTTTTAAAACGGAAAACAAATGTATGGTTAAAATGAAAACGTACACGACAAAATACAAACTTACCACTATCCTACAACGATAACATATAAACGAAATAAATCCTAAGTACAAAAATCATGCAAAATATTCTAAAACAAAACAAGCTCAATCATGAATCACACCTAGCAAAAATTCACCGGTTGATGAAGAACACACAAAGGTGAGGGAGAAAAAAACACTCATCCACAATCTTGCAAACAAAAGACTAAATTATGCATTCATCCAAAAACGTATTGAAAATATAAATGCAAGCATCACAAGGGCTTTTCAAAGTTGTAAGGTGGCTTGGTTAACAAATAAGTGATAAGTCCTAAAGCTAATTGAAACAAAAACTTGCCAAAACCTAAGGGAGTGATCAACTCACAAAGTTCCAAATAATACAATTCCAATCGAACTTCTTCTTCATCAGAAATTGTGAAACCAAAACACCTTACTTATTAACACAACATTATTCATACTCTTTTTTTTTCTCTTCAAAGCTTTTTCATTTTCTTTCTTTTTCTAATCTTTCTTTCTTTTTTCTCTTTTTCTCAACGTCATACCAACAACAATATAAGTACATAAACATTCCTCTCCCCAACTTTAATTCAACCAATATTAATGTGTGAATACTCCCTACTTTCTAAGGCAAGGTAAAAATCCATCCAACAACATATAGTTGAGGGTTCAAGAAACAAAGAAATCAACATTCATACAAAAAAAGTGAATTGACACTCATAGACAAGCATCAAGTTCAAATAAACATGGATATTGATAAAATCTCAAAGGGGGTAATAAATGATCACACACTCACAAGGTGAATTGAATATTTGGCCAAGGTAGTTGTGCTCAAAATCAAACAAAATGCCTTGATCATTTTCATGCAACCATACAACCAACACAAAAGAAAAGATTAAGCATAATAAAATCTAGCTAAAACAAGAATGTAGCCTTCAATATGTAAACAATTGAAACTTCCTCACATTTATGGGTAAAAAGACGAACTAAAGTGATTCAATTCATGAGCAAGTAATGCAAAAAGAATTAATGACATGGTAATTATACAAATGACAAATTTCTTAAACATGTTATGCTATAGAAAGAGATAAACGAGTACCTGGCGTGTACCAACTTTGAAACTATTATTACCATAACAATCAAACTCAGAAAATCACCAAATGAAACCTCAAGTTACTTGACCAAATTTTGAGTCCAAACAACAACAAAAGAGTTAGAAAAATGAAATTTACAACATTTACATCCAAACAAAACTCCTCAAGCTAAATACGACGAGCTTGCAGATAACACAATTTGACAAAACAAAACGAATGCAAATAACAATACCAAAAACTCGGTGAAAATGAATTAAAAAATTGAAAAGTGAAGATTTGAAATTAAGAGAAAGTCCTATTTCAACTTGTTAAAACACAAGTCACCACACACATAAACAAACATGCTTGTTTTACGTCGTAAGATCGACGCCTTTATTGTGAAAGCACTAGTAGCCTCCTCTCGTCATGCCATGGTATTGTCACACCGCGCAAACCTAAAGAAAGTATCCTAAAAACCACACAACCAACGTTACGAATACGAGACAACTTACAACAGTACTTGAAAACAACGAAAAACACACATATGTACAAGTATGGAAAGTAAACACTCAACATGTACAAGTAACAATATACAAATTCATATACAAAGTCTATACAACATATACATTAATTACAAAATTCAAAAACAACGGAGTTATCGCAATACAGAAACAATAAAACCAATCCCCGGCAACGACGCCATTTTGTTGATGCGGTATGAGCGATAAGTAAAGAGTTGGTATTATTTTTACCGGGTGATATATACCGGTTAGGTTATATCGTATCGTGCCCACAGAGATTGGTTATTCATTCTTCGTTCGACAATTCTACCGTTAATGAGTTTGGGATTAAATGAGTTGAAAATAAAAGACAAAATGTAAATGAACAAAAAGTATAAAGGATAGACAGCTTGTCTGGAACGAATGCACACTACCCGTCACAGACTTAAATCTACCGTCCATGTCATACTCAGCCTACGATACTCGTCCGTGTCATCACATACCTCTCACAACCTAAGCTATTTCTAACCCAAATTAAGAATCCTCCCGAATCACCTCGATAGCCATGTCAGACCTATCTCGACAACCAGAAGTCAATTGCGTCACCTCCATACCCATATCTGGCATACTTCACCAACGCAGAGGCATGAAGATCAGATACTCTAAGTGAATGTCAGCTCTAAACCCATTTCTAGCATTCATAAACTAACAGATAATCATCCTAGGTAAGAATCTAAGCAATCTATCTCTAGCAAAGCTCGAACCCCTAACATAGAGTAAAAACCTAAGATAATCACCAACACAGATTTGTAAAGAAAACTTTATACAACGCCAAGGGCGACAAATATACATGAGTAAGAGTAGATATACATACATAACCAAAATAATAGAGAAATACAAAGAGAAGAGAGGAGATACACTACTCATTTACACCGATTTGTCAGCGCCTATCAAAGAGCAATCCACCTCCAATCAACCATGAGCAAGACCCTAGTGTTGTTTTTTAAGCTAAACTATCAAAAACTATATGAGTGATGGAATTGGGAGAAAAACTCCACACCCCTAAACCATAATTATTCAAAAATGAAATGAAAAGGAAAGATAAAGAAAATTTATTCCGCAAGAATCGCCCGACGAAATAAAGCTTTGCCCGACGAACCTTCTTTTAAACTTGGCTCAAATTAAGCCACGTCCTCAAGCCAACGCCAAGGGCGACAAATATACATGAGTAAGAGTAGATATACATACATAACCAAAATAATAGATAAATACAAAGAGAAGAGAGGAGATACACTACTCATTTACACCGATTTGTCAGCGCCTATCAAAGAGCAATCCACCTCTAATCAACCATGAGCAAGACCCTAGTGTTGCTTTTTAAGCTAAACTATCAAAAACTATATGAGTGATGGAATTGGGAGCAAAACTTCACACCCCTAAACCATAATTATTCAAAAATGAAATGAAAAGGAAAGATAAAGAAAATTTATTCCGCAAGAATCGCCCGACGAAATAAAGCTTTGCCCGACGAACCTTCTTTTAAACTTTGCTCAAATTAAGCCACGTCCTCAACCTTACCAAAATATCTATCGTCGCTCGGGGACGGTCAGCTTCGCCCGACGACTCTTCTTTTCCTCGTCCAGTAACCAACAGTGAAACAAGGCAGGGAAAAATCCCAAAATTGATCATCTTCCTCTCGCCCCACCGTTTCCTGACGACTTTGACAGTCCAACAACTATTGTTGCTTTTCCTGCATAACTTCCATGGCTTCAATCTTTTAGCCTTATTCCTTTATTGATCAACTTGCATCTTGGAGCTCCATTTGGACTTTATTCTCAATGCTCCAATAATACAGCAAATACCTACAAAATATATACAAAACTAATCAAACGGTACAATATGTACACAAAACACAATAAAACGTATTTACAACAAAAAGCGGGGTTATTCAACGATATTAACAATAAAAGAATAGATAAGTGCCACAAAACATATATACAAAATAACTATATTTTGGCACTTATCAGTTGTTTAATCTACTTGAGAATTTTGATTATGTAAATTATTGTTCGAGTATTATATCGGTATTAGAATTTTGTGATATAATATTTGTACATTCTTATATTTCTTATTTAAAATTGTTGTTTTTTTTTTAGAAACAAGAAAAAAAATTTAAGGACATGAAACACTTTATGAAATTCAATAATTTATTTATAATATTTTCAAATGAATTTCAATTCTCTAAGTATTATGTAAGTGGTGGACATACCCTATCGGTATAACGTTACTTGACATGATAATTATGTGATAGATAAAATAGTTGAATATATATTTAAAATATTTTCTAAACTATTTAGTTAATAATTCAACTATTATTATCTATCAAGTAGAAGAATTTAACATGTGAGTTGTATTAGAAATGAGAAACAAATATTATTTATTTAATATAGTATTGTTTTATGGAGACTTGTATTGAGGATATAGACTTATGTTAGTGATAAAAGTTTATGACAATTTGTGTTGTATCCTCAATAATATTTAAAATTAAGTATCATATTTTTCCGCTGCGTGTAACCTAATTATGTCTTAAGTGTGTGTGACTTTAATTGTAATACTTGAGTTTTTGAGTGAGCTATTAAAATAGTCCATAATCCCATATTGTAATTATACTATGAAACTCAAATTTAGATAAAAGTCTTCCGTCGGTAAATAATGAGTTTCGTATTGTTATTATGTAACCACTTGTGTTAATCGATCTGATATATTTATGTGCAAAATATGTGGTTGAGTTTGTTAAACTTTAATAATGATATAATCTATTTATGTGTAAAATATGTGGTTGAATTTATAAAACTTAATTGATGATATATTATACAACCATTTATCTATATTGTTTTGCAATAAAAATATAATTAGTATCCCATTTGATAATCAGAGTATATATATACTTGTGGGCTTACATGTTAGATCAGTGGGAGTGCATGTGTACAAAATTATATAATCTAAAATAATTTAGATTATTATTCTCATATTGTCATATATTCTTATGTGCACTATAAAATATGACATATTCTAAGAAGACTTCAAAATATACAATACTCTAAGAAGTCTTATTATATTATACTGAGATATATATTATTCTCTTAATCTCAGGAAGCATCATAATTTGATCTTTAGGTCAATATTGAAAAGACACAATAACTCTTTGGCATGCAGTAATTGTGTTATTCTATCTTCAATAGTCCACTTTAGTCAGGTCATAATATGAAAGTACAAGTAAATATTAATACTCCTATCGAGTATGATATTGTGTTATGAAGGTACTTATGTTTAAATGTAATTACTCTTGTAATAGGGTAACTCCTATATGTAATTATTAGTCTTAGACCTACGTGGATATGCTATGACATTTAATGTAAAAACTCATTAGTAAATCACTGACCACTTACTTATACACATGAGTAAGTCTTATGATATTTTGCGTTAGTGGGACTTTATCGATAGCATTTTCATATGCTTGGGTCATTGGTTTATAACATATTTTTCTCATACGAAATATGTTTCTCTAAATTCATTTTTTAATAAAAAAATGTAATTCTTTAGCTTGTATGATATGTTTTCCCTATCGGATTCATTTATGCAATGTTGAAGTTTATTTTTGTTTTGTGAACAAGTGTTTTGACCATAATTAAAATTCTAGTATTAAAATTATATATAATATTAAGGGTTAAATAAGTGTTTGGTCCCTATAAATATCTCAAATTTCGTTTTTAGTCTCTCTAAAAATTTTCTTTAAAGAATGGTCCTCCTAAAAATTTAAATTTTAACTTTTGGTCCATCCTCCAATTTAGCGACGATTTTTACAATTTAGCGACGGTTTTTACAATAGTCTTAGCGACGATTTTTTATTTAGTGACGGTTTTTACGATAGTTTTAGCGATGATTTTTTATTTAGCGACGGAATTAGAGACCATTTTAGCTACGACTTTGCTACGAGGGACCAAAAATTTAAATTTTTAGGAGGACCATTCTTTAAAGACAAATTTTGAGGGACTAAAAACGAAATTTGAGATATTTATAGGGACCAAAAACTTATTTAACCCTAATATTAACAATTGATTATTTTCATCCAAGTGGGATAATGTTGGATTAATTATTTAATTAATCAATTTTGGATTAATAATAATCCATTATTGTTAATTATTAATATAAATTATGGTCTATTAATAATAAACACTTATTCATGAATGATTTAATTGGGCTATTGTCTCTGAATGGACCGTGATAGGTTGGACCATTTAGTTAAACCCAATGAGAGGTCCCTGCCCTCGGCCGTTTATCTATTTAATCGTTGTCCCATTAAACGATTAATATACAGTCTGAAACCCTAAACAACAATGAGGGTAGTAATTCTCTCATACTCTCCGACGACAATCTCTATAATCCTAAAAAAGCACATCGACACTTTATAAGGTACACCGTTCATATTATTCTTGATTATTCTATGATATAATAATATGCTATAATTTGTATCTATCAGTTCATTTAAATTTATCAATATTGTCCGTTCAACAATATGCATGTAGAAGGGAAAAATTATAATTAGATGCTTGGATAACTCGACTTGTTATATAAACCAAAATTTTGTAATTATCCATAAAATCAGGGTAAGTACTACCTACAATGGCAACAATAGGGTCATTAAATTATTCATTTAGAATGTCACGTGGAATATTAATATCTGCATAACCATCATTTGGCTCTGAAAGTTTGCATTCTCCCATTTTAAAAGCCATATCGAAAGCTCGATAATTTCCTTTTTATCTTCATCGCTTTGACCCCCTCCCCTGCAAACACATATTTCTTGTTAAAGTCAAAACCTCACAAAAATGCCATATGTAATATGCATTAATGTTAGAGTGAACAATATAAAAACTACTCCCTCTGGGGATAACTGGCAAAATTTGTCTGAAATCTCCACCAAAAACTACAACCTTACCACCAAATAATTTATTTGAGTTGTTATAAGGACTTATTAGGTCTTTTAAAGTTTTCTCAAGAGTTTCTAAACAAAATTTTCTTGCCATAAGGACCTCATCTCAAATAATCAAGGATGTTTGTCGAAGTAGTTTAACATGGTCATCATTCCATTCAATATCGCAAGTAGACTTTTCCAAGGTGGGGACAAGTAGTTTAAACTTAGAATTAGTTGTTCTACCACCAGATAACAATAGCGATGCAATTCCACTAGAGGCAACAGTTAAAAATATTTCATGTTTCGACCTCAAAGATGTTACAAGTGTTTTCCACATGTATGTTTTTCCAAAAATACTTGTGGAAAACAACAGACCCATACATGTTAGACCTAAATATTTGACCGAGTATATGCAAAGGTGTGAGACCAAAGGTTATACGTTAGTAGGCCTGGAGTCATATTCCAATAAATCCATAAGTTCAATCCATATAAGAAGGAAGAGGGAGAGTGGCCACCCTACCCAAATAGGAAATCAGTCACCTTTATGTCATAACATGTTAGAAAAAGAAAACGATCAATCACTATTTTCATACAATTCTACATCCATTATGGAAAAAAATGAAATTCTTACACAATTTTTCTATACCTACACTGTATTTCACTGTTCACCTATACGGTGAATAATAAAATATTATATTATTATTATTATAATTTACAATATTTTTTCTTACATTTTTTTAAGATCGGGGGAGTACGAAAACAAAATTATGTGATTAATTAATTTCATAATTTTATTAACCAACTTTTTATATTTCATTAACAAACTTCATAACTACTAAAAATCTGGACAATTTATTAATCAACTTCATAATTTCATTAACCAACTTTTTACATTTAATTAATCAACTTTGTTTTATATTAAAAAATTATTTTTAATATCAGGATGTTTATTAACCAAATTTATCATTTCATTAACTAATTTTTTACACTTCATTAACGAACTTTGTTTTATTATTAAAAGTCACTGTACGTATATTATTCACGAACACTGTTCATCGATATTATTCACTGATATTTTTCACGAATAATATTTACCATTTTATTTTATTTTATTAAAAAAAATATTATTCACCGTATTTATACGGTAAACAATATGTACAATGTAGGTATTGACGTACAAAAATTGGTGTAAAAATGACAAAACGGTTATGGGAAATATATTTCCAATATTCATCTATGTAATGACTAATCAAAGAATATAAATACGAGCCACCAATAAATAAAGTGAATTTCTTAATCCACCCTATGGGGTGAAATTAAATCTTATGCATTTTTGAAAATGCCCCTGGAAAACTGAAAGTATACTTCTGGTGCGCACCACTTTCTAAAATATTTGGATGAAAATCGAAAGTATATCTCAGGTTCCATACCGGAAGTATACATCCGGTTTTGGGCATGACAGTTAGCAGAAAATAGAACTAAAGCAATAACCAATTTAACAAACTATTCAATTTATAAATCGAATTAAAGACCTGTAATTTTTAAGTCGAATAATAGCCCAAAAATGTTATCCAAAATGCATTTCATAATAATGGTATTCAAAATACAAATTCGATACAATATGAAATAAAAAACTAAAGTCAAAATACAATCAAACTAAACTACTGCGTATGGAGAAGGATGAGTCGGCCTGTCACCCTCGAGGCATCCCTCTGTTGTCTCCTGTATACCAGGGCACCCTTAGCCTCCGCCATGATGGCCTCTAAAACTCCTCTGACATCAGATCAGTCAGGAAACAACCCTCTATCAATGCCATCCCTAGAAATCTCTATGATACGACATCACCTAGGCAGCACGTCATGGGCATGATCCCTCATCGACTGCTCCTCATCCAGGATCTCCTGATGAACCAGCCTGGGTGGGTTCCCTGGAACATCTTGTATCTTGTATGAATGAGAAATCCTGAAGAACTACAACATGTAACCGTACGCATAACTCCAATCGTCTGGAGCCACGATACTCCTAGCCTCCTCAGGTACAAGATGATTCTCAAAATCATCAAAAATCTCATCCATCCCCCCCTCTTCATTGTCGGAGGGGAAGATACAATAGAATGCCGAGGAATGGTCTAGGTATACCCGAACTAACGCATCACTCGTTCGGGCATATAAGCAGCAATCTTTCGAGTACCGCAGGCCAACCAACCTGTAAATAGAGAAACCTCATCAAATGGTATTGCCTCACGGTGGTCGGTGTATGCACATAAGTGAATGTCCTCATGCAATATTCGGTCCAAGTAAAGTCAGAACGATAGTGTCGCCTGGTTCCCTGTGAGCGACTCGTATGCACAAGTACATGATATCTCCTTAGTATAACCATCAACAAGTGACCATCCAGAAATTTAGGGGAAGTGTTGTAGGATCCATCCCCGAAATAACAAAATTAAACTAGTTAGTTTTAAAATCAAAATAATTAAAAAAGGAAGCTAAGAGAAATATTTTATACCGTCAACAGATACATGTTGCCGGTGATCTGCCTCGTCCTCCACTTAGCCCCCTCAGTCAATTTGGTATACACGTAAACCAAGCAGGCAACCCCCCAGTTCCACCCACTGATCGCATCAAAATCAGCAAAGAACCTAAGGTACATGATATTAGTGTAAGTGGCATTGGTGTCCATAAATAACTGGGAGCCAACAAGATACAAGAGTTATGCTCTCATGGAATATCCCCTGTGAAGGGTAATCTTCTCAGGATCACCATCAGCAGCAGTAGCATGCGCAACCTCATCTGCAAAAACCTCCGCCAATCAGCTATATCTCACATGGCAAACACATGTCTTATCAACCTTTTCCAGGCCTTATCCACTGTAACTCTCAGCCTATCAACCAACAAAGTAATGGCCTCATCTTTCTCCAACTTCTGGTGATCCATAAATCGTCCTCTAATCGGCAGGTGAAACAGACACGCGACATCATCGAGTGTGTTCGTTATCTCGCCATGTGGTAGATGAAACAAAGACGTCTCCTTGTGCCACCTTTCTACAAAAGCGTTTATCATCCCCCTGTTGACCATGCTATATCCACAGAGGGTCAAATCTCTCAATCCTGTAATGCAAAGAAGATCATCAAAACATGGCTCGAGAAGGGGATTAAGCCTGGTGATCTTCCTCCCGTGGCTTATGACCTTCAGTGTATCGCGATCCTGCAAGAAAAAATTCATTGTTAGAATTCATAATAATATTCATAACATAATTAATAACTGTAATATAAATGTAAGTTTCATACCTCTCCATCCCATATATGTCTAGACACATGGGTGAGATAAAGAACGAGCATAAATCAATCAGAAGGTCCCCCATCCAAAGACCTGAGGGACTTGGGGTCCCATTGGTGCCTCAGGTATTTCTAGTGCCTCCAGTGGCACCAGTGCCACCGGTACCTCGAGAGCTGGGGGTGTAGCATCAGGTTTTACCTCAGATGACCCCGCATGTGAAGCAGATGAGGATCCCGTCTCAAAAATCCGCGATGGTGAGGATGTGCATTTGCGGTAGGACGAAGATGGCGAGAGATGGACTAAAGACTCCCGTCTGCTACGGGAGGAAGATATAGAAGGGGTAGAATCGAAACCAGTAGAATATGCATCTGACATAGCTTGTCCGGATGTCGAAGGAGCTTGTGTTGCCAGACTCCTCTCTCTCCGCATAGAAGCATGATGTGCAACCCGACCATGCCTCAAACGTGACGTTCTCTCAAACATCTCTCCCGTAGAAGTAAGAAAGAAACGTTAGCATTTGGCTTACAGTGAAAAAAAGAAAAAAAAATGCAAACATAAAATCGAAAATCCCCAAATGCGTCCAAAAAAACGGCTTGATCGTCAAAAATGGTTTACAACTAGTGTTATAATGACTTCTAATGATATAAATTACAAAAAACAACACATTTAAAACCCTATTTCACTAATTTCAATAGAAATTACATAAAATCTAAAAATTTCTTAAATCACTTACTTGATTGATTGAAGATGATTGTTGCTTGCTTGATTTCGTTAGTTGTTGTATTTATGCAATGATTGATGGTTTGTGTTGATTGTTTGAGGAAAAATTAGATTTTGAGAGAAAGGGTAGAAATGAGTGATTGAGAGAGTTTGAGTTTGTTTTTTAAAAAGTTTGCTGTTGTGGAGAGGGGAAAAAGTTCTTGCGCCCTTAAAGTGCGTCCAGGAACCAAAAATACACTTCCCGTCTGGAACCAGAGTTATACTTCCGGTTTACACCCAACCGTTTTCAACCTGATTTGTATGATATATGGTGCGAACTAGAAATATATTTTCAATTTCTAGAGACATTATTGAAATTTTACGTGATGCGCCAAAAGAGTATGAGGTGAAATAAAAAATCCACTAAATAAAGGGTTTAACAGATCATATCTTATTCTTAATTTATATCAGTCATATATTCAACGTTTATCAAATAATATCTAAGGTCCTTGTCTCTAGCACATCGTTAAAAGAGTCGCTACCAGGAAGATGATGATTTTGAGTATTGCAGTTTCTGAGATCTAAGGTTTAAAAAAAATCGCTACCAAATTCATGAAGAACAATGGTGTGTATATATATATATATATATATATATATATATATATATATATATATATATATATTCTTATTTTAATATGTTTAATTGCTTTTTTTTTACTCCTTAAATATTACACTAATTATACAATTTAGATCCATCTATTCTTTTAATCAATTTTAGCCGTTTTATTTCCATTGCTTTGTAATTTCGTAGCCTCCATCTAAGTTTCTCTTAATTTATTTCAGGATGAAATTATGTTCGTTCCCAACTTATATTTTCTTTAAAATTATTTTTAAAAAAATCATCAAAGAAGTTTAAAATGTTTTGGCAAATATATATTTTGGTGATTTATTTTTAAAAATTAAAGATTTAAATTATTATAACAGTTGGATATCATAATAAATGATATTTCATCAACAAAAATTTTAAAACAAATTTTAAAATCAACTATCAAATAAAAATAAATAAATATAATAAACCAAAATTGTTAATAAAAATTTGGGATCTAATACACGGTTACAACTAATTCTTAAAACACCAAAAGTACGGGTGTTCATCAGTCTAATAAAAAATTGCAAACTAAACCAAACTAAATCGAAATTGTAAGAAATTTATTTGGTTCCGATTTGTTTGGATCATTTTTAACAAAATTGTACGGTTCAACTCGATTTGTGGTTTGTATTTTAAAAATTAAATCAAACCGTATTATGTTACAACTCAAACTTCATTTAACCCACATCCAATACAAACTCAAATCTATTATGTCTTAATCTTAGGATTACAAATGATTTTCTCTTTCTCACACTTAAGATTTCAATTTAAGTCTTCTCAAATCTCTCCTAGCGATATTGTGCCTTTTACTCATCTTTTTTTCCATGTACATCCCACATTTTCCTCTCAAGTCTCTCAGCTTTTATGTTTTTTCTTTTTCATCTTCTTATTTTTATTTTATTATTCTCTCTTCTAATTATGTTTTTAATGAACCTATTCTTCTCTAATCTCTCATCTCATATGCTATTTCTTTTTCATCTTCTCTAATCTTTCATCTCATCTGTTTTTTAGTTTCATTATAATGGTTTTGATACCGTTTTGTGTTACTATATTATGTTTTTTATTTCACTTTTCTCGAATCTTATTTTTGTATGTTTAATGAAAAATTGTTGTCCAAATATGATGAATTTTATTGTTATTTGGTAATTCATAAATGACTAAATATAAAGCTATGTCATCTATATTGCATGCATGACTTAATAATTTTTTTTGTAAAAAATTGAACCAACCCAAACCACATTAGTTTGATTAAGTTTTATTTCTAAAATTCAATTGAACCAAACCGAACCGCACACTATTTTTTCTTGCAGTTCAGAAGAATTTTTACGTCAAAATCGCTCAAACTACACCGCAAATACCCCTAACCAAAAATGGAAACTTTCACCAAACTACCAGTTTTTTAATTTACTACTCTAAATATCATATTTTTTCAACTTAATACTAAACTATCGTATTTGCAAACAAAATATTTATAGTTAGTACATGTCCGTGCTTTAGCAGACTTAAATTATTTATTCTTTAATTATTAGTAATTTGCTTGCGGATGTTATTTCAAAATTTCTTGCGAATTTTCTGCAAAAATATATTCTTACAAAAAAATATTTATACAAAATTTCCTGCAGATTCTTTAAATATATGAATTTCTAACTAGTTTTTTTGTTAAAATTCGCAAGAATTTCGTTGAAAGTTCCGCATAAATCAATTTTCGTGAAAAAATTTCTTTGTGTAATCAGATTGGAGAACCCTTAATTCTTATATATATATATATATATATATATATATATATATATATATATATATATATATATATATATATATATATATATATATATATATATATATATATATATATATATATATATAAAATTAAATTAAACTTGAAGAATTACACCGCTCAATAATTTCACCAGATAAATATTTTTTAAAATCGACCGTTAAATTGAAACGTATTATCATATAGATCATATTTATAAAGTTTGAGATTAATCTATAATGATTTACTATGTCATTGAATTATACCAAAATTAACGCCACATGAAAGTTTGAGATATTTTAAATGAAAAATGATGCTACATTTGTTAAAAAAAAAATTCCCAAAAATTACATTAAACGAATTTTTTTTTGGAATAACCAACTTTAAAAAAAAATTACCAAAATAACCAACTTTTGAAAAAAATTTACCCAAATAACCAAGTTTCGTGACAAAATAGCAGGAGTCTCGATGGCTCCTGACCGAAAATCAGTGGAGCCAAGGAGATGGCGCCTCCCTTCATTTTTTGCACAAAAAGCCATCTCAGATGGCTCCTATGTGTAAAACACAAGGGAAAAGCCATCTGAGATGGCGCCTCAGTGCTTTTTTTAAAAAAATAATAATAATTTTTTTTCAATTTTTTTGTATAAATACACACTCATCCCTCCTTCATTTTTCACATTTGTTCAACTTCTCATCTCATATTCTCTCTTATATTCTCTCTTATTCTCTCAGATCTCTCTTTTTTCTACCATGACATCTCCATACATCCATACCGTAGATGGATATGTTGTTTTCTACCACAAAACCTCCAATGAAAATGAAATTTTGGCACATATTTACCATGGCCAAACTGAAAAAAGAGTTGATGCGTTGGTTAGAGGGAGATATTGAAGATGGTGATGAAATTAGAAGGATTCAGAGGAAGCGAACAACCATGAACTTCGCAACTGGTCAACCTCGAATTTGGTTGGAGGAAGTCAAAACAAACGTCGACGTTATTGCGATGATGTATGGTTCCGATGAGATTGTTTTGACGGTTGTAGTGTCTTAAAAAAATGATTGTGTTGTTGATGCGTCATAGTTCATGTTGTTGTTTCTTTTAATCGTGTAGTTTTTAATTTTGTTGTCTCCGTATTGGTGTTTGTAATAAATGCGAATTAATGGAAAGAAGAAGATTTGTTACAATATTAAAAGTGCAGATAAATGAAATACAAATTTTAGGATGTTGAGGTTGTAGCACGCTGGGGACAATTTTTTCGATTGTGTCCGGATTGACGACATAGACCACACTTTCTTTCTAGTTTATCAACGTCGTCCATTTCAGTTGTTATACGTTTGCTCTTGGGACGACCCTTTTTATTTCTCCGCATTTGACTGTTATGCCAAACTACTTCCCTTCGACGCAGCCAATAATCGCTTTTACATCGGGTTCAAGGCATTGTTGTATACGTTGAGCAAGGTCTGAGACTTGTAAATTGGAGAAAGAAGCACTAGTGCATCCTGATGAACATGTGCACACGCAGCAATGACATGAGAGCAGGGCATTCGAAAGGCCTGAAATTTTCCGCAGTCGCACCACCGAGATGGTAGTTTAACCCACTTGTTCAGGCAAACCTCATTGTGGCCGATTATCTCTTTGACAATGAAGTTATGGTTATGTCGGTCGAATCTTGTAACCAGATGAGTGCTAGCTTTGGCACTCTCGGCCTTAATAAATTTCAGGAAACTTTCACTCCACACTTGTCCGGATTGTACCACCGCGTTCCACTTTTCACCTCTCTCTGCAAACAAGGAGGCCATTCTAAAATATGTTGTACTAACCAACGCAGCTTATTGGGAGTGCTCTTATGCCTTGAAGACGCCTGCTCATTGATTCGACTAGATTTGTTGTCATGTGGCCCCAACGCACTCCATTGTCGTATGACCGTGTCCACTTTTCCACCTGCAGATTATCAATCCACGCACCTGCATCTGGGTTTTCCAATCTGATCTGACTGCGATAATATGTAAAACCTGGTTGTGTTAGCGCGATGTTGCATTCATACAGCTTTTCCAAGACGGTTATCTTTGATCTCGCATGAAGTTTTGAACGATGTGTCTTGCGCAATAAACATGTGTAGACGGTGGGTCGTGCAACAACCGCTATGGATTGTTGTACGCACTCAATTGAGGCATGTCCGCTTAAATTAGACAAAGATCACGTGGTGCTACGTGTGTTCAAGATTCTTTAGGAAGAAACTCCAAGCTCGCCTCCGCTCTACAAGAGCATAAGCGATTGGGAACACGTTATTGTTGCCATCCCGTGCCACGGCCATCAGGGTGCCCTTGTATTTCCGTACAACCATGTTCCATCTATTCAGATGATAGGTTTGCAGTGCAAAGTGATGCAAGGTCGAAAAGCACGTAAAAGTTCATCAATATACCATGTCCGCGACATGTACCGCCTTGGGAAAACGCCGCCGCTCGTGAGCATAAACTGCTCCAGAGCATACGTTTGCAGTGCATTCATGTAGCGAGGTAACTCTTTGTACGAACCCTCCCATTTCGTAGATTTGCTCGATAGCCTTGTTTTTGCCAACCGTGCCTTTCTATACGAGGGGTATAGTTGTATGTTGTAGTGATGTGGGATATTATTGTTTTCACCTTCAATGAAGGATCGCACTAACAAGAGGTAAGATTTCTTGACAAATGAGATCATGACTCAATTTCCGTGATCCCGTGATTGTGTGGAATTAACACAAGTGTGTTCCGTCATAGAACCTATCACCCAGAATCACTACGCAATCTATACGATGCGTTAGATGGAAGTTACACTCAGGGTGAGTATAGATGATTTTGTATCTCTCTGCTGCTGCTCGATCCACATGAAAGTCATAGTTGTTTATCATGTGGAACTTTTTTATTGCTCGAACGCAATCTTCTTTTGAACGAAATTTGTCTTTGACTTTCAAATTTGCATCCGATCGCACTTCGTGGTTGTAGAATATATCGATGAATGGTCATCTGTGGACATGTTCAGGGTGGTCATGTACGGAGGTGGTGTGAAGATCTGATGTGGAGGAAGTTGGCTTTCTTCCTCGGCCTCGATTCTTCATTTACCATGATGTTGAATCGCCTCCTCCGCTTCCTCTTCTTCGCCGCAACATCCACCTCATCTTGTTCTTCCTCCGTAGGATCAACCCTCTCGTGTCTCGAACACGACGCACAACCGAATCGAGTCGCACCGAATATTCATGATTACAAAACATGTTTTGCGGATCTTCGCTCTTCAATTACCGGTAAAATGTTACTTGGTTCTCACCAAGAAAACAGGATGTTGGTAGAAAATGTTTGACGTCGGACCTCGACGAAGTTTGTTCTCGAGTCTTTTTTTGAAATACGAAAAATTCGCATTGCTATTTAGACAAAATTGGAAATTTTCAGTGTTTCTGAACAAAAAACCGGAGACCTCACTGTTGTATGTCTCGCCATTGAAATTTACAGTGATAACATATTGTGGTACAGATGACATTTCGATCAGGGTTTGAGTGTTTGAAATTAGGGTTTTTGATTTGATTAGGGTTTCTGATTTTAGTGTTGGAAATTAGGGTTTCGATTAGGTTTTATAATTGAAAAAAATCACATGCGCCTAGGGTGGGGATGACCTATTTATCACTAGGTCTGTAAAAAGCCAAGTTGAATGGCTCCTATGTGTAAAAACACAAGGGAGGCGCCATCTCCTTTGGCTTTTTGCAGGCCTAGTCATAAATAGGTCTGCCACGTAGCTGACACACTAGCCTGCATGCATGCAACCTCCAACCACCTCATTTATTCCTCTCTTCTTGAATCACCTATAAATATGGCTTCTCATTTGTGTTTTTTCCATCACCACCACTCTTCACTCCTCCTCTATCTCTAATACAATTCTCTCTTTCTCAAATAAGTTGTAGAAATTTCAATCATGAGTCTCTTGACTTTGGGAGAATCGCACCGAGGAACAAGGGCGAACATTGCAAGCTATGTAAGTATCCTTTCATTTTTTTATTTTCATTCTTTTTCTTGAATTTTTTTTTTGTTGTATTCTTTTTTTATTACATTTTAAATATTATTTACACTTTCTTACACAATTTATTTCCACATTATCTATAGGACACGAAAAAATTTAGATGTCGCTCACATCACTATGTTGTTCCCGATCCGCTCATCGCTCCATACCTTGAACATGCCGTTTTGGAGAGGTTATTAAAATCTCCAACTACACGATCGACTCAAAGTTCATTCTAGCATTGTGTGAAAGGTGGAGACCCGAGACACATACATTTCATCTACCTATAAGTGAGTGTACCGTCACACTAGAGGACGGTACATGTTGATGGGTCTTCCTATCGATGGCAAGGCGGTGAATGGTCCGACAACAACCTAACAATATTTGCGAGGAGTTGTTGGGTAGAGATATGGTGGAAGGTCCCACCGCAAGAGGCCAAGGTATATTTCTTTCAACTCTTAGAGTATTATTATTCTCTTGTTTTGGATGAAAATTCCATCAAGAACAAAAATAATAAAACTAGAAACTACATTATGTTAATGTTTGGTAGTTTTTATTCCCAAAGTACCGGAATAGTGTCAATTTTATGTATTTGAATTTACTTAGAGATGTCAATAAGATAGGAAGATATAGTTGGGGTTCCGCTGTTCTTGCCCAGCTATACTCCTCGTTGTGTAAAAATTGTATGAAAGACACATCAACTTTCAATGGATGTGCTTTCTTACTTCAAACATGGGGTTGGTGGAGAATGCAATCACTCAATCCCGTCAACGACCTACCGCTCATTTTTCCCACGCAACAAAGTAAGTACATTGTTAATTTATTAAATTTTATTTATATCTTTCACATATATAAAATCCTAATATATTAAATGTTAATTCATTTAGGTTTAGCGTAGTGGGCATGGATTACGGAAAGAATCTGAGACACAATGTTCTCCTATACCGTAATCTAATAGACCACCTTGGACCAACCGATGTACGTCATTTCTATTAACTCCAAATTATTTTAAATTTAACGTATATTATTTTTATCATTATTATTAATCTCTATTATTTTTTTCAACAGTTTACATGGAGACCGTACTTGGGTTTGGACCATGTACCAAATGATGAAGATGCAGAGGTTTGGACCGCGAAGACTGCAATTATACGGTTCAACATTGTGGAGATGCACCACAGCGACCGTGTCAAGATGCAGTTTGGTATGTTCCAAGACATACCCCGCGATCCGATATGCTTGGATCCTTGGCATCTAAAAAGGGTCGATGCCCAATGGGGACTCAACAATTGGAGGAATTTTGCCAGGGAGTATTGTAGGATGTGGAAAACCGAGCGCACTATATCTTACAATTTCCGTTTATGAAGATGACGAGATTATGCAACACTCTCCAAGACATTGCTTGGTACCAAACATCACGGCCCAGATATGCATGTTTCCCAACCTCGCTATTTGGTCGACCCTCGCACCCAGTGGGGCAACCTCAAGAGTCACAACAACAGCGAAGACAACGTTACCGCCAACAACAACCCCAACAACAACCCCAACACTACCAACAACAACAAGAACCACCCCAACACTACCAACAACCACCCCAACACTACCAACAACCACCCCAACAACACTACCAACAACCACCCCAACACTACCAACAACCACCCCAACCACACTACCAACAACCATCCCAACAACACTACCAACAACCATCAACTTCCCGCCAATCAACCCGACGACGTAGAACCACCACCACTCAATCCCAACCCCAACCCCAACAACAACCTCATCACCCACCCACCCAATACTCACATATGCCACACACCCAAGTTCAATACACCGAACAAAGGGCATATGTCCAACCCCCCTATATGGGTCCATCTACATCTCACCTCACCCCCGACCCTGGCTTCCCTGAAGAATATTCCCCAACCAACCTGTTGCACCCCAAAATTTACCCTCCTGTTGCGATCTTATCTGGTTTAGGCTTCGCATCTATCATGACACTCACATGCATTCATACCACTGGTTCTATGGTTACGAGTTGGAGTTGATTCCCAAAGGTCCTCCGTTGAACAGAAAAGTTGTGGTGCTTTCGACCAATCTAGGATATTGGAAAACGACGAGGTTTAATATTAAATCTTGTCCGTTCATATCTATCGGTTTCCGGGGCTTGATGTTTGATTGTTGCAATGAGTGGTCTTTTCTTGCTGGAACTACGGGAGTTTTGTTATATTGAATATCATTACCTCCTGATTCAAGAGATCATTTCATCACGAGTTTGGGATTTTGCTGTCATTTCGAGTTCATTGTTCAAGATGTAAGAGGTTGGATTATGATTATCCGATTATTGATCAACAATTCAAGGTCTAGTGCATTTGGTTTGCTCACCAGCTTTGTTCGTTCTTGGCAATAGTTGATATATGTGGAAATATTCATCCAGAGGACTTGTTTACAAGATTTACGAATGTCAAGTCACCACATGTTGAGATCTTTTCCAGTCGCGTTCATCGCCCACGAGATTCAAGGCATTCATTGAAAAATTAGAAGTTTCTTTATTGAAATTCGTTTGGTTTCAAATCTTTTTCTACTAACTGAATATGTTTCGATCTGCAAATGCGGTGATAATCCCATTAATTTCAAATGGAATCTATCGCCCATTTCTTAAAGAAATCATGGAATCGCCAAGTTGACTAAGGTTTTGAATCAAGAACTTCATTTGAAACTTAGAGTTTCAATTTTTGTTTCAAGTGGCAAAAGGCTCTGGATTTTTACATGAGCGGATCAACATGAAAGCTTTATGGCCGGGAAATTCAAAAGAATTCAAGTATTGTTTAATTCTGAGTCATCAAACCATTTTCGCATTTAGAATTTAATTCTCAAGTTTCATATACTAGGGGATTCAAGTTCTAAAAACGTAGCAACCATGTTACCACTGCTTGATTCAAGACTACGGATTGGAATTATAGATTGATGTGGAATTGGATACACTTGTTAATCAATATTTCAACATAGTTTGTTTTAACCAATTTAATTTTGGTTCATGACAAATTTTTGGAATATTTGATGCATAATGAATTTCCAACTTTTATACACAATCAAGATTTCAATGAGGCGCATATTTCTCAAAGCTTGTGTTCATAAAATTCCAAGATTTCCAAGATTGCTCTAAAAGTTTTTATTGTACAAGGACACGAATCAAGTTATATGCTACAATTTGTCAAATCCTAAAATGCAAGTTTCAATCCAAAAGCCAAACAAATTCATTCAATATTCAATTTCCTTTCCTTGTCATTCAAGTTTCAAAGTCATATTCGAATTCAAAATAACACCCGTTTACAAGGTAGAATCAAACTTCCGAATTCAACATTCACTTAACTTTAGTTTGCACAAATGCTACATGAGTAATCGAATTCACAATGTCAATTTGAATTTGTGATATTATAAAATTTCAAGGTTTCTAATACAAGAGTTCCTAGATTACAAGTTTTAAGTTCTAACATCATGCTACAAATGTTATATCCTAATCCTAGATTCTATTGAAGTTTCGTTGTCCTTTGGCTTCTATGTTTTCTTGCTCTATCTTCGAACCATGCTTTCTTGACCAACCTTCCTTCACCACTTTTCCAAGCTTGTGCCATAGCTCACGTTCATGAAACAAAGAAAAGAAATTGGTTAGTGAAGTAAATGGACAGCATTAGCAAGTTTCAAAACAGTTTTTCATTTCATCATTAGGGGGTAATGATTGGGATCAGTTTATGTTGAGTTTGTTTAATCATTCATGTTCAAGAACCCACCCTTTTGCAAATCACAACACATGTTGGTTCACAAAAGGGGGTGTGGCTCAGAAACCATCATTGCCACTGCTGCAAGTACAAAGCTGTCTGTCCTGAAATTAGAGAATATAATACAATGGCAGCCCAACAGATCACAGAAAAAACAAGAGCAACTCAGTCCAGTACAGAAAACAGGCTGGCATAACAGAATTTTTTGTGACCAACATCTCAAAAAACAAATACCAAAGCCCATTTCCGATTTCCAAAAAGGCCCTTATCCCAAAGACTGACAGGAGAACCCTAATGGCAGGACAATATAAAGCCAAATGCACAGTAATCAAAGGAGGCAGCGACGGTTCACCTAAAACCCTAATCCCAAACATCATTCGAAAAAAACTAGAACCCAGGATACAAGAACATCAAGCTAAACCCAGAAATATAACAGTGTTCATCATCAACCCAGAAATATAACCAACAGCATTCGAACAAAAAAGCCAGAAACACGAAAAGCCAACATTCATCATACCAAACAGCATACTAAACCAGAAAGAAAAACATCAACAAAAAACCCAAGTTCATCATTTCCCATCATCCCCCCTTCAAAAAATTAAGTTTCAGAAATAAATTCTGATTTGAGAGAGACTGAAAAGACTGCAAGTTCAGGACACGGAGAAGAGAAAAAGGAAGATGTAAACCGGAGAGATCTCACCGGAGGGGTTGCGGCCACGGCCGCCGTCCCAGACTTAGCCTTGACTCAGAGGCAACGTCTCCGTCCTCATCATCATCATCGTCGTCGTCACTGAAAGAGTACCAGAAAGTGCATCGGAGAAGTTAGGGTTCCAAAACTTCCCTTCAAGATCTACTCAAATCCAGGGAGTTCCTGCAAAATCAAACATCATAAACGTGTTCAGAACAAGAAGACGGAGTTATTGATCAAAGGAAATCCATCATCGGAGCAAGCCGCCGTCCAAGGTGATTTCCGGCCGCCGTGGATTCATTAACGCCGCCACGATCTTCATCGTCATCGCTGTGGACATTCATGCACGCCGCCGTGATGTTCGCCATCTCCACCGACCGATCGCTTGTATTTTCGGGTTTTCATGTTTCTGAAGAGAGAGGCGAGAGAGAGGCGAGAGAGAAACCGTGTGGGTATGAGAGAATGAGAGAGTATAATCTAATTTTCTGTTTGTTTTATTTTTATAAAATATAAGTTTAAGTTAGTATTAGCTTAATCTAATTAGGATTAGTTCTGTTAGTTTATTTTATTTAGGTTATAATAAAATGGTTTAGGTTAATACTAGCTTAATACCTTTAGTTTAGGATGTTTTAAATTAATTAACCTGTTAGTAAAATATGATTAAAAAATCTCAGTTTTTTTTTTAAGATATATTTAGTTCCTTTTTTTTTCTATTATTTTAAAAAAGCTGATCTATAGTGCAATAATAGGATTATTTAAGATGTGTTGTTTAGTTCAGGTGGTGACAAGTGTCACCACCTATGTGGTTTGTTCGAAAATCCGTGTAGGTACACCCATGGTATCCAATCGCACCTCCTTAAGCCACCAGATCCGCCAAAGTCCGATCCAACGATCCGTAATGGTGGACCACAAAGATGCCTCATGGGAGTGCACAGGATCCAAGAAGATTGCTTTTGGGCTTGGGCTCAGTTTGCTATCTACACCCTCCAATTTAAAGCTCCAATTAGGCCCATTTCTAAACCCTCTCTTTAAATTCAATACTATGCAAGTTTTTTTTTATGATGTATTAAATAATATTTGGTATATGGTAGTTTTTTTATTTGTTGAATTATCAATTAAATTGTTAGTTGATTTTTTATCAAGTAAAAAAAACACCTATACTAATAATTATTTAAATTCCGGTTTGCATTGTGTGTTAATTTATTTTCTTTTATCCGCTTTTATCATTATATGCTTGTATGGTTATTACACGATTGTACACTCCGCTCTCACATTAATATAAAAACAACAACGCCTCCGCTCTCTCTCTCATTTTTGGTTACCCACACCAAATTCTCTAAGAGTCTCATGGTTGGGGATGGGCATGGCCATCCTCACGAGGTTAATTAGGGCCCTCGTTGCCTTGATTAATCATAACCCGAAAAATAATTGGTCCATATACCGATCACCATGCACCAGGGTCTCATGGTTGGGGATAGGAACACCTATCCTCACGAGGTTAATCAAGTCCATATACTTGGTTAATCATAACCCAAAATATCATTTCTCTACGTCCAACGCCGCAATTTTCAACACCCTTTCAAGTCAAAAAACATAGTGTTATGGTACTTAATTAAATTGTTAGAGGTTCGCCCAACGATTTAATTAAAATGTAAAGTATTTGGGCCATTAGAGGGTAACCCAATGACTTGAATACTTTATTCCATACACTTGAACATTTAAAACACTTTCATATTAAATTAATTAATTGAATTTGTTTTCAAAAATCAATTTTTCTACAAAAAAACAAAAAATAATGGTATGGTATTTAATTAAATTGTTAGAGGTTCGCCCGACGATTTAATTAAAATGTAAAGTATTTGGGCCATTAGAGGGTAACCCAATGACTTAAATACTTTATTCCATAACACTTAATAAAAGTGAACTTTGTTTCACCTCACTCCTTTCATAATAAAGATTTTGGATGAGAGAAGATCGGTTGACCTCAATCACCAATCTCGAGTATTGAATCGTTAGAGGATATCCCAACGTTTTGGTACTTGTCATCTACCATTAAAATCAATCCAACCCATTCAAATCCTTTTTCGCTCATATGCGATTATCAAAAATCAAAAACATTTTCTTCTAAAATCAACACAACCAATCCAAGACATTTTCAACAAGAACTACGGAGTTTTGACTTTCCCATTGCACGAGGGAATACGTAGGCACGCGGTTTCAAAACCGTGTCAAACTCAAAATAATAATAAACAAATCCCGTTTTCCTTTTTCTTATTTCTTGATCATTAATTAGAAGATAGCATTTTTACTTTAAACACACAAACATGCACGAACTAAATGGGTCCCATCGAGTACGATGGACGTAAGGGTGCTAATACCTTCATGTAACCGACTCGAATCCATATCTTTTGGTCTTGTAGACCGCCTTATCCAATTTTTGTGGGTTTTATCTATATTTCCCCGTTCTTTCTAGAACAAATAAAATTAGGTGGCGATTTCATTGTTTTTGAAAATTCATTTTAAATGATTTTTGGAAAATCGAGTTGCTTCAGTTGGCGACTTCACTGGGGAGATTTTTTTTAAAATCTTTTTGACTAAGCGAGTCAACCCTAGTTTAGTTCTTCGCATGTTTGTGTGTTTGTTTATCGCTTTCTTCTTTATGCTTATCTATTGCTTATTGATTATTATTCTCCTTGCACTTTATGTATATTATTTTGTTGATATATTATTGTGATGGGAATTCATGGGCAGTGATACATAGATAAGCCCACTACCCAGGCTTCTAGGTCACCTTTTAGGAATAGAGGGGTTGCGTAGCCTAGTTCCACCTGACTCCATTGTCTTGTTGGCCCGAAGCGAAGACTCCGGCTAAGAGTTGGTTGTTTTAAGGAGATTGTTGGCCCGCGATAGCGCAGGACATCAATCTTTGGACAAATGGCCTATAACTCTAAGTTTGTTCATGTTGTCCTAACCGAGGCCAAACGCTCAAATTTTGAATTTCGAGCATCCTATTAAGAGTCGTTTCTTGGGGTATACTTTTACAAATACTATCGCCATGTAGGCCTCTCGCGCGATGATAGTGTTTGTTAAAAGGGGATCTGAGACTCCAAGAAATATTTAGCAAAAAACATTAGAACCACCTTGTTCGGGATTATTGGGTAGAAGCCTAGAGCTGTCCTATTGTAGGAGCCCACCTAAATAAGTTGTTCTAATTACCAATACCATCCTTGATTCACGTCTTTGTGAACCTGTTATTATCATCATGTTGCATTCCATTTGCATCATCCATGCATCATCATGCATTTCATTCATTTCAATCAAAGGACTCATTTCATCCTGGCTTCTTATTCAGAATCTCAAGACTTCAAGACTGATTTCCTGACATCATCGTCATCATGGATCAACTTCAAGTGTGGCTGCGATCAATACTGTGATAGATACCCGATGGATCAATTCATGGAGATTATCCAACCTCGCCATTGGACAAGAAGAGTTGAAGCAAGTTGTTCGAGATCCGTGGGTGCTATTGATCATGTTAATCCACCGGTGTTAATCTTAACCACATGGAGGTCCTTTCGGATCAAAATGTCGAAACAATGTTCAAATGCATGTCAATGGAACTCCTCACCGTGATGACATCTTCGAGTCTTCGCTTGACACCTCGATTTTCGATTGAAGAAATCGAGTCCGAGAAAAGCTTCACCTCTTTGAGAAAAGGATGAAAGCTATTGAGGGTCGTGATTCCTTGGTTTAGACGCCCTAGTTTGTGCTTGGTGCCTGATATCAAAATTCCTGCAAAGTTCAAAGTCCCCATTTTCGAGAAGTATAAGGGTACCTCTTGTCCAATTACTCACATCAAAGTGTATTGCAATAAGATGGCTCCCTATGCGAAAAATGACAAGCTCCTCATGCACGTTTTTCAAGATAGCCTTAGTGGAGCATCTCTCGAATGGTACACTCAGCTTGAACGAATTCACATTCAAACTTGGAAGGAATTGGCCGAAGCCTTTGTCAATCACTACGACTATAATAGTGACATGGCTCCCACTAGAATTCAACTTCGGGGTTTAACTCAGAAGAGTGAAGAATCTTTCAAAGAGTATGCGCAGAGATGGAGAGAATTAGCTGCTAGAGTTCAACCTCCCCTTTTGGAAGGAGAACTCATTGAGATGTTCTGCAATACCTTGCAGGGTTCCTATTTGATTGATGGATGTACTTCTACATTTTCACACCTGGTTGTTGTAAGGGAACGAGAGTGTGGTCTCAAGATGGGTAATAGTCAGGATGTTGCTATTATTTCTGAATTTCTAGAGCAAATTGATCAAGAGGCAAGTACAATTTTCGAGGATGAGGAAGAAGCTCCTGTTTACCCTCCATTTCAGATGCCTAATCAAGTGACAAAAGCTAATTCAAATCTGTGTGCTCCACAAATCTGTGTTGCAACTGTCTGTCAAACACCCGTTCAGTATGCTCCCCAGCAGCAGAACGCTCCTCGACAACAAACTTATCGACAAAATCGTCAACATCGAGGTGGAAAGAATCTGATAAGGCCAAGAAAAGTGCATGATCCAATCCATATGCCTCATAGTGAGTTGCTAACTCACTTACTCCAACATTCTTTGGTGGAGTTAACGGAGCTCGGGACACCTCCTTATCCGTATCCTTTGGGATATGATCCTGATGCCTACTGTGAGTTCCATTCTGGGGCACCTGGCCATACAATTGAAGGATGTAATCTTTTCAAAGGCACAATTCAGAAGCTTATTGATTCCAAAGCAATCACGTTCACTCCAGAGGGCCTACGCATCAATTGAACTCTCTTTTGACTCAGTGAATGTCACGACTACAAAGTGCATCTTCTAAAGCAAGAAATCCATACGGAGACCAGTCTCCTCAACATGGAGATTTCTAGTTTCATCTTGCATGCTCATTTGTAATTTTTCTTGTTTTGTTCAGTACTTTCTTGTATGCAAAACATGCTCATTTCTGAATACTAATCATAATGCATTGAATATGTTTGTCTTGAAATAATCCATTCGCTTTCACTCTTAAATGTTTTTATATGTTTTTGATAATCAACTCTTATTATAAGCAACACCTCTGGAGGGAGGATGACGAATAATTTACTAAGAATCTCAAACGTTATGCTTTTGAGTAAAAACCCTGCTAACGATGTACAGGCCTTGTTTCAAATTCCCAAACACCGGAGATATAAGGGAGTGAAACCCTCGTTAACCCCTTTTGAGCCTTGAAGTAGGAGTTTATTTTCTGTTCAGAAAAAACCCTCATTTTTTAAACCTGGGGCAGGGTAGTGTTCAGTTAATTTGATCGAGCGTTCAAAACTCATCAAGAGTGCGCATCCAAGGATACAACAATGTTTATCTTTCAAAAGGTCGAGGAAAGTCAAAACCACAATGGTCAACCTTCGTCTATCAATAGTGTGCATCAAAAGAGGATGATACCGTAATGGTTATATCTCGCACAAGAAACAACAGATGACGATACCATAATCGTTATCTCTCATCCGTTAAGGATTCAAACAGTCAATTACCTCCAATCAATCAAAGATGCAAGATCACATGACTTGTTCAAAAGAAAAGGAAAAAAAAAATGATGACAAAAAGCCCGCTAAGTCGAAACTTCATAATAAGTCGCTTAGGCAAAAATGGCAAAAAAAAGAAAATAAAAAAAGGAAAAGGATTACAAAACAAAATAAAATCCTCAGCAAAAGAACAAAGTCGTATAATCAGACACCAAAAGGTGAGTGACTGTCGTGTCCAAGAAACCTCAGTGGTTCCTCAACCATCATAAACTTCTCTCAAGAGATGAATGCTCGGATCAAGTTATCTGAACCTAGGATTGGAGAACATCACGGAGAATGGGAGGGTACCAAATATTTTGAGCCTAAAAATCTTTGTTTCTAAAAAACCGTGAACCAAACCACGTTACAACCCTTGAAAGTCCTAATTGAAGCATGGGTTAATTCGAAAGCAAAATTGTTACAAGAATACGGTAACCTGACTCCTAGGAGGCTTGCTAAACATTTGAGTTGGTATCACTCAATCTTTTACAAAAAAAATCAATGTTTTGATATCCTTTCAATAAAAGTTTTTAACTTCAAGACAAACATGAACTTTGCATTAGAATTATCATTCGTAGAATAAAACATTCTTTGCATATAGATAAGTGCTTAAACATCAAGTGAGCTTGCATAATGAGCATCAGACGGATATTTTGATTGTCCTGAAGGACATATTGCTTCAAGTATTTGATTGAGCACAAAGCATCTCGAGTTGAGAAGTAAGGTTGTGAAGTAGCCTGCTTTCAACATGTAAGTTAACCACCCTGAGTAGGTGATATCTTCAAAGTTCAGTCAATTTGGGGCATATAGGTCGAGATTCGAAGAATCTCTCAAAGGGCCGAGTAAAACAATCAGAGTTGAGAAGTAAGGTTGTGAAGTAGCCTGCTTTCAAGATGTAAGTTAATCACTCTAAGTAGGTGATGCCTTCAAAGTTCAGTCAATCTGGGGCATTTATGTCAAGATTAGAAGAATCTCTCAAGGGGCTGAGCAATCAGGGGCATTCACCCGAGCATGTTTGAAACCTTCTTTACCATTGGTGAGTCAAGGGCAATGTTTTCCAAGTTTATAACATTGGGGAAGATTATCTTGATGATACAGATCTCAGGAAGCTTTCTCGAGGCTATGTTCTTCAAAGTCCTTACAGATTGGGGCAAAGCATTATGCAGAGGCATTCTTCCACCTCATAATTAATCAGGTCAAGTCCAGGCGCAAGCTAAACAACCGTTGAGTTTGAATGGCATGTCAGGAAGTCAGGATCGTCATCCTTAGCTCATCAAAGATCTAAGCCTGTGTTGGAATTTCTCCATCAGAAGTTCAGGATCTTTATCTCGAATTCAAGTCAAGATTGTCATCCTCATCAGAGATCGGGATTTAATTCCTGGTTGTTGGTTTCCTTCAACGAAAGTCAGAAGGCGGGATTCTATCTTTTGAGTTCCAACAAATTGTCTTTGCTTCAGCACATTGCATATAGTAATCATCATTGCAGAGTTTCACATTTTGCAGATTTTTGTTATCTAAAGATTTTTAAATAAAGGCATGATACGCCTGAGCATCAGTCAACTGACAAAGTTTCTTTCTCTCCAACAAGAGTTATCCATGGCATATGTGTGCCCTTGGATGTTATTGCTCCTTTCCCGAAGCAGAAAATCGCAAAGAACGGTTTACACCAGCAAGATCATTTTCAAAGGCTCACTTGTGCCAGAAGATGTTGTTAACCCCTCTTATGCAAAAGCTTGTAATCCAGAGCTATCGAAATCATGAACTCTACGCAACAAGATCATCATCCCAGATGAATGTCAATCTCTAAGAGTTACTTCCCCAGTGATGTTGATCATTGAAAGATGATACTTCTATGCCATAATCCCCCTATCAGGGTCCAGACTATCATCTCTTTGATGAAGACCAGATGATTGTATTCAATTCATGAAGGGTTGGTGTTCCCTCGGCAGCTCATGATTGCTTTTAGTCCTGGGTGAATCAGTAAAACATGCATCATTGCATTACATAGCATCCTCAAAAATGCGTAGCATTTCCATTGATATGGAGCATTACGCCAAAAAATAATGATCTCAAACATGCATCTAAGCATAAGCCAGATTAAAATGATTCTCGAGTACCTTTTTGCGTCTCAGAAGAAAAGTCTATCCATAAAAATCCCCAAGCGGTATTCCCCGTCAGAGTTCCCTCAAGAAATTCTTCTTGTTGTTGCTATCTGCATTTTTGACCCTGTGTCGGTCCCCTACATCATTCAAATTCAATATATTTACCAAGAGTCTTGCTTTTTGTAAATTCTCCTTGTTGGTTATCTTACCCATGTTTGCCTCTGTCGTTAGAGCGCGAGTAAGAGTCGGTGTCTAGCCTTTCTTGCTTCTCAATTGTTTGAGTATCCATACTTAGTGTGTGGTAATTCATATAATTGCCACTCTTGAAGAATTACACCCCGCCTTTGGCCTGAGGGATATTGTAGTTTCTTGCACATTTGCAACCCTTTAAAGTCAAACATAGTTGGGCGTTCCTTGCTAGAGTCCCCTTTGTTTGGGCTCTTTCCCCGTGAATTCGTCTTCGATCGACGATTTTACCATTCCAAATATCTTTTCCCCAGTGAGTCTGCTCCAGTCGGTCTCATTCTTGCGTATGTCCAATATGCATTTTCGATCTTTATGTGTCCAATATCCTTACCGGGCATGTATATTTCGAAACTTTTGTTAGAGTCGTCTTCGGTCGGTCTCTTTCCGGTGTATGTCTAATATCCCTACCTGACATATGCTATCTATATGTGTTCAATATCCTTACCGAACATGTATATTCGATCTTTATGTGTCCAATATCCTTACCGGGCATGTATATTTCGAAACTTTTTGTTAGAGTCGTCTTCGGTCGGTCTCTTTCCGGTGTATGTCTAATATCCTTACCTGACATATGCTTCCTATATGTGTTCAATATCCTTACCGAACATGTATATTCGATCTTTATGTGTCCAATATCCTTACCGGCATGTACATTTCAAACCTTTGTTAGAGTCGTTCGATCGGTCTCTTTCCTGTATGTCTAATATCCTTACGTGACATATGCTCCCTATATGTGTTCAATATCCTTACCGAACATGTATATTCGATCTTTATGTGTCCAATATCCTTACCGGGCATGTATATTTCGAAACTTTTATTAGAGTCGTCTTCGGTCGGTCTTTCCTGTATGTCTAATATCCTTACCTGACATATGCTTCCTATATGTGTTCAATATCCTTACCGAACATGTATATTCGATCTATATGTGTCCAACATCCTTACCGGCATGTATATTTTCAAACCTTTGTTAGAGTCGTCTTGGTCGGTCTCTTTCCTGTATGTCTAATATCCTTACCGATATGCTACCTATATGTGTTCAATATCCTTACCGAACATGTATATTCGATCTTTATATGTCCAATATCCTTAGGGCATGTATATTTCAAACCTTTGTTAGAGTCGTCTTGATCGGTCTCTTTCCCTGTATGTCTAATATCCTTACCCGACATATGCCCTATATGTGTTCAATATCCTTACCGAACATGTATATTCGATCTATGTGTCCAATATCCTTACGGCATGTATATTTCAAACCTTTGTTAGAGTCCTTGCCGGTCTCTTTCCTGTATGTCTAATATCCTTACGACATATGCTTCCTATATGTGTTCAATATCCTTACCGAACATGTATATTCGATCTTTATGTGTCCAATATCCTTACCGGCATGTATATTTCAAACCTTTGTTAGAGTCGTCTTGGTCGGTCTCTTCCTGTATGTCTAATATCCTTACCGACATATGCTTCCTATGTGTTCAATATCCCTTACCGATATGTCTAATATCCTTACCATATCCTATTATCTTATATGTCCAATATCCTTACGGCATGTATATTTCAAACTTTTGTTAGAGTCGCTCGGTCGGTCTCTTTCCTGTATGTCTAATATCCTTACCGATATATACTCTATATGTGTTCAATATCCTTACCGAACATGTATATTCGATATTTATGTGTCCAATATCCTTACCGGGCATGTATATTTCGAAACCTTTGTTAGAGTCATCCTCGGTCGGTCTCTTTCTGGTGTATGTCTAATATCCTTACCTGACATATGCTTCCTATATGTGTTCAATATCCTTACCGAACATGTATATTCGATCCTTATGTGTCCAATATCCTTACCGGGCATGTATATTTCGAAACTTTTGTTAGAGTCGTCTTCGGTCGGCCTCTTTCCTGTGTATGTCTAATATCCTTACCTGACATATACTCTCTATACGTGTTCAATATCCTTACCGAACATGTATATTCGATATTTATGTGTCCAATATCCTTACCGGGCATGTATATTTCGAAACTTTTGTTAGAGTCGTCTTCGGTCGGTCTCTTTCCTGTATGTCTAATATCCTTACCTGACATATGCTCCCTATATGTGTTCAATATCCTTACCGAACATGTATATTCGATCTTTATGTGTCCAATATCCTTACCGGGCATATATATTTTGTAACCTTTGTTAGAGCCGTCTTCGGTCGGTCTCTTTCCTGTGTATGTCCAATATCCTTACCTGACATACCAGAGCTTTTGTTCCCAATCCCACTGTAAATATATAAAAAAAATTCAAAAAAATTGAAAATACTGAAAACGAAATATTTCTGCTTGTTCTTGGAGCAAATTTTGTTCTTGTAGTATTTAATCTTCTTCTACCTTGAAAGTTCAAAAGGCTAGCGCCAATTTCACTTTCAGGTTTAAGACGATTAAATAGGGGCAACTGTTGCACCCCAAAATTTACCCTCCTGTTGCGATCTTATCTGGTTTAGGCTTCGCATCTATCATGACACTCACATGCATTCATACCACTGGTTCTATTGTTACGAGTTGGAGTTGATTCCCAAAGGTCCTCCGTTGAACAGAAAAGTTGTGGTGCTTTCGACCAATCTAGGATATTGGAAAACGACGAGGTTTAATATTAAATCTTGTCCGTTCATATCTATCGGTTTTCGGGGCTTGATGTTTGATTGTTGCAATGAGTGGTCTTTTCTTGATGGAACTACGGGAGTTTTGTTATATTGAATATCATTACCTCCTGATTCAAGAGATCATTTCATCACGAGTTTGGGATTTTGCTATCATTTCGAGTTCATTGTTCAAGATGTAAGAGGTTGGATTATGATTATCCGATTATTGATCAACAATTCAAGGTCTAGTGCATTTGGTTTGCTCACCAGCTTTGTTCGTTCTTGGCAATAGTTGATATATGTGGAATGTTCATCCAGAGGACTTGTTTACAAGATTTATGAATGTCAAGTCACCACATGTTGAGATCTTTTCCAGTCGCGTTCATCGCCCACGAGATTCAAGGCATTCATTGAAAAATTAGAAGTTTCTTTATTGAAATTCGTTTGGTTTCAAATCTTTTTCTACTAACTGAATATGTTTCGATCTGCAAATGCGGTGATAATCCCATTAATTTCAAATGGAATCTATCGCCCATTTCTTAAAGAAATCATGGAATCGCCAAGTTGACTAAGGTTTTGAATCAAGAACTTCATTTGAAACTTAGAGTTTCAATTTTTGTTTCAAGTGGCAAAAGGCTCTGGATTTTTACATGAGCGGATCAACATGAAAGCTTTATGGCCGGGAAATTCAAAAGAATTCAAGTATTGTTTAATTCTGAGTCATCAAACCATTTTCGCATTTAGAATTTAATTCTCAAGTTTCATATACTAGGGGATTCAAGTTCTAAAAACGTAGCAACCATGTTACCACTCGTTTGATTCAAGACTACGGATTGGAATTATAGATTGATGTGGAATTGGATACACTTGTTAATCAATATTTCAACATAGTTTGTTTTAACCAATTTAATTTTGGTTCATGACAAATTTTTGGAATATTTGATGCATAATGAATTTCCAACTTTTATACACAATCAAGATTTCAATGAGGCGCATATTTCTCAAAGCTTGTGTTCATAAAATTCCAAGATTTCCAAGATTGCTCTAAAAGTTTTTATTGTACAAGGACACGAATCAAGTTATATGCTACAATTTGTCAAATCCTAAAATGCAAGTTTCAATCCAAAAGCCAAACAAATTCATTCAATATTCAATTTCCTTTCCTTGTCATTCAAGTTTCAAAGTCATATTCGAATTCAAAATAACACCCGTTTACAAGGTAGAATCAAACTTCCGAATTCAACATTCACTTAACTTTAGTTTGCACAAATGCTACATGAGTAATCGAATTCACAATGTCAATTTGAATTTGTGATATTATAAAATTTCAAGGTTTCTAATACAAGAGTTCCTAGATTACAAGTTTTAAGTTCTAACATCATGCTACAAATGTTATATCCTAATCCTAGATTCTATTGAAGTTTCGTTGTCCTTTGGCTTCTATGTTTTCTTGCTCTATCTTCGAACCATGCTTTCTTGACCAACCTTCCTTCACCACTTTTCCAAGCTTGTGCCATAGCTCACGTTCATGAAACAAAGAAAAGAAATTGGTTAGTGAAGTAAATGGACAGCATTAGCAAGTTTCAAAACAGTTTTTCATTTCATCATTAGGGGGTAATGATTGGGATCAGTTTATGTTGAGTTTGTTTAATCATTCATGTTCAAGAACCCACCCTTTTGCAAATCACAACACATGTTGGTTCACAAAAGGGGGTGTGGCTCAGAAACCATCATTGCCACTGCTGCAAGTACAAAGCTGTATGTCCTGAAATTAGAGAATATAATACAATGGCAGCCCAACAGATCACAGAAAAAACAAGAGCAACTCAGTCCAGTACAGAAAACAGGCTGGCATAACAGAATTTTTTGTGACCAACATCTCAAAAAACAAATACCAAAGCCCATTTCCGATTTCCAAAAAGGCCCTTATCCCAAAGACTGACAGGAGAACCCTAATGGCAGGACAATATAAAGCCAAATGCACAGTAATCAAAGGAGGCAGCGACGGTTCACCTAAAACCCTAATCCCAAACATCATTCGAAAAAAACTAGAACCCAGGATACAAGAACATCAAGCTAAACCCAGAAATATAACAGTGTTCATCATCAACCCAGAAATATAACCAACAGCATTCGAACAAAAAAGCCAGAAACACGAAAAGCCAACATTCATCATACCAAACAGCATACTAAACCAGAAAGAAAAACATCAACAAAAAACCCAAGTTCATCATTTCCCATCATCCCCCCTTCAAAAAATTAAGTTTCAGAAATAAATTCTGATTTGAGAGAGACTGAAAAGACTGCAAGTTCAGGACACGGAGAAGAGAAAAAGGAAGATGTAAACCGGAGAGATCTCACCGGAGGGGTTGCGGCCACGGCCGCCGTCCCAGACTTAGCCTTGACTCAGAGGCAACGTCTCCGTCCTCATCATCATCATCGTCGTCGTCACTGAAAGAGTACCAGAAAGTGCATCGGAGAAGTTAGGGTTCCAAAACTTCCCTTCAAGATCTACTCAAATCCAGGGAGTTCCTGCAAAATCAAACATCATAAACGTGTTCAGAACAAGAAGACGGAGTTATTGATCAAAGGAAATCCATCATCGGAGCAAGCCGCCGTCCAAGGTGATTTCCGGCCGCCGTGGATTCACAATCGCCGCCACGATCTTCATCGTCATCGCCGTGGACATTCATGCACGTCGCCGTGATGTTCGTCATCTCCACCGGACCAGATCGTTTCCATGTACAGTTTTCTGGGTTTTCATGTTTCTGAAGAGAGAGGCGAGAGAGAGGCGAGAGAGAAACCGTGTGGGTATGAGAGAATGAGAGAGTATAATCTAATTTTCTGTTTGTTTTATTTTTATAAAATATAAGTTTAAGTTAGTATTAGCTTAATCTAATTAGGATTAGTTCTGTTAGTTTATTTTATTTAGGTTATAATAAAATGGTTTAGGTTAATACTAGCTTAATACCTTTAGTTTAGGATGTTTTAAATTAATTAACCTGTTAGTAAAATATGATTAAAAAAAATCAGTTTTTTTTTTAAGATATATTTAGTTCCTTTTTTTTTCTATTATTTTAAAAAAGCTGATCTATAGTGCAATAATAGGATTATTTAAGATGTGTTGTTTAGTTCAGGTGGTGACAAGTGTCACCACCTATGTGGTTTGTTCGAAAATCCGGTGTAGGTACACCCATGGTATCCAATCTGCACCCTCCTGCTTAAGCCACCAGATCTGCCAATGTCCAGATCTAACGATCCAGAATGGTGGACCACAGCATGCCTCATGGGAGCTGCTACACAGGATCCAGCAGCATTGCTTTTGGGCTTGGGCTCAGTTTGCTATCTACACCCTCCAATTTAAAGCTCCAATCAGGCCCATTTCTAAACCCTCTCTTTAAATTCAATACTATGCAAGTTTTTTTTATGATGTATTAAATAATATTTGGTATATGGTAGTTTTTTTATTTGTTGAATTATCAATTAAATTGTTAGTTGATTTTTTATCAAGTAAAAAAAACACCTATACTAATAATTATTTAAATTCCGGTTTGCATTGTGTGTTAATTTATTTTCTTTTATCCGCTTTTATCATTATATGCTTGTATGGTTATTACACGATTGTACACTCCGCTCTCACATTAATATAAAAACAACAACGCCTCCGCTCTCTCTCTCATTTTTTGTTACCCACACCAAATTCTCTAAGGGTCTCATGGTTGGGGATGGGCATGGCCATCCTCACGAGGTTAATTAGGGCCCTCGTTGCCTTGATTAATCATAACCCGAAAAATAATTGGTCCATATACCGATCACCATGCACCAGGGTCTCATGGTTGGGGATAGGAACACCTATCCTCACGAGGTTAATCAAGTCCATATACTTGGTTAATCATAACCCGAAATATCATTTCTCTACGTCCAACGCCGCAATTTTCAACACCCTTTCAAGTCAAAAAACATAGTGTTATGGTACTTAATTAAATTGTTAGAGGTTCGCCCAACGATTTAATTAAAATGTAAAGTATTTGGGCCATTAGAGGGTAACCCAATGACTTGAATACTTTATTCCATACACTTGAACATTTAAAACACTTTCATATTAAATTAATTAATTGAATTTGTTTTCAAAAATCAATTTTTCTACAAAAAAACAAAAAATAGTGGTATGGTATTTAATTAAATTGTTAGAGGTTCGCCCGACGATTTAATTAAAATGTAAAGTATTTGGGCCATTAGAGGGTAACCCAATGACTTAAATACTTTATTCCATAACACTTAATAAAAGTGAACTTTGTTTCACCTCACTCCTTTCATAATAAAGATTTTGGATGAGAGAAGATCGGTTGACCTCAATCACCAATCTCGAGTATCGAATCGTTAGAGGATATCCCAACGTTTTGGTACTTGTCATCTACCATTAAAATCAATCCAACCCATTCAAATCCTTTTTCGCTCATATGCGATTATCAAAAATCAAAAACATTTTCTTCTACAATCAACACAACCAATCCAAGACATTTTCAACAAGAACTACGGAGTTTTGACTTTCCCATTGCACGAGGGAATACGTAGGCACGCGGTTTCAAAACCGTGTCAAACTCAAAATAATAATAAACAAATCCCGTTTTCCTTTTTCTTATTTCTTGATCATTAATTAGAAGATAGCATTTTTACTTTAAACACACAAACATGCACGAACTAAATGGGTCCCATCGAGTACGATGGACGTAAGGGGTGCTAATACCTTCCCCTTGCGTAACCGACTCCCGAATCCATATCTTTTGGTCTTGTAGACCGCCTTATCCAATTTTTGTGGGTTTTATCTATATTTCCCCGTTCTTTCTAGAACAAATAAAATTAGGTGGCGATTTCATTGTTTTTGAAAATTCATTTTAAATGATTTTTGGAAAATCGAGTTGCTTCACAACCCAACATTCCACCAACCATCGTCGTACCAAACCCCCCGCCATTCATATGGGTACGAGACTCCTAACACCCAATTTCCTTTTTACCCCACACATTCCACATATACGATGAGGACGCTATAGTCCTCAAATGGACCCTAACCCCCAACCGCGACGACCAAGCTTCGAGAACATGGGGACACGCTTATATGAAACGGTGCAACAAGCAATGTAAATCTTGAGGCATTCATGGATCCCGATCTCATTCACTACGGCACCATCAACCCATGATCGTGTCCCATCGACCCAACAACAACCGGATCCAGAACCTCGCACCAGACGAGTTAGGAGAGGACGCGCATGTGGAACCGGTGGTCATCTACGAGTCCCGGGTCGCCATGAATGAACTTATGTAATCGCTTTTTGTTGTAATCAAAATTTATAATACAAGATTTATTTCACAAAATTGTCGTGCACTTTAATTTAAATTGAAAAAAAAAAATTTATTTTTAAAAAAAACACTAAGGCGCCATCTCAGATGGCTTTTCCCTTGTGTTTTACACATAAGAGCCATCTGAGATGGCTTTAAGGGCAAAAAATGAAGGGAGGCGCCATCTCCCTTGGCCTCGACTGATTAGTGAGCCATCCGAGATGACTCCTGCTTGTATTTTTGTCCTGAAACTTGGTTATTTGCGTAAATTTTTTCAAAAGTTGATTATTTTTGTATTTTTTTTAAAAAATTGGTTATTCCAAAAAAAAATTCACATTAAACATTATGTTACTATAAATTTTAGATTTTAAACCCTTTTAAAGGGGACATATTAGACAAACCCTGTCTTTAGCGGTGTCTTATACTACTTCTCTTAGTTCCCATACTACTACTACTAATGTTTATTTATTCTCTTATGCATTTCACTAATATTTCTTTCACAATTCTCTCTGATCTACGGATCTAGTTAGAAAAATCCTAATATACTTTGTACATGTGCTCATGTCTTAATGGCTAAATTAGTAGGTATAGGCTTAGCTAGCCATTAAAATTATTCTTAACTGAACAAAGATATATATATATATATATATATATATATATATATATATATATATATATATATATCCTTTCTTTCCCCACTACACCCTGATACTTTTTCTATCTTCTTTAGTGTTAAAAGACTAATCCTCTTTGAACATGTGCTTAACCTATAATTATATTAAACTTTGATTCGTTCAACCTAAAAGAATCATGCAAGATCCAATTTAGCTAAGATATATATATTCTTCATAAAGTACTTTTTGTAAGATATATAGGTATATATAGTACTTTATAAACTTTGCCTTGTCACCCCTTTAGACAAGTGCTTCTCTAATATTCTTTCTCTCCAAGCTTCCTTCAATTTTAACTATTATTCATTGACCAATGCATGGTTGGTACATTCTAGATATACACAATAATTCAATTAGCATAATACACCAAATTTAATGATGCAAAGACACACTAGATTATAAGATATTTTTAGCAAGTAGGGGATGGCATATATATATATATATATATATATATATATATATATATAATGAATGATGCAAAGACACACTAAAAATTGTTAAACTCAAACTATAATGAAAATTTAACAATTACTAGCAATAGTTTAATATATTATTATACTTTAGTAAATAACAACTATACATTTTGTTTTGCGCGGAAAGTAAAATCGATCAATAATCAGAAGATGTGGATTTGAGCTTTCAATGCAGTGGAAGAAGAACTAAATTACAAGGTTAACACTCCAACACTCAAGTCAGTATATGAGAGTAAGATGAGTAAATGAAATTTGAATTCAAAATGTATTTGAAAAATGGCGCACTTCGTTTTTATATAGTAAGATGATTAGAACAACTTGCTAATCTTTTAGCATGGAATCCATGGATATGTTTGGTGGATCTCAGATTTAGATCACATGCACTCTAGATGAAGATAGTGTACCTAGTCCGCGAGTGACATGGTGAATCAATGTTTTCTCTGGGCTGCAACTATTGAGCATTCTGACAAGCCCAAAACACTTTCCCCTAAGCCCTTGCCTCTACAGGGTGAGAGTTTGTTGTGTTTGTTTTCTTCCATCGATCATAGCTCGACTTTAGTACAAAAGTCAAGATCTGACTTAAATGTGCTTCATGCTTTAGATGCCTTTTCTTATGCTTTATCATGATGACTTTTTCGAACTAGGGTACTTGACTGTTTAAGGAAATTTGGATCATTGGTAACATATATTTTCTTTTTTTTTGTAAGACATTACACGATCTTAGTAGAATGGGTTATACAATTTCTCGGGACATTACCTTTGTTATTTTTGTCATTTGTATACCTGCAGCATACCATTTTATTAATTGATGGAGGTGGTACCCACCATGTGTCAAAAATCGAAAGAGAATACTCATGTCTCTTGGATAGACTCTGCAATTTCATAAAGTGTTTATATCTCAAAAGGACTTTCTTAAAGTGGGTATTTCCTCCAACTGGGGCATGTTGATCCCTAAGAAATATAAAAGGATTTCTAGTGAATATGGAGAGTGCACTATCCCTTTTTATTTGTGCACCTTTGCGATCCTAGGTTTTGGTTTCCCCTAAATGATTTAGAAATAAAAGTTCAAAATCATCTGGTGATTGCCCCATCTTTGTCGCTTTTATTTCGGGAACAACGGAGCGCGATAAATCGTGTTTAGGGTTAATGTTTGATTAACCTGATGTATTACTCATTACTTTGAAGCATATTCTGATGGTGTGAAAATTTTCAAAGATCGATTCTTTTTGTTAACCCTATTAATGAAAAGGCTCATGTGAAGGTATATACCATAGAGACTGGAACATAAAACTGATGTGCGAGTTTATTTCATAAGTTTGGAAAGAAGACCATTTTTTAATGGGGAATGGATCACTTATCTACATAGTCACCTGTTTCAAGATGAGCTTTACTTGAAAAAGAGGTTGATTACCTTCTTCAAAGAGTTAGGTTACGCAAAGGCAATGTTCCTTAGGGTGAAGCCTTAAAGAAACACTTAAAGTGACTTATTAAAACCCATTGATGGAAGTTAACACCAATGAGGAGAGAAAACTCATCTTAAGTGAGATCCCTACATCGCCAGCCTAATTGACATGGATCTTAAAGAGGAATTATCAACTATGGCGTACTACAACCAACATGTGTATGCCATCCTGACTATTGGTAGAGTTGGACACATAGACCTTATTTAAGTTGATCGACATCGTAAGAAAAGACAACTATTACAAGACATTTTGAGTGATATAACACTTCTCAAGCTTTAATATCTGCTTTGAAAGTTTCTATCACAACCACTCAAAAGGATCTCGAGAATTTGCATCTTGAGAATGGATATTTTGCCCAAAAATTGGATAAAATAAATGACACTGGTCTATTAACTGTTTTTGACTCTTTTGAGAATGCTTTATTACAAGTAGATCATTTTTACTCTCGTTTGCGCATTTTGGAGGAGCAACTATGACCAAATCAGACAGTTAAAGGTGGGAAAATTGTCTCACTTAGAGATTAGTCTTGCCCTCCTTGTTTTTTCTTAACGCTCATGGTTTGTACACTTATGTAAATGGAACACCCTGCATTGGAGAACATGTATATAAGAATTTGAAATTTGAATACCATTGTTACATGATTAAGGTATGCATTAGAGCCCAAGTTTATTGCTCTGGGATTTGCTTTAAGTTAGTATGATTTTTCTCGAAGGTTATTAGACATCTCTATGACCGTGTCCAGCCAAGGGTCGGTATCCATTACCACACCCAGGTGAAAAACTAGTCCAAGTTTAATGTGTGGCAGAACCATCCACGACCTCTGAAGTGGCTAGCTACCAAGACGGGCCAAGCATATTTTTGCCAATTTTGTGGTTTTGCCATTTTCTTTCTGTGTGTGCTTTGCATTGTTGGAGTTTTTATTGCTTTAGTCACATGTCTATTTCATTTATGATATAACCCATGAGTCTTAATGTTGAGGCTTCAATTTCCTTAGTTGTACTCTAGACTCGTTATTAGCTTTCACAATCATAAAGAAAAAGGATATTTCAGAAAGACATTTTGGTTCATTAAAATGAAATTATCAAGGTACATCTTGGTGATGTAATTTAATTATACAAAAACCAGTAACATAATGAAAATAAAAACATAACCAGACGTACTTGTCACAGCTTATTCTCCATGTCGTATGCAATTTGTTGAATCAATCACTCTTGCCTAACCGAATGGCATGACTTATTTTACTTGTGGGAGAAATATTTGTGTCCCTTATTTGGACAATGGGTAAGGCTATGTTGTATACATAGCTTTGTATTCCCCTTTTCTTTTGATATTTTTGAAATTCCTAGTTCATTCTCTTGGCTCCAACAAGGCCAACATTAAATGTAACATGTTCGTCGAGAAGATTGTGGAATTTAAACTTGAGGTGAATCGGGGATGCTACAATGTCTTGGGTGTTGTAGAAGGGTTTGTAGAGTATGAAATTGTCAACGCACTTGCAGGGGACCACGGGGAAGTGCAAGTTAACAGTTCTAACATTTTCCCCTTTCCTACGGTAATCATTGATTCAATGTATCCCCAAGGACGAGTCTTTGTGTCGTTGAATGCATGCAATTCAGATCCTTCATATGGCCACAAGTTTTCCTTCTTTAGGACCATCTTCTCGAACAAATCTTAGTACATGATATCACAAGAGCTTCCACCATCAATCAGTATTTATGACACAACAAAGTGATCGACCATGTAAGTTATGACCATTGGGAAGATATCATTTGGGATTCCCCAATATTTCCACTATCACAGAAGTCTAACATCGATCTTTTTGGGCCTTTGCCCAAGGTACCTTCCTCTTTTTTGTTAATGATCATCAGCTCTAATATCTTCATCTTCATTATCCCCTTGGATAGATCGTTCACCTCTGGGGAGCCTCTTGTGATGGTTGTAATGTGTGGGTGTTTCCCCGTATGTGCTTGTTCTTTTTCGTTATTTTCCATTTTACCATTATTTACGACATCAATTGTCTTTGCCGGGGACTTTCACTTTGAGGAATCCTCCTGGCCATTTTTTTCATCTTTGGTGTATTCAGATAGACGACCTATATTTTTAAGCCTTCGATTTCATCCTTCAGCTTAATGGAATTATTGGTAGTATGGTTGTGAAGTTTGTGGAAACGGTAGTACTTTGATTTGTTGTTCCGAGAAGACTCCCGAATTGGGAAGTGGTTCTTGATCCTAGATTTTTCGAACTCGGTGTTAGCATATTCATTGTAGATTTTATCCTAGGATGTGTTCAGGGGAGTGTATTTATCAAACTTATCATAGGTTCTGCAATTTGATTTTTCCCTACGTCGATTGTACTCCTTCTCGAACGATCAGCTAGAGTCTGCATCTAGTGATTACTAGATGTATCCCATTTCAATTAGCTTCTCATCAAGATTAATAAAGGTTTAAGAAATTTTAAGTATCACTTTAAGACTATAGGCCTATTTGTGCCCCAAACAGAGTGTTTGCAATAACTTGATCGACAATGCTTTGCAGAGGAGTTGATGAATTTGTTGCAGCTCGAGCGTTGTGGTTGCTTTGCGTTGCACAGTAGAGCGGGTGGCTCTAGATCCTGCCATTTCTAGGGGATTTGGTGGAATTTGATGAGCGTTATTTCTTTAATAAAAAAGAGATTGCAAACAGAGATATGCTGTTCAAATTTAAGAAATATGAGTTTCTAGGTAGAGGAAGCTCTGGTTCAATGAATTGAAAGATGAATGTTTAAATCGTAGAAAATGCGGGAATCATATGTCGACTCCCACAAACGGTGCATTTGTTCCCTTGAGGGAACCATAATCGATCGATGATTAAATATGGATCGCATAGTGGACTCAAGCTTCCAGTGCAATATAAGAAGAGCTGAATTGCAAGGTTAACTCTCCAATGCTCAAGCCAGTATGTGTTAAGTGTCAAATTTTGGTTAATTTCCATATTATATATTGACACTTTTAAGCTCTTTTGTGTGCTCTTGATTATAAAAGCGACCTAATTTAAGTGCTTATTATATCATTGTAAATAATCTTGGTAGATTTAATGTGTTTGTTAGTTTTTCAGTATTTTATGCTTAGATGATGTAGCTTGATGCAAGCTCAAAGTGAAGAAACAAAGAAAGCTCAGCGTCAGCATTTTTGGGAGCGTCATCTGACGAGTTGGTTGCCCAGGAAGTGAAGCTTTGCCCGACGATGTAGAGGCGATGGACCTGGTGAGAGGCTAAAATTTGGGTTTGAGGTTGTAATGTGTCGCCCGACGATGAATCCTTGTCGCCGTCGATCCTTGATATTTTTCGATGGTTGTGTTCACTATTTGTTATCACGTGACCATACTTATGGGTGTCGCCCAACGATGCTTTATAAGCGCTTGGAAACGGTAGGCGGATATGTCGTCCTTATATGCTGCTTTTTAGATATTTTGAGTCATTTTCTTCCATTCTACACAATCTTCTAACCTAGAAACAGTATCTTATGATAGAAAAAGCCATTTTCTCATTTTTACTCAAAATCAAAGCTTTCCAACATCAATCATTGAGACTTCAAGTTTGATGTTTAACAAGCTTTGTTGTTTACTTGTTCATCAAGTTACCATGATAATGAGTAGCTAAATCTCTCTTTTGTGTCAAGGTTAGTGGTAGATAATGTTATTATTATATGTATTTAGCTTGATGTTCTGTATGTGAACAACTTGATGATGAATATATGGTGAAAACTCTTTGATTTATGGTTTATCTTTGATTTGATCATTATTGAGAAATATGTTCAACTCTTGACCTATGTTTTCATTTTTCAACAAACAATTTCTAGACATAGTTTTGTGAGTTGATATTCACTTATATTGATCTTTTAAAATTATCAAATTGATAGTTAGGTAGAGAGATCATCTAAGGATCAATTTGATAAAACTCACAATTTATTTTAGAGATGAAACTTATTGAGAGGATATGTGATTGTATTTATTGTAAACAAGTTCACATGCTTTATTGAGAATAATATATCCAAAATAGATTATCAAGCCCTAATCATGACACATTGTTATCAAACTTTTAAAAAAATCAAACCTCTCTTTTATCCAAAACTTTACATCTTTGCATGAAATCGAATCTTTTCGTTACCAAAACCAAAACCAAAAACCCTTTCATAAATCTAACGCTTAAATTCACTCTAATTATAGAACGACGATAATATCACATCAATCTCTGTGAAAAACGATAATATAAATATTTACCCTATAAAAATGTTTCAACACTAAAAAAACAAGATAGATGAATGAAATTTGAATTTAAAATATATTAAAAAACGATGCGCTTCATTCTTATATAGAATGACGATTATAACAACTTGATAATCTTTTTGGATATATTATCTTATAACCTAAACCCATCTAAACTAAAATAACCTTTGAGGTCGCTTCTATTAGACCATTTGATTAACGAGAATAAATTTTGCTCCAGTAATAATTGATGTTGACACTAGAGCTGTCAAAATGGGCTACCCTACCCATTTAGGGTCGGTCCTTATGGGCTTGAGCTTTTTAGAGTTGGGCCAAAAAAGCCCTATTGTAATATGGACCTTAAAATTACTAACCAGCCCGACCCTAGATGGGTTTCGGCCTACCCGACCCTAAATGAGCTTTTTTTAATAAAAAATTAAAATACAAAATCCCTAATATTGACTATAAATAAAATAAAAAATATTATTTTAAATATAATACATTTTTAAATACTATATTATCTTTTATAAATATTATAATGTGTTTTTAAATACAATGTATGTCTAAATTGTAAAAAATAATATTCAAAATATTTTACATAGGAGAAATTAATAGAATACGAGGAAAGAGTGTTGATTATATTAATGTATAATATTTAAAGTAAAAAATTGAATAGAATAGAGACAAAATTTAGTGAAGTAAGAAAAATCAATGTGTTATTTTGGAATAATATAATATGATAATTAATATAATTTTTTGAAAATTTATAGTAATGCAGATTTAATGGGCTACCCGCGATCCATATGGGTTAACTCTAATGGATAGCGGACTTTTCAAAACTGAGTTAAAAAAATCTTTTAAAATATGACCTCTAATTTAGAGGCCCAAGTCCTATAATTTTTCGAGTCGGACGGACTAACCCATACGAACTGGACCATTTTAATAGCTCTAGTTGACCCCAACAAACATTTTACTGTATGACTGTAAAACTGCAAGAAAACAATAGTACATCAAGCTACAATTTATTTCTTCTTTTGCAGGTTTTCACATGAAATTAATTATTATTGAGAGTACTAAAGCCATCACTTCCCACACATGCCTTCATGTAAATTCAATTTATTGATCAGTACGACATAGTAGAAGTTGAGTTTGTTTAATCATTTGAATCACTTTAATAGGGTAGCCAGCCATATAACAATTGTGCACAAGTCCTTCTCTGACAATTCCATGTGTAAGAAAAACTTGTAATTAAATTAATATTTTAACATATAAAATTAACTTTATTTAATTATATTATTTAATTTATTTTATATATACCACTTTAAAATTATTTGCATTCACTTACATTTATGTTTATGAAATATGACCATTACTAAATAAGTGTTGTTTTAAATTTTTTAAATGAATGCCATCATTATTTTCTAAGATAGAAATGTTTACTATTTTTGTCTTTTTATATATTATTGTGTACATTATTTTAAATATATTGAAAAAATTAATTTAACAAAAAAATATAATATGTTTTAATTATTTTATTTTTAATATGTGTACAAAAGTTTAAAAATAAAATTCATTTTAAAACGTAGAGAATATTTAACCAATGGAATATAAAGAATTATGAATCATGATGAATTTGAGAGAGACATTGATTCCATCTCGTGCTCACAAGCAATTGGATTACAATTCGCGTGGTTGAAATTTGAAGATTAAAAATGAAGGATAGTGAGTCTTACAAGTTGAAAAGAGAAAATATTGGATCTATTGACATGATGCTTTCATAATTTCATGCGTGGAACAATGGACCATATATCCTATTATCTTCCAAAAAAACATTATCAGCTTCATGATGTAGGTTGAACTTTGAAGGCCATAAAAAACACCTTCCATTATTTTCCCTCATTTTCATAGATTGAAAATGTCAACTTGGTTTTCGAATTTTTGCTGTGAAACTATAATTTTATACTTATATATAATAATAATAATAATATGGGTTAATACCCTCTGTCATTTAGGGGGCTTTTGAAAAATCTCCTGAAAAAAAAACAGTTGTATAGAATTCCTCAATATTTTAAAAAAAATTGTTTTTAAACCTTGGTCAGGCCACATCACTAAAATGATGATGTGACAACATTTTTTATTTAGTTTAATTTAAAGGATGTGCCACATGTGTAAAATGACTCATGGAAAGACCAAATTGCCCTATTGAAAAATAATCTGAATGTTAACCTAGTTTGTCATTTCTTCTTCTTCTTCCGTTTGCCATTAGGAACAATCCTCTGAGTTAAGTATGCATTTTAGTTCCTTTTGGGTGAGAGTGTACGACCTCCCACTCATGCTCAGATCTGAAATAATGGCGAGAAAACTAGGCAACATCATCGGCTCCTTTGAATAACAGGATTCCAAGGAAGCTCATAGGAATGAAAGATTCCTCAGAATCAAAGTCTTAATAGATCTGAAGGAACCTCTTAAAAGAGGGATGATGGTAACTTTTTAAGAAAAGAAGATCCGGGTGCAATTCAAATATAAGAGACTAACCATTTTCAGTTTTGTGTGTGGTAGAATAGGGCATCAAATGAAAGATTGTGAAGCGGTGGAGGACCTGAACGAAGAAGGATTTGAAGAACTTGAAGAACAAGATCTGGCATTTGGTCAATGGCTGCGTGCGTCACCGTTACCTAAATTTATGGATGAAGTGGAGAAGAAAAACTCAAGTTCCAATATGTGCAGTCGAGAGCTCTTTAATGTCTTATCTAGTGAGAGTTGTTGCGATGCTAAAGGGAAGGAGAAAAGCGCTGAAATCAAAATTATGCAAAATTCCGGTATCAATAAGCCACAGAACAAGATATGAGAACCAGGCGAAGTTGCAAAATCCAAATTTGTGGATGTTGAATCGGTAGCAGAATCACTTGGAGTGGTGGATCTGTCTTCAGAACATGGCCAACAACAAGGAAACAATGTTGTAAGGGGAGTCCAGAGGAAGAAATGAATTAGGAGAAAGAACACAAAGAGCACTAAAGGAGCTGGTGGTGGTTCGCACAGACCAAAACGGGAGAAGAAGAAGAAGAAGAAGAAGAAGAAGAAGAAGAAGAAATGGAAAACTAGGTTAACATTCAGATTGTTTTTCAAGAGGGAAATTTGGTCTTTCCATGAGCCATTTTACACATGTGGCATATCCTTTAAATTAAACTAAATAAAAAACGCTGTCACATCATCATTTTTAGTGATGTGGCCTGACCAAGGTTTAAAAACAAACTTTTTCAAAATGTTGAGGGAATCCATGCAACTTTTTTTTGCAGGGGGGTTTTCAAAAGCGCCCTATATGGCAGGGGGAAAATAGGTAGTAACCCTAATAATATTTATATAAAAATAAAAGACAAGCAAACAAGAAACTGTATCATTATATGAAAATTAATTAATTTTGAAATTATATTTACTAATTTATGATATATAACATTGTTATGCATAAAATTTTTTTTCTGTGTAAAAGATATGTTGTTTTATAGTGTTAGAAAATCAAAAGTATCAAACATAAATGATATTAAAGCATGTTTATTATCAAAATATGTTTTCTTATGTTTAACCACTTTATTTGAAACAAATTTGAATGTTGCTTGTCACATAGTAAAAACTCTAGTTCTTAATCCACCAGTGAAAATCCATTGTCAAGTTCACACTTGCATGATCCCCTCATATCCACCTATACACTAGAATATTTATTGGCTCAAGTGTCAATCTCCTTTCACGTGGACCGACCAAGATATTCACATGCGCCTCTTTCTTCACAGAGACTTCAGCGCGTCAAAATATACCAAATAAAACATTCATAACAAAGTTATGTCGATATTTAAAGCTTGAAAGCTCTCTACAATGAATCGTGTGTTCTCCAAATGTATCCAAACACACCTTACGACAAACATGACAAACCTCATCAAAAGAAAATAAGGGAACCACAAGGGGAATTCTCATGATAGTACACTACTCTACGAGTGACATGTTTTTACTTAATTCATCACTAAGAATAACAAGAAAAAAATATTGAGCGTGTGCGACTTGAAAACAACAAAAAAATATTTTATGTCTTGTGGTCATGTCAAATTTTACATCCATGTCTTGAACACTTTTACTAAAAATGTCACTCGTCAAATATTTGTAGTGCTTTAGGAGGAACGATGTCTTTACTAGTAAAACTTCTAACATCAAAATCTAGAATGCAACACTAAGCCCATCTAAGCTCAGTTGTGTCCAGACTCCATACCATATACCCCATGTCTCTCAATATATGACCTTATAATGGCTAAATTTGGGTCATATAAGCCACAAAAGCGTAAGAGGCAACCTATACTTTTGAGTAGAAACCTAATCCCCCTACTATATTGGATAAGAAAGCCACCCTTTATTGAAGGTCTCCAAGAAATGATCTCCACCAAACACGATGTCTTCAATCGGCCTCTGTAACTCTTTATCAAACCATATGATTATGTTGACACGTTTTTAGGCCCAAAAATAATTTGGCAATACCCATGCATGATTGAAGAAGAAGAAGCTCACTCTCAAGATCTCTTAGTTGTGGTAGAAGATGCATTAACTCAACATCTTTGGAAGCTCTCTTCATGTACAAACCCTTGATAAAACCTTCATCTCGACTAATAGCAACTCCAAGCAACTTCATCCCCAACATCGGTCTCCTAATGTCCTATGGAAACAAATTCTTCCAAAGTTTATTGTCATCACACGAAAACCAAAAGATATTAATCTTACAAATATTCAATTTGAGACCTAAACCTGAACCTATCTCTAAAATGATGTTAAAGGTTTTAGTCACCTCCTCTGAATCCTCTATAATGGTCTCGTTATCGAGACACCAAGTATAAAGAAGAAACTTACAATTGTCGCTAACTTGATGAATGAATGAGTGTAATAAAAGAGAAAAAATGAGCAGCCATAACGGATCACCTAGTTTCACTCCAATGGTTAACATAATAGACTCATCCCTAAGGTACAACTTCGCTGTTTGGTCATAAAGAAACTCAATCCACAGAGAAATAGATGGGAATGTCACCTCATCTCACACAATAGGATTGATCGATCTATCATATTGAAAGCATTCAAAAAATCTACTATGACCATAGTCAAGGAATCCTCTTCGTGTCGCTTGGTTAACGTCTTATTGGCACTATGCAAAATAACCTCAACACCACCCGATACCCCAATCCCAAACTAAAAATTATTGAGATAATGTGCCACATCTCCCTTTCATAGCAACCTTAAATAGTTGCCTCCAAACAGAACCTACAATAATTGACAATATCCCACCATCAAATTTTAATAATCTGTCAAATTCATATTATATCTTTTTTCTAACTATAAATTAATAACTAGAGTGATCGCATATAAATAATTTTTTTGTTATTTATTATACTATATTTTTAATAAACAAATATCAATAATAAATTTGTTTGGAAAAAGGACAAATTCATTAACCAAATTCAGATACTTCTCTTTATCTCATTATGTTTTATACTTCTTCAATGTCTTAATCCATACCATTGAGTTACACTTTTTATCCTATGTAATGGATCAAAATGTTATCTTGTTTTAGATAACAAAGAATCACACATGTTCCATTAATACCATTTTTAACTATTGTAATGAGTATATTAGGAGTGGGGAATAATTTGATTGAAGGAGAAGTTTGTAAGAACTAATAAGATGTAAAAAGAGGGAAATATTTTCAAGAAAATAAATATGAAACGGTTGTTGGGAAGAGGACATTTGGTGAATACTTATTTGTGGTGGTGAGTGAGTGGAGTAGTTATTAGAAAAAGAAATGATGTTATATGTTCTATTATAGTACATACTATGAATATTATATGCTGGAAGAAGTGACAGATGGAACCAAATATGAAACATTGAAAGCTGACCCCATACATTGTGGACTTATATATACATACTAAAGTCACTTTTGAAGTGGGGAAAGAGGGACATAGAAGGAGAAAGTTAGAGATTCATACATTGGTGGGAATAATTGACCATAATACACTCTTGTTTCCTTATTTTACTTTATACTTATGTACAATATCTTGTTGATTGAACTTAGGAAGTGGCAAAAGTACTTTTTACTAGTGAGCTCTCTTGAAAAATCCCAAAATTGAAAAGAATAAGAAAATAGATTAAAGTTACTATGCTTTTATCTTGTATCCACAATTACAAGAGATTACTTTCATTAGTGAAATGAAACTCTTAGTAGCACAAAACAATTTTTCTCCACTCATAGATGTATTTTTTGGTATTGATTAAGCCTATAGTATTAAGTTAGAATATGATATTATATTAAAATTATGTTAGATTAGACTAAATTTTTCTAATACTAAAACTTGATTTTCCTCTCCTTACTTTTATGCTCCCTAACCCTCCACTCCTAATCCTTCCCATACTCAAACACCAACATCCAACACTCTCTCTCTCCATTTACTCCTAATTTATTATTGTATTCATTTATCATTTCAACTTACAAATTAAAATATATTTAAATCCTCACCTCACCCTTTATTAGTCTTTCAGACACATTCAAGATACAAGAACCAGTTCTGTCTTCTCATAATAATCACTCATAGCAACAACAAGCAATGAAAACAAATGTCTCCAATTCCAAAACAGTCTTCAGGTGATTTACAAAAGCAAACTACTCTCACTTCCTCTCTTTTCTGTATTATTTTACTTTTTCACATCTACTCATCTTAAATCTTTTCTTGTTTTTCAGATAGGAGCAAGTTTGAATCACAGAATAAAAAAGGGAAATGAATGCACCCATTTTGCATTATACTTTTGCTGCCAATAAACTCTACCTCACTTGAAATGCCTTCAAAGTAGCTTTTTCATCTCTAAACGTATCCCAAGTAAGCCTTTCTTTGTCATGAATATCTGTGTTTGTTCTTGTAGAATGAAAATCTTGATTTCAAAGTTCTTGTTGGATTGATTTATTTAAATATAACCTGATAGATTATTCTAATTGCAGGATAAAACAAGATTTTCAGTGCTAAACCATGAAACAAATCATTGATCTTGAAGTGGAAGCTTATGCAGAATATGAATCTGAAGTTACAAGCCAAGTTGCTTCCAATATATCAACTCAAGAAGCCTCTTCCAACATCACAAACCCTAACTACAATAATATATCTCTTGACTTAACTCTCAATTTCAAGAACAACGAGAGACCAACAGCAAAAGATTCACATTCAATAGGATTCTCACTCTCAAGCACTTCTGAGAGCAGCAATGAACCTGCATCAGCAACAACTCCAAGAGTTTTCTCATGCAATTACTGTCAGAGAAAGTTTTTCAGCTCACAAGCTCTTGGTGGACACCAAAATGCACACAAAAGAGAAAGAACAATAGCCAAAAGAGCTATGAGGATGGGAATTTTTTCTGATAGGTATAATGCTAGTTTAGCATCTCTACCTTTGCATGGTTCTTTTAGGTCATTAGGGATAAAAACACACTCTTCAATGCATTATGGTTTCTCAGTGCCAACAACAGTTAGGCCTCACCATCATCACGAGACGAAAATCAATACGAGATTCGAACAAGGGTCCGTTGGATTACCGATATTCTTGGAAAATGAGGAGTCGGAGTTGTTGTGGCCTGGTAGTTTCCGAAAGGCGTCGGAGGCAGGTGATGGACAAGAGAATTTCATACTCACTGAGGTGAATCCATGTGTGGACATAGAAAAATCTACACCAGATTTGACATTGAAACTTTGAAGGTTATTTTGGAAAACTTGGATTTGAATTCAGTTTTATGTATAGTAAATAGACATGTATGAAAATTTGTTATGATTGCTAGATTGGTTACTTACTACTACACTTGTTGGTTTATGCTTTTACTTTCATCTTTAGTTTTCTAATAGGAGTTTTTGCTTTGGTGTATTGTTATGTGTGTTACTCATTGCATAATAGCTCTATGAGAACAGTACAGAAACTTCTTTTTTGCTTGTGGATGTATTCCAAAAACATCATTTTAGTACTATGGCTCTCCATTCTTTATTTACCATATGCAATTCCAGAAAACTCAATTGAATTAGATATCACTTATCAAAATGCTTAATCATTACAATGTTTTCTTCAGTACAACTAACAACATAATGCTTAATCATTACAAAGTTTTTGTTAGAATATTTGCATTTCAGCTGCCTCAACCAGCTAGTAATCTCATGCACACATGTATATTGGTTGTTAGAAAGTTAGTTTGCTTCATCACATTCCACGGCGCCACCTCGAAATCAGGTCCTTGATCCGCAACTTGATCAAACCAGTCCGTATTTCGTTCATCCTAGTGATGGACCTGGTTCAGTCAAGGTTACAGCGCCTCTCACTAGCTCAAATTACCATTCTTGGGCAGGATCGATGCGGCGTGCACTTGGCTCTAAGATGAAACTGGAATTTATCGATGTGTGCTTGGAATCGATGCAACATGCTCATACTTTCATGGATTATCAATTCTTTTTCCGAATCTATTCTCAGTCCATAGTCTACATGGAAAATGTATGGAAAGACCTCAAAGAACGATTTTCACAAGGTGTCCTTATTCGCGTTTCTGAGCTTCAGCAAGAAATTTACGCTTTGAAACAAGATTCCAAATCTGTTACAGATTTCTTCTCGGAACTCAAGATTCTTTGGGAAGAATTAGAGATCTACATGCCAATTCCAAACTGTGTTTGTCGAATTCGATGCTCTTGTGCAGCAATGAGAAATGCCAGAGATCATCATAATCTTTTGTATGTTATACGCTTCTTGACAGGTCTGAATGAAAATTTTGCTGTGGTCAAATCACAAATTCTCTTAATGGAGCCTTTACCACCCATGAGCAAGATTTTTTCCATGGTGTTGCAGTATGAAAGGCAAGAAAGTTGGCTCCTTCTGATGATTCTCAGACCTTGATAAATGTTGTTGGTTTCAAATGATCAGGTCCTAAATCAGGTAGCTCCAATTTTCAGCACAATACATCTAAGTCTAAACTGTGCACTCACTGTGGCAAAACTGGTCACCACTATAGAGATCTGCTATAGGAAATATGGTTTTCCACCCCCACTATGGTAAATGATCCATGGCCAACAATGCTTCTTCGAATGAAAGTGATGCTGAAAGCAATACCTCCTCTCAATCACAAGTTGATAAGAACAGTTTGACTTCGATCACTCAAGAACAATTTGACAAACTGGTGAATTTGCTTCAGAATTCCACTCTCAATCAAACTTCACCACACTAGCCATAACACTTCTTATCAACCAAATGACCCTAAAGACCAATCCACAACTTATGAAAATCAATTATCCATACCTTCATCTAAAACTAACCCTCCTGAGTATTCCTCAGACACACCTCCAAATTTAGACAACTTAAACCAATCATCACCAAATAACCATAGACTTGCTAGACAAAGGCAGACTCCTGCTTACCTAAAAGACTATGTGTTCAATTCATCGAACAGTTTGGTTGCACCATCCTCTTCAGGTATTATTTATCCTATTTCTATTTTCCATTCATTTGAGTTATTATCATCTAACCGTAAGTCTTTCAGCATGTCAGTCACCTATGATTCTGAACTTAAATCTTACGAGGAAGCTTGCAAGAATGATAATTGATGTAACAACTCTTTTCTACCCCATAATAAAGATAACATACATCAGAGTAATTTATCATGCATCTCATAAAGGACATCAGATTGGTTAGACAAATACTCACAAATATCAAATTGCATACTGGTCATGATCTTAACACGCATTCAAATTCACGTCTCCATATAATAATATATGAAGCATGCATCTCACAGCGGAATAATTAATTCATCAATAAAATATAAATGATTGATATCCCATACTACCAATCATATCACAAGTACTAGGCACCAAAACCAATCATCACATAATCTCATACATATCCAAATAAAAGAGAGTGATAACAAATATCCCTTAAAACAAGTCATAACATGAATTTAAATATAATCCTCTGTGTTACATAGACCAGACCAATGACTCACTAACTAAGGACAGTGAATAAACTAAGCTAAGATTCTCCACTATCTCGTGCGAAGCACCACTATCCTCAAAACCTGCACGATGTTGCATAGAACATCACATACAACAGAAAGGTGAGAATTCACATCATTATCGAAATGTATATAAATTGAAAGCAATATAGAAACAAACATCTATTAAAATTCTACACACTTCATGTGATATTCCATAAACCGGAACACTTTATGTTCCAGAATTTTGGAATATAAACCGAAACACTTTGCAAATGTGTTCCGATTTGTAAGATGTGCAAGCTGGAACACTTTGCATATGTGTTCCGGTTTGTCAGAATTGTAAACCGGAACAGTTTTCTGAAGAGTTCCGAAACGCGTTTTTGAATTATTTTTTTCCAGGTATGGAAATTCCTATCCCAGTTTTCCAGAAAAATGAGTCCTCCATAGATACCACAGATGTATTCACTACAACACAAATATTCGCTACAAGAGAAGATGTTACAAACTGGATCAAAGAAGTTGGATTAAGAAATAAAATCACCGTTATTATCAAACGCTCGGACACTGAAACCAGCAAGAGAGGAAGGAGTAACAAAATAATTTTTGGGTGTGATAAAGGGGGAAAATACAAGGATAAAAGTGGAACTCATAGTGCAACTAAGAGACGTGGATGGTCGTTCAAAATTAAATCGACTCCGTCAAAAGATGGGTTTGGATGGAAGGTAGATGTAAAGTGTGGAGTTCACAATCATGGATTACCTAATAGACTTGAAGGTCGTGCGTTTGTTGGAAGGTTGACCTCATATGAAAAGCAACATGTTTTAATTTAACAAAGAGAAATGTTCCTCCTAGACACATCTTGACTTCCGTGCAAGAGAGGAATCCTTAAAATATCACTCGGATCACTCAAATATATAAGCAGAAGAGTGTGATACAAAAAGAGATAAGGGGTCCAAGAACTGAGATACAGCATTTGCTAAAGTTAATTGAGGATGCATGGTATGTTTACTGGAGTTGAAAAAGAGATGGCTCAGATATTGTGAGAGATATTTTTTGGGCGCATCCAGACTCCATCAAGTTGCTGAATATTTTTCCCATTGTCTTAGTTATGGATAACACATATAAGAAAAATAAATATAGGCAACCTCTCTTTGAAATTGTTGGCATGACATCGACCGAGTTGACTTTTGCTGTTGCATTTACTTATATGGACTTTGAGCAGACAGATAGTTTTTGTTGGGTCCTGGAGAAGCTGAAGGAATTATTTGTGCAGAAAGATTTGCGTCCAAAATTGATTTTGACAAATAGAGATCTAGCATTGATGAAAGCGGTGGAAATTATGTTCCTTACTACACAAAATTTGCTATGTCGTTTTCACATTAACAAAAATGTTGGGATGCGATGCAAGCAATATGTGGTGAAAGAAATGCAAGATACCATTGACACACTATGGGAGGAAGTTGTATGGGCTAGTGATGAGGTTGAGTATGCTTAAAAGTTAGAACAACTTGAGAAAGCATGTTTTAATTGTGCGAACTTCATTGATTATGTGAAAGACACATGGTTGACTCGACATAGACATAGATTTGTTGGAGCATAGATTGATCGAGTACTTCGTTTGGGCAACACCACGACTAACCGATATGTATTTTATTTTATTGTTTTTATTATTTTTTATATATATTATGCATTAATATTTACAATGTTTTTATATATATTATGAATTAATATTAGGGTTTTTATATATATTATGCACTAATATTTTTTATATATATTATGCATTAATATTTACCTATTTTTACCATATTATATATGTATTATTGTTCGCGTTAAAAGGTGACGCGCTAGAGGGATGCGAACGTGAGTTCGGATTCTCTGGCACGTAACGATTTAAATCTTTTGATTTGTTTATAAAGATGCCGCGAGCATCAAGCTTTATTATTTTCAACACAAGAAAGATGATTTAATGATTATGAAAAGGGAAAGTGAAATACCCTCAATTGATATTGATATGCGAACGACTAGCGCAAACTAGACATAACGCATTGGGAGATTCGAGTAAGGGGATTGGTATATAAAGGGAATAGATGGAGCACCCTAAATATATGTAGTTATCTACACTTTATATATGAATATATTTGATATGTTGTGTGTTTTTAATTGCTATTTCTATGATTGGGAAAGTTTCTCCTTTGGATTTTAAGAAATGTAGATTATGGGGATTCTAGGTTTTGTTATTATTGTGCTCGCAAAGATCCGTGGATCTTCATACATATCCCCTAGTGGGAATCGAGCATTTGTAGCTCGGATCTGGGTTCTATGGTTTGTTTGGTCTGAGGGAGATAGAAATTTGCTCGGCAAGGATGAGACCTTGTGCCTACGTATTCTCAAAAGGATGTTGAGAAAGTCAGAGCAATCGTAGTTCCCACTTATGCTAGTGGAAAGCAACGGGATGTTAGTAAGAGAGACAAATGTCATCTTAATGAAAATGTATCTAATCTATTTCATCACATACATTTTTGAAAAGTTTGATTGATTAAAATCTTTCGTCGTAAGTATTAGGTGTTTTGCTTGAGTGTACAAGCGTTACCACTTACATGTTTAAGAAAGATGTTTTGAAAAAGATGATTGAATCTTTTAACTGTAAGCATTGGGTGTTTTGCTTGAGTGTACAAGCGTTACCACTTACTGTTAAGAGATGTTTTTTGTTTGAAAACAGTTTGAAAAGTTTGAAAAGTTTTGAAAAGTTTTGATTGTATGTGATGTGATAGATGAGATACTTCTTCCATAGAGATGATAGATGTCTAAATCTCAAGGAGAAATTGATTGGATTAAATGGATGCTTTTAAGAAGCCCGTGGGTCCTTGTATTGTTAGCCCAAGAGGAGGCATTCCGAGGGTCATCGAGGGTCATCGAGGGTCCTTGTATGAAGCTCAAGAGGAAGCTATAGGGTATGGCTGGTTTTGGCTTGAAAGGGATTTCACCGAGAAATCATCCTTTTCTGAATAAGAGTAATTTCACCGGGAAATTGTACTCTATGGTGATTTTGAAAGTGATTTCACCGGGAAACCATCCTTTCAGGTGTTCTATCTTAGCGCGGGTGATTCTTTGTATTGGAAGCCCAAGAGGAGGCCTGTTAAGAGATTTCCTGTCTCTTTCATTGTATGATGCCCAAGAGAAGGCTAAACTCAATGAGGAGTTCTTTTGAACGAAGCCCAAGAGGAGGCTGACTCAACAGGGGAGTGTTGTCTTATACGAAGCCTAAGCGGAGGCTAACTCTGTTGGGAGAGTTTCTTTGTATGAAGCCCAAGAGAAGGCTGACCCATGCTGGGGATGAGTTATCTTGTATGAAGCCCAAGCGGAGGCTAACTCAACTGGTGATGAGTTGTCTTGTATGAAGCCCAAGCGGAGGCTAACTCATGCTGATGATGAATTGTCTTGTATGAAGCCCAAGCGGAGGCTATACTGTGGGGAACCTATTGATTAGTCTAATTGTTATGTTATTATTAGACAGTTTGTGTAAACAGGTGTGTGTGTGATATGTATTCACAGGAGTTTATGAAGGAAATATAAACAATGCATGATGTTTATTTACAGCAGTTTATGAAATATAAACAAGTGTCTGTGAAACGAACGTTTAAAACGAGCGTAACTTGATTATTCACAAGTTGAACTGTGTACAAGGAAATGAATATGTACACGAACGAGTTTTTTTTATGTACAGAGAAAGATGAATGTACATAGGAGGGTTGGGACTTACACTGTAAGAGAGGCCCATTGATTTGAAAACAGTTTCACAGGAAATAATGCTTCTTTCAAAATCAATGGCATTTAGTGTAAAATGTACAGATGAAACAGAAATGATTGATCAAAGTTTATCTGTAAAAGTATTTTTCAAAAGAAAGAGTATCTGTATTATGTACAGATAAAAGTTTTGAAAAAAGAAGTATCTGTGTTATGTACAGATAAAAAGTTTGTTTTTTTGAAATATCTGTGTTATGTACAGATAAAAAGTTTGTTTTAAAAAAATGTTTGACAAAAGTTTGATATGTACAAGGAAATATTATGTACATAAAAGAATGTTATGGGACTTACACCGTGATGGAGGCCCATTGGTTTAAAAGAAAACTTGCTCAGGAGAAACCTTCCTTTAGAACCAATGGATTCGGCGTATAGACAAACGAATGAAAAACAAATGAAAGAAATTTGTTTATGTTTGAATATTGACAAAGATGTTTTGAATATGTACAAATAAAACTAAATATGTACATAAAGGGTTGGGACTTACACCATAGGAGGCCCATTGGTTTGAAAGCAGTTTCACAGGGAATAATGCTCCTTTCAATACCAATGGTGTTTAGTGTAAAGAACAAACGGAAGAAAGTTCGTCTGTATTATGTACAGATGAAAATTTGTACATAAAGAAATGAATATGTATAAAGAAATATATACATAAAAAGAATGTTTTGGGACTTACACCGTGAGGGAGGCCCATGATCGATCGAGAAATTCGAGAGAAGACGAATTCAGTTTTATCGTTTGAATTGGATCGATCATGGTAAAAAGATGCAAGTTTTGATGAAAAAAGTTTTGAAGAATGATTTGAAAATGTTTTGAAATGTTTTGAAGTGTGAGGCTCATTTATGAGAAGTTTTGGAAAAAATCGGAAGTCGAAAACTTGAAAAATTCACCTTTTAAGGAGGCTTGAAAAAGTGTTCAGAACATCGTTTTCGGCTCGATTAAAATTTAATCAGATGAAAGTTTTTTTGGATTTTTTTGACATAATCATAAAATATATATATTAAATGACAAGTGTGCAAAAAATCATCTCAAAATGAGAAGTTTTGATTGGTTAAAAAAAATGTTGAAGTTTGAAGAAAAAAATATGAAAATATGAAGAGTTTTGTAAAAAAAGAATGGAAAATGGTCTTGCTGGGTTTTGAACCCATGACCTTTGAGTGGGGCACGTGGCAAAGAGTACTAAGAGCAAGCCAGGGACCAACTGAGCCAGCGCGTTTGAAGTGTTAGTGGACTAGCACACGTGTTGATATGGTATTGGAAAGTTTTGAAGAAAACATGAAAAATTGAAAACTTTGTAAAAAGAATGGTCTTGCTGGGTTTTGAACCCATGACCATGAGGTGATACGCGTGTCACAAAGCCTTAAAGGCAAGCCATGAACCACTGAGCCAAACACGTTTGAGTTGTTAGTGGATTAAAACACGCGTTAATATTATATTGGTTAATTTGAAAATTTGAAAACTGAAGAACATCAAGAACACGCGCGAATTTTCTGGGCTTGTGTTTGATTTTCAGAATCACGAATTCTTGCTCAAATCCTTATTTCTCAACCAAATTGAACGAAACAAAAGCCAAACTTGATCGATTTCTCATCACGAACATGGAGATGCTTGTTAATTTCATTTATATTTAGCTCAGAATGATTTAGGTTTGAAGAACACGTATGAACCCTAAACTGAAAAATCTAAATTAAATGATGTATGTTGAACGATTGTTTGATTTTATTGAGGGCTATTGTTCATGTTGAGTGCAGAAACAAAACGGCCGTGAGTTTTTTAAATGGTGCAAGGAATCAAGAGAACCAGCGTGTTCTAACCGAAAAGTTGAGATCGAAACCTGTTCTAGAGCACTTCCAGTCGATTTCTTGATCCTTAGAGTACCGGCATGTGAGGATGCTTTGGAGATGGCGCTTGCTTTGAATCCTTCCCAATCGATCCAGCCAAGTCTACCGCATGACGAAAAATGGAGCTCGAATTCTTGGTTAGAGTTACAGTTTGTTGTTCTTGGTTTGAATCATCTCTATGATGTCTATGGATTGTGTATGGATGATCAAAACTCAAAGGAATCAAGCCTAGCTTCAGTTTCGAATTCCATGGCAGTTTTGCAAGTTTGAAAAAATGGAAAATGAAAACTGTTTTTCTCTTGCTTTTAGTTTGATTTTAAGTTTGTAACATGTTTGTTAATGATTATGGAACATGTTAGACACCAAAGACTTTCATGATTTTCACTGATTTTATAAATTGCAAGTTTTTCAAAAGTTTATCATGTTTCTTGATTTTGAAGAAAGAAAAGAGAAAGCATGATTCTTGCAATGCTTTGGTGTGCATTTCTCTTGAATTGGTCATCCTTTTATAGGCAAGAGGTCTGAAATGTTAGGCACAAGGACATGGCAATTGGATAAATCATGGATTGCTTAAGGGGTAAGAAAGGCATTTGGCTTTTGAAAAGGAAGCTTCCTCTTTTTACCATGTGAGAAATTACCCAACTTGATCCAATCTTCAATTATTACTTCTCATTGATATTTATCAGTTCATGATGACTCATTTGGCAAGGTGGCAAGGTTTAAATGAGAAAATCACAAAATGACCTATAATTGAAGTTTTGAACTTTGAAATTTAAGTTTCATGGACCCTTTTGTTCCAATTTCAAAAGTGTATCTAGACTCCATGGATTTTGAAGTTCTTGGACATTTTGGAAAGATTTTTCCATGATCTACAACTTTCATGTTTTGAGTTTTTTCAAATTCCAATTGGAACTAGGTGAAAAATTGGCTTGAAGTTTGGAAAAAATGTAAAATTTCAACACTTAGAAATTTTTCTAAGTTATAGGAATTTTGACTTTTTGTTGACTTTTCCAAATTCTTTGATTTTTTATGATCATGATGGATCATTTGAAGTATTTTGATGATTGAAAAAGTTTTGTTTTGAAAAATTTGACCAAAAGTCAAAGTTTGACTTTTCTGTGCAGATGAAATTTCATCAGATGTTTATGAAAACGACTGATGAATTCTGTGAACTTCTGTGATGTTTTGGATCCAGAAATTAGGTCAAAAGGTTGTATCTAAGATATGATGACCAATCTCCATTCAAAAAAGTCATCCACTGCTCAAAAAGTCAGAGAATTTTCTTGCCCGATCAAAACCCTAATTGGTCGATCCTCGATTAATCTGTGAGAGAATTTGATATCTGAGGATGGAAGGGTGATGATTTGATCAAGATAGATCAAATGAGATGGAAGAATCTCAAACCCTAATTGGTTGGCTCAAAAATCAGATGAAAATCTGATGAAACCCTAATTTTGACCTGTGAATGCTATACCTGATTAATGCTGTCTGAGCTGTTAGTTATGCAATGATGCAAATATATGGTGGTATATTAGGTCAAAAATTGGGGTATGACAATTATGCATTCATTTTTAGGGTTGAATCCGCTCATTGGAAGCTAAAGCATATGTTGGAAAATAGTCTCGATGACATGGTCAAATGTTGGGAAGCTATGAACAACAACCTGAGGATACAAATAGGCAACATTCGTGCTTCGTTCCAAAAAAATTTTTATGAAGTTGAGCATGCACATGTTAGTCCATTGTATGGTAACCTGCGTAGTTTTGTTTCTAAAGCTGCTTTGAGACGCATTACACAAGAGTTAAAGAAAGTTGATTATGTTGGAACTTCTAGAGAAATGTGTTGGTGTACTCATAGAACAAATTATGGGTTACCTTGTGCTTGTGAGTTTGGTAGATATGTGCTTAGTGGTGTACCTATACCTATTGAGAGTGTTCATGTTCATTGGTGGAAGTTAAGTATGGAAGGTGAGTTGCAGGCAGAAGGAGAAGATGGATCAGAGATTGACATGAATAATGTAATGGAAGAAATATGGAGAAAGTATATATTATCAGATGTTGTTGGGAAAAGAGCATTAAAAAGCAGGTGTAGTGAAATTTCTTACCCCGCAACAACTTCCTTATGTCCACCACCTGAGAAAATAAAAACCAAGGAAGGAGTCAAGAATAAAGGGAAGAAACCAGTTGGGTATGATGTTTACAGGGACCCTTCACATCATGAGTATGTTGAATAAGCATCTCAAACTTCATAAAAGTTGTCTCAGAAATCACAATCAAAGAGGGAATCAAAATCAAAAAAGCCTGCACAGCAAGACTACACTCTTCAGTTTCCAAGTCATATCAGCTCATATATATTTATTATGCATTAATATTTATAGTGTTAATTATTTTAGGTTTATTATTATGTTATGTATTTATAATGCACTAATATCTATAATGTTAATTTCTTAGATCATATATTCAGGAGATTGTGGATGTTGAATCAGATGGTAATTGTGGATTTAGAGTCATTGCATCGTTGCATGGGTATAGTCAGGATGGTTGGGCAATGGTTCGTGAGAGTTGGACATGGAAATAAGGGACAAGAAGAGTTTGTATGAGAATTTATTCGGAGATAGACTATCAGAAGTGAGAAACGGGTTGATGATACAGTCCACTAGTAGACAGCCAGAGGAGAAATGGTTGACACTACCAGACATGGGTTACTTAATAGCGAAGCATTACAACAACGCAACGACGTTATTTTTATTCATCCAAAATAATTAAAAAAACACACGGACATAACTTAAAACGATACACGAGAAATAACTTAAAACATCATACGAGAATTAAAATCAACACATCTAGGCTCTACGAGATGATTTTGGACATTGCAGTGATTTTATAACGTCTTCGACAGATCTAATTACCTCTGCTTCAAACTCAACAGGGCCTTTAGATAGTCTACGATGATATGACTTCCACATGACCGTCATGTCAGCATTGCTCTTCACCTCTACCATGTTGTAACTTATCCTTCCATCAACATCCATGTTCCAATTTTCACTGTATGAGATCTCCTTCACCCTCCTAGTATCAGTCTCAGGATGCAATTCATAGTCAAACATTTCCTTCAATCCCTCGAGGTTTATAAATCCCTCTAGAATCTTAAACTTCACAGCATCTTTCTCTCTATTGAAATACACTTTAGCATTTATTAACCAATTTGGGAGAGACATTTTGAGACGGAAATTCTAAACAACACATGAATCTTTTTATAGCACTTTTGATTTATTCTAGACCATTCAAAGTGTCGATTCAATCAAAGCCACTCAAAGTGTCAGTCCAATCCCCCATTCAAAGTGTCGGTCCAATCACAGCCATTCAAACTTAAAATAACGCATAAATCCAATGAAAACATAAATCATAAAAATAAGTCATAAAAATATCCAAAGAAAAATATTCAAATACAAAGAAAATATTCAAAGAGTTACTAAAATATTACATAAATCATAAAATCACTCTTCATGACATAAATGCAACGAGGAAAATAAATCCGCAAACTGCGGATAATCCTCTTCAGCAACAAATTTATGGAGGTGATAATAAATTAAAGCGGAGATACGAGCCAACTTAGGATCGGATGTCCATGCTGCAAATAATTTACTACAGTCTCAGAGGGAAATGTGACAGCTGCTGTGTGACCAACCACATCTACAACACTCTGGTCATAACCAATCCAGTTAACATCCACATCCGTCTCAATAATATCAATGGTGGACGTGGTATATAGTGAATCAGACCAAATATAAAATATAGGTACCTCCCCACAATAGTCATCCTCTAAAATAAATAAGCTTGTCGAATGCGTGAAACTGTCTATGATCCTCAAATGGACACTACACCACGTCCACTGGTGTCAAACTATCAAGGATAGCTTGCAACACATCCACCTTCAACGCTCCCTACTTATAGGACCACCTCATTGCTCTCGGAATTCCAAAGTTCTCACTTGGATGCCAGTTTTCCACTACTCTTCCAATTCTAGGAAAATACTCATGGATCCAGCACTGTGTCAATAAAAATTATAAATAATATTTTAATAAACAAATAATAATAATTAAAAATTATCTAAACAATTAATAATAACATAAATAATAAATGAATTACTTGAAGAAGAGTCGGATAACCAGTAAGTTGTTTGGTGCCAAACACACATGCATCTTCAAGCGAATCATAAAGGGTCACCAATGCAGTTGCCCCCCAACTGTATCTTCCAAGACCCTCCAAGTCCCCAAAAAGAGATACATATTTTGCCTCAACAAGCGTAAACGTCTTGTCAACAAAAATGGTACAACCTACTAACATCATCAGGTAAGCCTTGGTTGCATATGCCCAGTTACTAGCAGCTCTATGGGCAACAAATGTATCATACAACAACTCCAGCTTGTAGTAGGCACCTCTATTTCCACGAACCTGAGTCATGGCTTCTACACGTGACAATACTAAATATGTCACAGCAAGCTCAACAGCAGCATCTTCAGTGATGTGCTGGGGGTCCAGAAAATACCCCTAATAGGGAGGTGAAGAAGACAAGATGTAACGCCTGTTTTTATTAATATTATATTATATTAATATTTTCGAATTACCGATCGATATTTATCTTGCGACGAGAATATTTATATTAATTAATATATCTATTAATTTATCTGGCGACGTTGTGTTCGGTCCGGGTTTTATTCCGTTCGATTCGGTAAAATATTATTCGGATCCAATACTTAATTCCCCGGAATTATTTGAATTAATTGAATTGATGATATAAGTAGTAAGTTAGGGGTGTGGGGAGCACTTGTTGAGGATTGGGTTTACACCTTAGTTTACTAGTATGATTATCATAAAACCACTTTCCTCATTTTCTTTCCATCCAAACATTTCTCCTTGTTTTCTTTCCTTTGGCAAAACATAAAGCAAACATAGAACTTGGGAGCTAGTAGGAAACAACATTATAAAAACCCTTTCCTTTGTTTTTCTTCCCATTTTTTCCAACACCACCAAAAACAGAAACTTGAGAGGAAAGTGAGGGTTTTGGGAAGAAGAAGAGGAGCAAGAGGGAACTTGATGGTGGAGATGTTGGATCATCAAGAATCATCAAAGCTTCCATGATAAGGGGTTTGATTTCTTCCATTTCATTATAGTTAGGGTTTGATGATATATGTTAGATTTGGGGGAAAAATTGATAGTATAGTTTTATGAATTATTTGAGTGATTGTTGGAATGGCTTGGTAGAGTTGAGTTAGGAACATGAATATAGATGTTATAATACCATGGCTAGTAGGATTAATTTGTGGAAATGGAAATGGAAAAATGAAACATAACAGTAAAATGGAAAGAAAAACCAGAAAATAGAGAAAAGATAAGAAACTGTAAAATACGCAGGGTAAGGAAGAAGAATGGATGGCATACGTGAGGGGGGGAGGCGCCCACCTCATGTGTGGGGCGACCACCCCCAAGGTTGAGGCACCCGCCTCCTGCTCATATGTATATATGGGACGTGCGTCCCTTTTTGAGGAGAAGGAAATGGAAATTTACGGAACTGTTGTTTTGCTGTAAGCTTGGTGTTTTCTGTTTTCTGTCAACTGCTACCTGCATAATTCCTTTGGAAATACATTCTGTTTTATTCTAAAATCCCAATTCCACCTAGTAGCAATTGATACCCATAAAATACAATTAGGGGATAAGATAGCCGATTAAATTTAGAACCCGATTATGTTCCGATTTTCTGATTTCGGTAAATTCGACGACGGAGCAAGTTGCTCCGAATTCAACGAAAATTGACGTGCTAGCTAAATTCGACGTGTAGAACGTAGTGGTGAGGTTAGTTTTTGGAAATTACGAGTTTTTATGAGACGACCCGAAATAGGCCAATTTACGGTAAAATTGAATCGGACTGTGTTTTAATAGATTTAAGGCACGTATGGACAATCTGATTTCGACGTTGACGATTATGATTAATACCGGTTGTTAGGAATGGTTTTCGCGACGATTATTGACGTTTTGACTATTTTTCCCGTTTTTAGAATTTGACGAATTAATTGATAATGATGCGGTGTGAATAAACCTAGCTTTTGCGACGGTGTATTTATTAATGAATACTTGTCGATATGCAATGCGATGATATATGTTTTGTACATGATGATGTGATGATTAAATTGATGTTGTTAATAAATGCTTCCGATTTGTGAATGCATGACTTTTGGTGAATTTATTAGTGATGTTTGCATAATGCAATTATGATGCGATGATATATTTATCTTGTTTTGGATAAATTATGGCGATGTGGGCTTTATGCCAATTTGGATGAGCGATGATGATGTTTTTGTGTTGTGTTGTTTTATTGTCAAGTCACATACATTTCATAAGCAAAGAGGGCTTTTATGCCAAGCGATGATGGCTTTTATGCCAAGCGAAGATCGGCTTTATGCCAAGTGTCCCAAATTACGGACAAAGCGATGGGTACCACATGCATAACATAGTCGTGTCTCATGGAGTCCATTATGTTTATTTTAGAGTCTTTTGGTATTGAGTTTCATTTGATGGCTAATGATGAGTTTTGCGATGATTTAACTGGATGAAGTGCTTAATGCAAATAGAATGTGGTGATGTTTGTGATGATGGGCTTTATGCCACAGCGATGATGGGCTTTATGCCAAAAGCGAAGATGGGCTTTATGCCAAAAGCGAAGATGGGCTTTAGCCAATTTGTGATGATTCGTTTATGTTGCTTATATTATTAGCATTATTTAATGTTGTTGGTTGATGTTGTTGTTTAAGACTGCCGTGTTAATTAGTGATGTATTAGCTCGTGACGATTTCGTGGTGACGGAGGGTTATGTGTTGTTGCGAGATGCCGATGAGGTTATGACGATATAGTGTAGATTATACACACTAGAATGACGATCGAAGTAAGTGAGGTTTGGATATGTGTTGGAATGCACTTATTAACCTGTATCGTTTACAATTCCAAAAACCATATATATATATATATATATATATATTTTATCATGCCTTTAATTATATGTTTTTGAGTATCTCACCCTTTACTTGTTTCGCCGTTACCTTTATATTGGTAACGTGCCGATTATGAAGACGGAGTTTATAGCTGCTGTTAGTCGAGTCGGTGTCGCTCTGATACGTAGCACTCGGGGGGAATATTTATGTTTTCATTGTTGTTGTTCTTTTGTTGTTTTCCATTTGTAAAGAGGAACCATACTTCATGAAAACATGAATGGCTAAGAAAGTTTAATAAAGATGATGTTTTGATGTTTATGAATCAATTTATGTTTTCCGATAATGCTATGTATCCGAGATGTAGACTTTAAAACAAACTGTTTAAAGTAATTTGGTTTTGAAGGCGTGATGCCTCAGTATTGAATTTATGAAATTTTAAATTACTCTGATTTTTCATATTTAAAACTTTGGGTAATATTGGGGTGTTACACAAGATACGTCATCTAAAGTAATCATCATCTCACCAAATGGCATGTGAAATGACGATGTCTCAGAATGCCATCTCTCTACAAATATAGTGATCAAATTCGTGTCAATCTTTGACAGACTGGATCTTTACAAATGTGCAAGACCCAAATTTGTCACCCACCTATCTATCTCTCTGGGGAGTTATTGGGGAACCTACTTCATAAGTTTTTGGCCATGTGCATCACATTTTAGTTGTTTTTTAGGTTCTCTTTCCTGAAGAAAAAAAAGTAACATATTAATAAATTATGACAAAAATTAAATTAATTCATTTTACATTACATTTTTATTTACTTACCTCTCCGTACCACAAGTGTCGAGCACAGTGTTGATCGTATCTAACTAATAGGAATAAGTCGGATGGTCCACCCGAGAATCCCCTAGGCTCCTCCGGAGGATGTGAACCGGATCCAGATGCACCGTCATTGCTACGAGGAAGGCGTCCGTCACGGCCTAGCAAAATAATAAAAAATAAAATAAAAATAAAAATACAAGAAAAATACAAAAAAAATATTTAAAAAAATGGTAAACCGAAACACTTGTGAAAATTGTTTCGGTGTATGATTTTTCAAAACTTTCGGAACACTTAGAAAAAGTGTTTTGGAATGTAATTTCAAAAACCAGAACAAATTTCAAAATTGTTTTAGCGCGTTTGGTTCAAACCGGAACACTTTAACAAATTGTTCTGGTGCGTTTTTTCCAAACCGAAACACTTTGTAAAATTGTTCTGAAAAAGTTCCAATAAATCACCCAAACTGAAACACTTTTGAAAAGTGTTTCGGTTCATAGTTTTTCTGGAACACTCACCTAAATTGTTTCGGTGTGTCTTTTACAAAACCGAAAGACTTTTGCAAATTGTTCCAGAATGCTGGAGAGTGAGAGAGAATTTCGGAACACTTTTGTAACGAAATGTGAGAAAGGAATTTTTTTGAAATCTTAAACTATTTATATGAGGGCATTTTTGTCCAAAAAATAATGTGGTAGGGGTACAGGTTTAAAAGTGGGGGTACAAAGTACAGTTTTCTAACACCTTATCACTTTTATTCATTATAATTAGGCCCAACACTAGTAAATCTTATTTCTACTCATAAACCCAATTATCCAAATAACACACATAATCAAATAATCTAATTCTTCACCAATTCACACATTTAATTAATTATCATATAATATAATAAATAATAAATAACTATTAAAATTTGGGATGTTACAATTAGGCAATTGGCAACATGCCATGAATTATGAGCTTGAAGCCCTTGCTACCAATGGTACTTGGATCTTAGTGGATATGCCACCTAATGTCAAACCTATAGGGAACAGGTGGATTTATAAGATCAAGCACAAAGCAGATGGATCCATAGAGAGATACAAAGCCCGATAAGTTGCAAAGGGCTATAGTCAGGTTGAGGGTTTAGACTTTTTTTATACTTTTTCACCTGTTTCTAAATTATCCACTGTCAAAATTTTACTTGCAGTGGCATCTGTCAATCATTGGCATCTACATCAGCTTGATGTAAATAATGCCTTCTAGCATGGAGACTTGGAGGAAGATGTTTACATGACCATACCACAAGGTGTTACTTGTGTTAAACCAAATTAAGTGTGCAAGTAGGTGAAAAACTTGTATGGTTAAAGGCATGCTAGTCGCATGTGGTATGAAAAAATTACTTCTCTCTTGTTGAAACTTTGTTATGTTCAATTTACTACTTATTACTCCATGCTCACCTTCAAGAAGGATGAACACATCACCATCCTACTGGTATATGTTGATGACATAATACTGATAAGAACATCTTTAGTAGAGTTTGATCGCATCTAGGTGATTCTGGACACAAACTTCAAAATCAAGGATTTGAGAACATTGAAGTACTTCCTTGGTCTTGAGGTTGCTCATTCAAAAGAAGGCATTACTATTTCTCAAAGGAAATATCCCTTGGATCTTTTGAATGAGACAGGGTTACTCGCATCATGTAACGCCCCAATTAAATATTTAGTTATTATTTGTTGAATTAAATTGTTGTGGTATAATTAGGAATATGTGGGTACAATTAGAGGTGTGAAATAACTTAGTTTTTGAGAAATATTGATAATATTAAAAATAAAGGAAAATTACTAGTATTAATACTATAATAATTATTGTTATTAGTATTTATATTATTATCATTATTAGTATTTTATTATAATTATTTATTTTATTACCATTATTTGTATTAGTAATAATAAAATACAATTAGGAAGGGTTAGACCAATTAAGAGAATTACTGTCACGTAGAAACAGAGAAGAGAAGAGAAGGGAAGAAAAAGGGAAAGAACAATTCCACCATTGTTGAAGGAATCAAATCTTCAAACTAAGGTAATGGGGTGAATGGGTTCTCTTAATGGTGGTATCAACATGAGAGGCTAGTGAAGATTCCTTTCCCTCTTTAGGTTTTTCATGAATGAATTGATGAATGTTTCCTTGATTTGATTTCTTTATTTCTATGTGATTTTTGTGTGAAATTTGTGAATCAATTTCTACCATGAATATGTTTTTGTTGATGATTTTGTTGTTGTTGTTTTGTTCATGAAATCCCAACTTTGGAAAAATTATAGATTTAAGAATGTGACGAAAACTATAGAATTAGATGAAGAAATTGTTGTAGATTCGTAGGATAATGAAATTATATGAAACCCCTAAGTTATTATATGAAAGAATGTTGTTTTGGACCCAAAATAAGAGGTTTGAAGTGCTCAAAAAGAGTACAAATTGTTCTGGTAGGATAGCAGAAATTTTGATGCAGCAGACTAGTCATACTCATATGATACGCGTATGAAAAAGCCCATACTCGTATGATACGCGTATGAAGGGAGGCCATACGCATATGGGAAATTCATACACATATGGGAAATTGGGAGAAATTTTGAGAAGGAAAATGTCTCTGGTCATACTCGTATGATAAGCGTATGAAAAGAGCCATACTCGTATGATACGCGTACGAGATCTAGGCGTAGAAGCCATACTCGTATGGTACATGTATGGATTCTGGCCCTTTTAGCGAAGCGTGTATAATACGTGTATGGGATGGACAGAGAGAAGACCATACTCGTATGGTACATGTATGGGCAGACAAATGTGTAGAAAATCTAGTTTTCGTTATTTTTCCCGTTTTCGTATGCAGTGCAATTTCTTTTGATTCTTAAGAACTAATAAGAATTAGGTAAGTATATGAAGACTGGTAATAGGTGTAGAATGAGATTCAAACATGGGACTTTGTATAAATTATTCATGATGATGATGTGGTGGCCTTAATGGCGAATGTAGAAGGCTTATGCCTTGTTGTCCAAAAATTACGTTGTTGCATGTTGATAATTCATACATATTATTTGTTGAGGGATCATGCTCTATTGTTGGCCTGTAATGACGTTATGTTGAGGGACTATGCCCTGTTGTTGTCCAAAATGGGCACTATATTGGGGGCTTATTCCCCGTTGGTACCACATGCATTTAGTTGTCGTCGATTGCATCGTATTGCACTATTTTTACTTGATGTTAAATTATATGAGTGAGGAATATGTTGTGAAGCATTGTGTGGAATTATGTGTTGTGCTTTATATGGTTATGTGTATTACTACTCCTTAGCATGTGATATTTCACAATATATTTATTTAATGTAATTCTCACCACTTTTGTGTTGTTGTGTTTGTGCTCCTCTGGGAGTACAGGTAACCAGGTACACAAGTACTGCTTGGAGAGAGTGTTACCTGATTGGGTCTTTTGAGTCGCTTTAATACGTAACACAGGAATTGAGAACTTTGTCATGGTTTTGAATTCTTTTTACTTGTTATGCATCTTGAATTATAATTATGAAGGATCACATATTTTGTGTAGTTGGCTTTTATTTATTGTTGAGACCGGATGCCATGGAACTAAACCAATTTAATTATTCCGCTGTTGAATCGATTGTTTTGAATAAATGAAGTAATAAAGTGACTTTAGACTTTATGAATCTTTGAATTATGTGACATTCCGTTTTTGGAAATTTGATATATTCTGCATAATTTATTATTATTATTATGGGAAAATGGGGTGTTACAATTATTATCAGAGCAGGACGGTCCGTTCGGCCAGGTTGTTGAGTCTTTAGTGTAGTGTGACAATTGAATATTGTCGATGTATTTTGTTTTAACCGTTGTTTGTTGTTATGATGTAGAAGAGAGAAATGGCTGGAAGACAAAATGGTGCACGTGCTAATGCATTACAGGCTTTGGCTCAAGCAATGCAGAATCAGCTAACGTTGGTGGCAATGATGGAACTCGCGCTTTGGAAACCTTACAAAGGAATCATCCACCTACGTTCAAAGGGAATTGTGATCCTGAAGGCGCCCAGGAGTGGCTCAAGGACATTGAGAGGATCTTTCGAGTCATGGACTATTATGATGCACGGAAAGTGCGTTTTGGTATGCATATGCTGGCAAGAGAGGTTGATGACTAGTGGGTTGCTACTCGCCAAAGACTTGAAGGTACGGGTGATAAAAAATTGATTGAATTTCAGGAATTAAAATAGGGTGATATGACGGTGACTAATTTTTATAGAACGGTTTTATAAAATCCATTTTTGAAAATACAAAGAAAAAACTCATTTTTTTAAAGTTGAAAAAAATTGGCCCTATATTTTAATCATAAATTCTTTTCAATCAATAATATATATATATATATATATATATATATATATATATATATATATATATATATATATATATATATATATATATATATATATATATATATAATAGAATGCTAATTATCATCAAAATTAAAATCTCATACTCGATAACAAAAAAATTTAACAAAGAAACTCGATAATAAAACAAACCAAAGTATATAGCTAAATATTTAAAGTACTAGCTTCTTCTTAATTGGCTAGTGGCTACTACATAAAGAAATAAGAAACATAAAATATAATGTTAATGATTTCAAAGATTCAAAGCTATAGTGAAATCATCACCACCAATATCATTATTATCACCCAAATTGTTCTAGAGCAATCATAAAATCTATAACTAAAACCACCCTCATGACCGCAATTTGAAATTATGTCTCTACCCAAATTGTTCTAGTCTTATGTCAAAACATATTGAGGTGTTTTTATGTCTTTATAATCAATATCGTCCACTTTCTTGAACTTTTCTTACAATACTTGTATGCATGTTCCTTATAATCATAATTAATAATTAATTAATGGGTTAAATATGTTTTTGATCCTTATAAATATCTCAAATTTCATTTTTAGTCTCTATTATAAAATAATATATTTTGTTTCTTACAAAATTTTTAGTCAAGGTGTTAAACATCCTTGTTATTTTCTAAAATTTTGAATACTGTTTAATTTCCCTTAAAACTTTTTAAATTTTTTAATAATTTTTTTCATACGTGTTTATAATATTATACAAAATTTATTTTTAAATTTTATATATAACACATCATATGAGAACACTATCTTTATATGAGAATATGATAATGATTTTGGACCATTAAATTAAAATACATTTTCAAAATTGATTATTAATTTCTCATCCTATTGAAAGTCCTCAATTTTTTGTATTTTTGACGCGTGAGAGAGAGTGTGTGTGTGTGTGTGTGTGTGTGAGAGAGAGAGAGAGAGAGAAGATGATACGTATAAAGTTTGAGATTAATCTATAACGAACGATTTACTATAGCATCAAGATATCTAAACATTAACGTTAAAATGAAATTTTGATGTAATTTAATGGCATAGTAAATCATTATAGATTAATGTCAAACTGTATAGGTATGATCTATATGGTGATATGTTTCACTCCAACGATTGATTTTAAAATATATTAATCTGATATGAAGTTTTTGCGAGTGTAACTCATGGTGTAACTCTTGGTTGTAATTTGATCATTCCTCATATATATATATATATATATATATATATATATATATATATATATATATATATATATATATATATATATATATATATATATATATATATATATATATATATATATATATATATATATATATATATATATATGAATGCGATAATAAATAAGAATCATCAAATTTAAAAAGTAATGGTTCAAATTAAATTACGATTTTCACTAAATCATGTATCATTAAGAGAAATGAAAAATTATTAATTAAAATTTAAAAATATATTTTCAACCATTCTTTTTCAAATATATTTTAATCTTGATTTTTACATGATCTACTACTATGAGCATTTTAAATAAAACATTATTAGAATATTATATCTATGGAGAATCTTTTTCAGAATTATTATGCTTAATATTAAAATGTTATTATAATAATAACTTTCAGAAATAAAACTTTTCTAACCTTCAAATAAAATAAAAGTAAAAAATAAATAATTCTTATATAAATAATCTAATCAAATTAAAAAACAATCAAATTAAAATATTAAAATGTAAGAATATTAGAGCAAGTAAAAATTAAAAGGTTTAATTTAAAAATAAATAAATTAACATAATTAAAATATAGGTAATAAGTTTACATTCTTAATTTTTTTATAAAAATAAATCAATATTAAGATAACAATTTAAAAGTATCTCTATAACAATTTATTTATGAAAATAAATTGTGAAAAAATATGTTTTTATAAAATACGTGATACAATATTAAATAATTTATTTAATTAAAGTAAGATTCAAAGAGTGATGTTTTTTAAAACTATATACATAATTTTATATGATAATAATAATTTTAGTACAAGAAAGATGAGTAAAAAATTTATGTGTTTGATTATTTTAAAATTAATATTATTTTTCCTAAGTTTGAGTAACAATATATTTTAATAATAATAAATATGTTTATAAGTTATAACAATATATTTTAATAACAATAAGTATGTTTATAACAAATATTTTAATAACAATATAATAATCAAAGTAAAATTATTTTTGGAAAGAATATATATTTTTAATAATAAGTCTAATAGAAAAAGATTGAGTAAGGTGATCTTTATATTTAAATCTTAAACGTTTATTAAATCTGATGGTTGACAATGATAGTTCTCGTTTCTCACAAAACATATCAGTTCTCACTGGATTAAGATTTAATGTCAAAATTAATATTTCACATTGTGTCAAATGTTCTCCTTCCATATTTATGAATGTACTTCTTCTTTTTTTTAATCAAAAGAATTTTATTAATTCAAAAAGCAAATACAAGTCCAAGGCGATCACAAACAACGATCCAGCCCAAAGAAAACAAAAACACCAAGGAGAAAACAAATTACATCATTAGAGATCACAAGATGTTTCCTAAACTTAACTTTACTCCACAGTCTATAGGTTATAGTATCAATTATCCTCTCTTCAATAGGTATAAGATTCAAATTGTTGCCAAACAAGTTGCTATTTCTCAAACTCTAGATTGCATACACAGCCTCAGTGATAGCACATTTCAAGAAGGAAACTCTCCAACCTTTTCCCCCACACTTTTGAGTTAGCCAAAGAAGCTCTGAACTCCAATTTCCCGACTTGTGGGTGACATTTAACCAAATCAGAACTTTCATCCAAACAGTTTGTAAGGTTTCACACTCAAAGAAAAGGTGATTGAGAGTTTCTTTGAGCAGACAGAAAAACAATCATCATCCAGAATAATTCCAAATTGCTTCAAGCGGTCCTTTGTCGCAAGCCTGCAATTACACGTTAACCAGAAAATGACATGGGCTCGAGGTCTAGCAAGGTTATGATAAAACAAACTGCGCCAGCTCACTTTTGTATCCGTATCTAGCATGCTGATATAAACCTGCTTCACGCAAAAATCACTTTTACCAAGTTGTTGCACTTTATTGTAATAAACTTTAATCTTAAGAATAGCCTTGAAGATCCATGAGTGGGATTCCTTGATCTCCATGCTCAACACATTGCCATTTTTAATATAGTAAGCATATATCCATTTGATCCACATGTTATCAGCTTTATTACAAACATTCCAGATAAGCTTAAGGAGATTTACCTGATTCCAAATGCCTATGTCAATGAGATTTAAACCACCAATGTTCTTGGGACGTGTTGCGGCGGTAAAAGCGGCAAGCAAAGAGTTGGTATTATTTTTACCGAGTGATATATACCGGTTAGGTAATATCGTATCGTGTCCACAGAGATTGGTTATTGATTCGTCGTTCGACAATTGTACCGTTAATGAGTTTGAGATTAAAAGAAATGAAAATAAAAGACAAAAAGTAAATGAACAAAAAGTATAAAACATAGACAGCTTGTCTGGAACAAATGTAAACTACCCGTCACAAACTTAAATCTACCACCCATGTCATACTCGGCCTACGTTACTCGTCCGTGTCATCACATACTTCTCACAACCTTGGTTATTTCTAACCCAAATTGAGAATCCTCCTAAATCATCTCAATAGCCATGTTTGGCCTATCTCAACAACAAAGGAGTCAACTGCGTCACCTCCATAACCATCTCTAGCATACTTCACCAACGCAGAGGCATTAAGTTCAGATACTTTATAGTGAATGTTAAATCTAAACCCATTTCTAGTATTCAGAAACTAACAGATAATCATCCTAGGTAAGAATCTAAGCAATCTATCTCTAGTAAAGCTCAAATCCCTAACATAAAGTAAAAACCCAAGATAACTACCAACACAAATTTGTAAGCAAGCTTTATATAACACCAAGGGCGACAAATATACAAGAGTTATGAGTAGAAATACATACAAACCCAACAAAAGAGAAATACACAAAGAGGAGAAGAGATAAACCACAGATCTACACTGGTTGTCAAAGCCAATCGAAGAGCAATCCACCTCCAATCATCCATGAGCAAGCCCTAATGTTGTTTTCTAAGCTAATCTACCCAAAAATGAAGGTTGATGGAAATGGGGATCAAAAACCACCCCAAAACCATAACCTAGAAATCTGTTTTGAAAAGTATTTATAAACAAAATCCCGCAGATCGCGCTAAGCGCGACTTACTTTATTACTTTATTACTTAAAACCACTAAACCGCGCTAAGCGCGCTCAAAACCGCGCTAAGCGCGAAAGTTGCTGTTTGTCTTCCCAAAAATGCGTCTTCGGAGCCGTGTCTTCGACACTTTATTCCTCCATGCTCCAAATATGCAACAAATACCTACAAAAATAGATACAAAACTATCAATCGGTACATTATGTACGCAAAACATAATAAAACGTATTTACAACAAAAATTGGGGTTATTCAACGATTATTAACAAACAAAAATAGATAAGTGCCACAAAACATATATACAAAATAACTACATTTTGGCACTTATCAGGACGACATACCTTCTCCCAAGAAACTAGAGATTTCTTCGAACTCTTGCCACCAGACCACATAAAGTTTCTGCAAATACCATTGATGCTATTCAGAATTGCAACTGGGAGGGGCAGGCTCTGCATCCAGAAACTGACAGTTGAGAACACAGGACACTTTGAATAAGTTGGGGACTCCCTTCTTTAAAACATGTACACTGAAGAATCTCCTTCTTGTTGCTATCATCAACACTACCAAAGTAAGTTTGACATTTCTAAGGATTAACCTTAAGCCCTGTAGAACTCAGGAATTTATTGGGCTTGACCATCATAAGTCTAACAGAACCAGGATCTCCTCTAGTGAACAGGAACAAATCATCTACAAAACACAAATTAGTGATTAGCAGCTTTTCACACTTAGAATGATAGTTAAAGTCATGGTTGAATCTCAGCTGTCTAAGTAATCTATTAAGATATTCCATCACCAAGACAAACAGCAAGGGGAAAACGGGGTCCCCCTGCCTTATTCCTCTTCTAGCAGGCAGAATGCTAGAGAGATTGCCATTAACATTAAATCTGTAGGTTACACTCCTGATAGTTAGCATAATCCAGTTGATGAAAGTATAAGGAATACCAAACTCCCTCGTGATCCTTTCTAAAGCACCCCAGTTAACCATATCGTAAGCCTTCTGAATATCAACTTGCATTGTACATCTCGGAGTGCCATTCCTTCTCCCATAACCCTTTAGTAATTCATACGCCAACAAGACATGGTCGTGAAGATGTTTACCGGGAGTGAAAGTCGTTTGATTATTGTCCATAATGCTACAGATAAATTTTCCCAATCTGGCTGTCAAAATTTTCGAGATGATTTTGTATAAAGTAGTGCAATAGGGAATAGGTTGATAGTCCCTAACCATTTTTGCTTCAGTTGACTTGGGAATTAACGCAACCACTGTGTAATACGGTGAACTGACTTTTTAGTGTTTTGTATCGCAAATGTGCGGATAGCAAGAGTCGCCACCGAATTTTATTTTTATCCAATTAAGGGAAGGTAAAAGTACAGAAAAAGACCTTCGTTAGATTCTGAGTACGGGAGAATGGTTATGGGAAGGGAAGGTATTAGCACCCCTTTCCATCCGTAGTTATCTACGGGCTCTTAGTTGCTCTTAGATCATCTTTTTAAAAGTGCTTTCTGTGTGTTTGACAAAAATGTTTTGAAAAGGCATTTCGCTTTGACTTTGTAATGATTCATGTAGGAATGTATACAAAGTGTTCGGAAATGTTTTGTTTTGAAAAGAGTTTGAACTTTGACAAAAGTGTGTTGTGTGAAAAGTATTTTGATAGAGCAAGCAACTAAAAGTCTTATCACCTACTCAGAATTGGTCGTTTTTGTATTGTTACGTTCCTTTAGAATAGCGTCATCCATACCATTAGTTGGTAGGTAACTCCATTCGTTGGATGTAAGCGGAACATTCGAAGGGACATCGGATGGTCATAGAAGGCAACTTGTAGGAAGTATCCTAGCACATTCGAAGGGACTATCATCATTTTTCGTAGGCGACAATCGAGGGTCAAGATCATGTATTCGGAGGCGACATCGTGGGTCTTATGATCTTTGTATCGAAGGGACTATGATGATTTGTTTTGAAGGCAACGGTGCTAGAATACCTCTACGTTCGAGGGACTTGACCATTTGAATTCGTAAGGCAACGAGAGAGAATTACCCTAAGGGGTGCATGTGTGAAAGAGTGTGTCAAATTCAGATATGTTATCTTTGAAAATTAGTGAGCTATGTTGATTATTATCTTGCCATACACGCCTAGTTTACTAGCAATTTATAGGTGGAAATTAAAATGCGAATGTAAAGTGCGGAGAGGTAAATGTCCTACGTTATTACATGGCTTTGGGGCAGATACATAATTTAAACTTGCGGAAAATAAAAACCTAATTTAAACTATTACATCCCATAAACAGTTACATTATTGGAAAAAAAATAAAATGATAAAGAAAAACAAATCGTCTGAATCGGATCAACCTGTAAAAGAACGAGAACTCGGAAAATACGAGATGAATCGAACAAGAGAAAAAATGTTAGAAAAATGCAAGTTTTTAATTGGGAAAAATATGACATACTGGAAATAACATAAATATGCTAAAATAATTTTTTGGGATTTTTTGGATGCAATTTAATAATTAAAAATGAATTAAAAGTTATTTAAATGCAAAATTATGAATAAAAATAAATATGCATGCAAAATTGTATTTTTTAATTTATTAAATTAAATAAACATTTTCTGAAAATAAACGCAAAAGGAAAAAATATTTTGATGACTTTTAAATGCATAAATAAAAATATGAAAAGAAATTAAATGATATGCAAAATATTAAATAATTAGAAAAATATGAAAATATGAGTTTTGAAGAAAAGAAAACCAAATGGTCCTGGCATGGTTCGAACTGGGGACATGTGAGAGCATCTCTGAACAGTGAACGCCTTAACCAACTGAGCCAAGTGTGCAAGCATGTTTGGAAACGGAGTGAGTGGGATCAAAACACGCGTCGCCTTCTCTGGTTGCCTCGTTCTCGCGCCAGACTTCATCTTCTTCCTTTTGAATTTTTGAAACTTCAGCGTCGGCTTTTTCTCGACGCTACAGGCCCTGGCAAAATCAAAAAGCAAGCACACATAATATAAATAAATTCTAAGGCCATGGTTCGATTCCTGAGATCATTCCGAACGCATTGGTATAGGTCTCATAGTCCAATTTTTCCTATTTTGTGAAACCCTAAAACGGCATAGGAACCCTAACAATGGTGATACGTGTTCCTGGCCATTGAAATTCAATTGGAGTGCCCATAAAGCTTGCAAACACATCACTAATCACAAAAACAAACACAAAACATGTTAATAATACATGAATAATAGAATACGATTTTGGATTTTTCAAGAACAAACCAAACACGGATTTCACAATTCTGGATGGATTCGAGCAATGTGAAGGTCTGGATTGATTCTGAATGGCACAAGGAACAAGATGGAATGCTCAAAATTGCTTGAAACCACCTAAATCCAAGGCTGCTTGTTGCTTGAGAGGCACGGTTTTTTGAGTTCTAGGTTAGGGTTCTTGAGCCAATTTTTTCGTTCTCTCTTAATAGGTATGCATTGTACATTTATACTGGATGGATTTGGAGTTGTTTTGGGAAAGAATTGATCAATAATCAATGCCAATCAAATTTGATTTTTGTAGAAAATCAAATCTTCAAATTTTTGATTAATTCTCAATCCAATCTTGCTATATCAATCCAATTTCGAAAATTGCTGGCTTTAATGAGTTGATTGGATCCCAAGGAAGAAATAAAAATCAAATTTGCAATTAATTTTGATTTTATACTTTATTTTTGAATTTAATTTGTATTTAAATGAATAAATTCCAAATTAAATAGAAAAATAAAATAAAAATTCGTGGCATTGGGCTTGGATATTCCTAATTGTATAAGGAACAAGTTTGAATGAAGAAAAAGTAATCCCATTTGCAAAATTTTTGATTTTTAGAAGCATCTCTCTTTGTGCACTCTTTCAAAATTGCCCAACTTGTGAATGGTGTATCTTGCTCATTTTTCCACATTTTTGAGTGTTCTTGGACTTTTTGGAAAGCTCTAAGAGTCTTATAACCAACCTTTTTGATCTCATCTCAATTGGAGTTTCCATGCTTAATATATCTTCAAAACAAAAAGTTGACTTTTTGTTGACTTTGAAAATGACCTGTAATGTTTTGAGCCATACCTCTCAAATGAAGCATTTTTTGAACATTCTTGTGAGACATGAAGTTGTAAAGAATTGAATTTCCTTCAAAACAAGAGGTGGTGGAAAACTTTCTGAGAAAGTATGAAGAAGTTATGATCAGTCAAAGTTCAGTTGACTTTTCACCTAGAAACCCTAATTTAGAAAGTTTGACTTTTGAGCAAATCTTGAGTTTTCTTGATGAATCATGATCAACCCTTGATCAAATGATGAATGTAACTTCAAAATGAGGATGTTGACCAAAAATTATGAAGTTTGACTGTATGTTGACCACAGTTGACTTTTTGTCCAATACAACTGATTTTCAACCATCTGAGCAATTGTCTGAGGAAACTTGACTTGTAAGGCTTGAAACTTGACATGGAGAATCTTTGAAGCATATGAGGAGGCATGAAGACCATTGGAGATGTTGGAAGTCCATCTTGACCTGAGAATTGTCAAACCCTAGTTTGGGTTGATTGTCTAGGAGAGAGTTTGTCTGATCAAATCTTGAGGAATCCTTGAGTATGGATGTATGAAATATCTTGAGAAGATGGAGGGCAAATTTTGGGGTATGAAAGTTGCCCCTGTTCAATCTTCTTGTACTGGAAGGTTAGATTGACACGCCTGTCTTTCGTGACCTGAAGGTAGAAGATGATTGAACAATCGAGTACACCTGAAAATTTGCACTCGTTGTTGGCTGATGATGCGGGAATGGGCTTATAGATGCCATTTGGAGAAGCTGGATACTTCGCTGGGGGATGAGTCGTACGCTAGACTCGAGAATGCCAATAGGAGAATTGACGGGGATGGGCTTAAGATGCCATTTGGAAAGATCGATGCTGGGGAGTGAGCCGTACGCTCGGCTCTGTAGTCGTTTCTGGGAGTGAAAGGAGCATGGAGATGGGCTTAAGATGCCATCCGGAGGGAGTCGTACGTTAGACTTCGTGCTCATGTTTGAATGAAGTTATTGATTTGTATTGATTTTTAACCAAATATGCAGCATTCTGAAGGCGAAGAAATGTTGACAAGTAGTCGGAGATGGGCTTAAGATGTCATCCAAGGCAACTGAGTCGTACGCTAGACTCTGTAGTTGATGTTGATAATAAGAAGGGATCAGAATAAATCTTCGTGCCGGTTATTCTGAGGGAGGTAGTAGTTGGCAAAATGTGGATATCTTCCCTGTTGTGCATCGGTGTTGATCCATTGTCATTATCGGAGGATAACCAGGCGGTCTTCAGATAGTTTTCCGTCGATTCGGGCTTAATCCCGGACCATTGTCGGAGGACAACTAGGGTGGTCTTTCGAGATAGTTTTCCGTCGATTCGGGCTTAATCTCGACCAGGAGGACAACTAGGGTGGTCTTCGATAGTTTTCCGTCGATTTGGGGCTTAATCTCGGACCGGTTGGGCGACTTTCACCTATTTTGGAAAAAACAAGAGAAACTTTGATAGAATATTTGTTAGTCTTATGCAAAGTATGATGCATGACAATGTATATGAATGACATATGCATGAATTATGACTTTATAAGTAATGTATGAATGATAGATGTTGTGGTATTTTAAAACATATCCATCTTGAAGAAGATGCGGATGTTCTGTTTGAGGATTTCGACTTGGGAATTGAGTAGGTGAGAACCCGCTTTGAAGGAGAAGAAAGATATCCTGGATTCCTCCGATGCACTATCCGACCAAGTCTTGGGCCTAGATATTGTTGAGGAAGGTAGATTGAGAAGCTCGTTGGAGATCTCATACAGACCCTACTGGGAGAGTCCGGGAGGAAGTCCGGGGATCTTGCATGTGACTGGGAAAATTAGGTGGCGCCTACTAGAGATTTTGTAGATCTCGGAGAGCGTTTGATGGTGGGAGACGGGTCAGTCCGTTGGAATCTCCGACGGGAATAGGAGATGTAGATTTTCTCCGTGTACTATCTCGACCAAGTCTCGAGTCCGATACCGCTGGAGAAAAGGGAATTGTTGAGAGATATCCACGGGATAAACATCTTAGCCGGGATGAAGTGTTATTGATGTAACATTGCTCAGTTGAGTGGAATCACCGGGGATTAACATATACTCACGGGGAGGTTTAGTGAGTGACACCTCTCGGGGATTATGTTCTCAGGGAATGTTTTGGTGACCTTCGTCGTCATCTCAATTCGGAGCCGTAGTAATTACTTTGCATGTTCTCTTTTCGTGTGTTTGCGATTAGATTCTTATTGTCACATGCGTATAGTCATTCAAAACAAACGTTGGACTTATTGCAAACGACAACAAAAATTGTAAAGAGAAAGAAATGCTTATTTGAAAGGTGGCGGCCAAGTAGTTTGTACACAAGAAAGGTAAAAACTATGCGGAAACAATCTCGTTAAGTTCCAACTATGCTAGTACTCATATATTTCGACTATCTCATCTCCTCGTCGAGAAAGTAGGCTGATCTTCGCCATTTGAATCTTGAATGTTGATAGTAGTCTAGAAGCGGTGATCCGAAGAGACATAGTCGACGCTTAAATCCCTAACTTTTGCCTAGACCGCCCTTTCGGTTTTCACCACCGATACCTTTTTGCCCAAGCCGCCTTTTCGTGTTTTCGACGGTGTACATGTTTTGTATATATCCTTAAATTTTGCCCGAACCCTTTTGGTTCGCCAGATGCCCTTATTTTTGCCTAGGTCATCGACCTAGCGGGTCTCTATGCGTAGTATTTTTGACTATGTCCGCATTCGTGGTGTGGGAAGTCTTCACCATCCATGGTGCTAAGTATCATAGCTCCCGAAAACACTGTCTTGACTACAAATGGTCCCTCGTGGTGGGAGTCCATTTGCCCGGATCACCTTGTGGAAGAATGATGCGCTGACTACTAGATCACCGACTTGGTAGACTCGGTGCTTGACCTTCTTGTTAAATGCTCGATCATTCGCTCGATAGATCTGTCCATGGCAAATGGACGCGAGTCGTTCTCATCAATCAAGTTAATTTGGTCCAGCGAGTCGGACCTAATCGCTCGCTTAACTCGTGTCTGGAGGACTCGTTGAGGGTATCGAACTCGATGGGTAAGACGGCTTCCATACCGTATACAAGAGAAGGGGTTGCCTGTTGATGTTCGTTGAGGCGATAACCATGAAGAGCAAATGGTAACATCTCATGCCAATCTTTGTAAGTCACCGCATCTTCTCAGATAATCTTCTTAATGTTCTTATTGGCGGCCCATCGCTACGCTCATCTTAGGCCGATATGGAGAAGAACTATGATGCTTGATCTTGAACTGCATGCAGAGTTCAGTGATCATCTTATTGTTGAGATTGGAACCGTTGTCTGTGATAATCCTTTCGGGAGTGCCATACCGACAGACAAGATTATGCTTGAGGAAACGAGCCACAACATTCTTGGTAACAGATGCGAACGAGGCTGCCTCTACCCACTTGGTGAAATAGTCAATTGCCACAAGGATGAAACGATGTCCATTGGAAGCGGTGGGCTTAATCTCTCCAATCATGTCAACTCCCCACATTGCAAAAGGCCAAGGAGAAGTTAAAACGCTCGAGGTACCGGAGGCGTGTACTTTGTCCGCATAACGGCATTTGTGACAAGATCGAGCGTAGCGGTGACAATCGCTTCCATGGTGGACCAATAGTAACTGTTCTCAAAATCTTTTAGCCATTGTATGTCCATCGGAGTGGGTACCAAATGCCTTCGTAACTCTTCCATGATACGTATTGTTGTTTCGATCTACACAATGAGTAAGCACAAGTCGTGGTTGCGCTTGTATAAGATGCCGTCGAGGAAGAATTTGATGCAAATCTTCTCATGAACTTCTTTATCATTGATGATTCTTGGGTATTCCCGAGTCTCAAGATACCTCTTCACGCCATAGTACCAAGGTTTCTCGTCAGATCAAGCTCATAACAATACGCCGGTTCATCAAAATTCTCAATGATGATCCGGGAGCCTCGTTGTCCCATCTAACCTTGAACATAGACGACATAGTAGCCAATGCGTCGCCAACCGATTCTCTCGTGGAATGTGATCAAAAGTATTTCTTCAAGTAGGGGATCAAACTCGTAACATGCTCACGATAGGAACAAGATTCGGATGCTTCGATCCCACTCGCCTTAACGATCGATCACTAAAGTCGAGTCTCTATATACTTGCAAGAACTTGATTCTTAAATCAATAGCAACTTTGATACCCATGATACACGCTCATATCGGCCATGTTGTTCGTGCAACCAAACATAATCTGGCGGTGAAAGGCGATGTCGCTGTAGGGATGTAATGATGGCGCCAATGCCATTGCCAAGTGCTTGAGGCTCCATCAAAGACCATAGTCCATCGGGATCCTTGTTCGTGTCCTTCGTCCGCCCGGTTCTTCACAATCGTGACTAGTAAAACATCTTCATCTCGAAATTAACCGCATAGATCGATAGTCATCTACTTGATGAGCCAAATGATCGGCTACTACACTTCCTTTGATTGCATTCGAGAAGTATATCGGATGTCATATTCGGTCAAGATCATTTGCCATCTTGTTATTCTTCTTGAGAGAGCTGGTTTCTCAAATATGTATTTTATCGGATCCATCTTGAAATCAACAAGGTAGTGTGAGTCAACATATATATCGCCTTAGTCACGAAAGCCCAAGCGTTGCAAGTTTTCTCGAGTGTGAGTATCTTGTTTCAATCGGTAAACTTTTGCTAAGGTAGTATATTGCATGCTTTTTCGACGACTCGCATGTTGCCCCAACACACATCCCATTGAGTTCTCTAGCACCGGTACATGATGAGAGGTCTTCCTTCTCGGCGGCATCGGGATAGGAGGATTCAAGGTACTCCTTGATTTTGTCAAAAGCGATCTGGCAATCGTCATTCCATTCCACTACTTGATCTTTCTTTAGTAACTTGAAAATTGGTTCACAAGTAGCAGTCAAATGTGCAATGAATCTGGCAATGTAGTTCAATCGGCCCAAGAAACCTCTGACTTCCTTCTCGGTACGTGGCGCTGGCATCTCTTGAATGGCTTTAACCTTGGCGGGGTCAACTTCAATACCTTTACCACTGACAACAAACCCTAGGAGTTTACCGGATCTGACTCCCAAGGTGCACTTGTTGGGATTAAGCCTTAGTCTGTACTTCTTCAACCTGTCAAAGAGTTTCTGCAGATGATCAAGATGTTCTTCTTCAGTCTGTGATCGAGCTATCATGTCGTCGACGTAGACCTCTATCTCGTGATGAATCATGTCATGAAATAACGTCACCATAGCGCGATAAGTGGCACCGTTCTTTAGTCCGAACGGCATAACCTTGTAATGAAAGTGCCCCACGTAACGAAAGTAGTCTTTCCATGTCTTGAGCCATTTTGATTTGATTGTAACCGAGAAACCATCCATAAAGGAGAAAACATTATGCGAGCGTGTTGTCAACCGTAACATCAATATGAGGAAGTGGGAAATCGCCTTCGACTCGCTTTATTCGATCTCGTAATCCACACACATTCGCACCATGCCATCCTTCTTAGGTACGGTACCACATTCGCAACCCATTGTGGATAGGAAGTAAGCTAGAAACCGGCGTTGAACCGCTTCATAACTTTGATTTTCTCTCGACATCTCGTGACGCATGCGATTTAACTTTATGTTTCATCGAGAAAACCTTCTTTTGTCGGCAATCGGTGCACCACAATATCAATGTCCAAACCCGCATGTCTTCGCACGACCAAGCAAAACCTCAATATAGTCTCGTAGCATCCGAACCAACCTTTCTTTAACACCGCTCAAGATCCGCCCTATCTTGATCTCTTTCTGCCTTCGTCAAGACCCAAATTCACAACCTCAACTTGCTCTTCGGTGGTCAGATAACTCGCTCTTCTTGCAGTAGCCCGCAAGTTCTCCGGCACTTCACAATCTTCCTCACTTTCGCCTTCTTGGTAGATCGGATTATCAAGTCATATTTAGCAATAGCATAGCTGTTATCAACGAGATTCAGAGTGATTCTGCAGTGTATCACGTGGGTGGGTGTAAGAAACACATAGCTTTTTTGAAGGGGTGATAAAGTAAAAGAAAGAAGACAAACAATTGAATGCAAAAGTCCAACGAATTTATTGAATGAAAACACGCAAACAACAGATAATAACCCTCGCAAGCGAGCCATGATGCCCCGGGCAAGGCACTAGGCTTTCAAAGTTTATTGTTCAAACATAAAGAAATACGAAAAGCAAAACAAAACAAGAGCAATTACTCCTGACTAAAGGAGATTGGTATGACGTCTCCAGTCTTCCAATTCCTGAGCCCTTGATCTGGAGTTGGGGAGATCCACTTGTTGATGTCGAAGCCGTTGTCGTCGTCTTCTATAGCATGGATTCCACTTTGACTGATGCGGAAAGGAAGTTGGTCGGCACGCTCGCGTATCATCTTCCTTGATGGTGAGGCCTAAACCGTCTTGTCGGATTTGAAAGGAAGATCGGAGTGAACCCAAATAGTACTCTTCCTTCTTCAACAAGAGCTTGAGCATCTTTCGGTGAGGCCATCCTAGGCGAACTGTGTAATTTCAGAGTGACAGAGAGTCGTGCATGACTGGGATTGTTTCAAAAGCTTGACAGGAGTCTCAAGAATTCACCCTCTACCTCGAGGTATCGAATGACTATAGATGACCGACCATATATTCCTCTTCACCACATCGTGACAACCTTCCCTTCACCGGTATTTCAACCGATGGTGGTGAGGTATACCGCCCCATGTATTCGGGGCCCAAGTAGGCAAGAGTAAGTGGACGAATGTCCATGACAAAGAAAGTGGAGTCAAAAGTCCGAATCGACTTTAACAGTGAGAGCTCTCCAATCGTTCGCTAGAACCATCAAAAGCTCTCACAATAATGTCACCGGTCTCAAAACCAACCCTTCGACATCAAGTCGATCAAAAGCTTGGAAGGATATTCAGAGCAGAACCGGTATCTACCAAGACATGAGACAATGTAGTGCCCTTGCATTCAACAGAGATGTGCAAGGTTTTGTTGTGTTTCTTCCCCAGAGTCAAATCAAGATCGAGGAGCCTCGTTGTTGGCAGCCGCTAGCAATACAAACTTCAAACGGTCAAGTAGTAGTGTTCGGCACATGAGCATTCTTCAGAAACTTCACCAAGGCATTAGCATGAGCCTCAGAGCACAAGAGTAGAGCGAGCATGGAGATTTTGGACGGAGTCTGTCCCAACTGTTCCACAATATTGTAATCACTCTTCTTGATAATCTTCAGAATTTCCTCCATTCTTGTTTGGAGGTGTCTTCAGTAACTTCTTTTGGTACCGGCCGAGGTGATGAGTCACCGTTCTTTCCTCTAGCTTGGGGAATGGATTGAATAGCTCGAATGCGAGTTAGAGTCGCGGTGTCTTTTGGAGGAGAGATATCTGGAGAGAATACCCTTCCGGTTCTGGTCACCTTACTAGATCCGGTGATGTTGTCAATGTCAGGAATGGTGGCTTCAACTGTAAGATCTTCAATGGTCAGAGGGTCTTGCTTGACGCCATGATAGTAAGCATCAGCTCCATAATTCCAAGAGATAGCCTTGTCAGAGGAATATGGAACTGGTCTTGGAGAATTAATAATGAGAGGTGCCACTCTAGGTACGGAATTAGCAGAGGAAATTCTTATAGTGTTAACATCAACGTAGTCTTCAGGGAAATCATCACCCCATCCGGTTGCTTTAACATCTTCAATAGGAATTTTGTAGCTTTCAGGAACAGTGTACTTCACCATATAATCATACTTTCCACTTGGTTGCCCCAAGGTATCCCACACAGATGGTACAGTTTCGTTTGCATTGTCGATCTTCAACTTAGACATTTCTTCACACAGCTTTTGCACAGGTGGTTTCAGAAATAGTATCTCACGGTTATCCATCATGCACTGAACACGTCTTCTCAACCAAGCACAACCATCAAAAGTATGGGCACCAACAATTCTATGGGCATCCCGGATTGACGGCTTGCAACAAATTCTTCTTAATACCATCGAGGAATGGTCAAGTCATCTATGTTGAAAACATAAGTATCGCCGCCAACAAAGATTGGAACTCTTGTCATGATTAGGCATAGGAGTGTTGATCACATTCGAGTCTCAACAGGAGGATCAAACTCAATCGCTTAGCTTCAATCATATCTTGAATCTTGTTCTTGAGCCCAACAATCATCTATGTCCTAGGCTATTGGAATGGTAAGTACACTTAGCATTAGGATTGTATCTCGGAGAGGAAGTGTTGACATTTTGAGGAGGATCCTCAAGGCAATCAACTCGCTTTCAACATGTGTTGCAAGGCTTGCGACAATGGCATGTTGATCTTCGAACCGCCTTCGTTGCGTTCGACACGCTGTCTCACCGAGGTTGTATCGATGTAGGATTCGAGATCACAACCGCCTACAGATCGAGCGTCGGTCTTGGCTCGGATTTTCCGACCATACACAAGATTAACTTCTTTCTTACCACCAAAAGATCTTTTCGCAGATTTGAAGATGTCTCTACTTGAATCTTTCCACTCTTGATACCGCTTCAATATCATTGTCAAGATCGTCGGTGAATCCTACCAAGAGTTTAGATGATTGAAGAACGGGCCCGTCAGTGTTCCTATAAACATATCAACCAACTCCCTATTGGACAAGGGTAGCTAAACTCTGTCTGCTAAGTCTCTCCACTTCTGAGCATACTCTTTGAACTTCTCATCACGACCCATAGACATGCTTTGTAGTTGCATGCGAGTGGGTGTCAATTCAGCATTGTACTCATACTGTCTGTAGAAAGCATCAACTAAGTCACTCCAAGTATGGATACGGTCATTCTCTAGCTGATAATACCACTCCAATTGAGTTCCGGACAAACTCTCTTGAAAATAGTGCATCCACAACTTTCTGTCATCAGTGTGGGGATTGATCTTCTGGACATAAGACTTCAAACGCAGCTTAGGGCAAGACATGCCGTCATACTTAGCAAAAGTTGGAACTTTGAACTTGGGAGGAATCACCACACCAGGAACAAGACTCAAATCATCAAAATTCAACCCGGACATCTTCAGGTTTTCCACAGCATTCAAACGGTCTTCAAGTTGCTTGTACTTGTCATCCTCATCAGAGTATTGGCCATCATCATAGTTCTTCTCAAGCTCAGGCTGACTGCCTTCACCATCACCCTTGTTACTCTGCTCATCCTCCTTCTCGACACTTCCTTCAGAGAGCTCAATCCGACTAACCACTCTAGGACCTCCTTTGTAGCGTCTGCCCATGTTGAGAAGACCAACAACCTTCTTATTTCGTTGATGAGCTTCGATCTTCTTGGCCTTGGACCAAGTGGTGAACATCTAAACCGAGCATTTCGAGCTTGAAGATCTTTGATGACTGTTCAAGAGCCATTTCGCTAAAATAAATAGCGAGCAAATGAGAAAACCAATCTTCAATGTACCTGTGATGCAATGTTATGCTATGATATGCGATGTTTATGCGAATGCAATGCAATGTTTTCAAGGACCTTAGAGATTTAAATTTGTTAAACAAGCAATGAACAAACATTTATTAGTACTTTTCATTATTCTTTTTTTCTTTTAAGTACAAAGGATAGTTCAAGACAAATAAAAGAAAATCCTAAAGCTCTAAGTCTCCCATGGGCACTTCCTCTTGGTGCCGATGTAGGCGTTGATGTTTCGCTCCTCGTGAAGTAGTTTGGTCAACTCTAGCACTTTCTTCTCACTTGTATAACACTGAGCTTCAAAGATATCCCTCTCTTCTTTAAGTGAATCCGGATCTCTTCAAGTCTTCAAAATCGTAGGCATGTCGGGATGGAGAAAAGATAAGGTACGTCACCTATAGCAACAGTTCCATAATTACGGTAAAACAGCGTGAATGGCATCATGAGGTTTTGAGCTCGAGCTCGCACCCATTTGAGGTAAGGTTCCCAAGGAATGGAGTTTTGGTGCCCCAAAGTCTTGGTATCAGTCTTCTTTACCATGCCCCAAGCGTGTATAAACTTTCGTCGGTAATTCTAGAGATCGTGGTTGTAGTCGAACACAATATCTTGGAGAAGCATATCATGTGGGCCATCTCTTCGAGCAAAACCAAACTGACGTAAAGCTAGAGAAGGGTTGTAAGTAATACCTCCCCTCATACCAAGTAGTGGTACATTAGGGAATTCTCCACAACGCTCAATGAAGGTGAAGTCCTTTTGAGAGAAAAGACTCCAACGGATATCTGAATGAGAGAGTGACATCAATCTTTGAGACCACTTCATCCTTTGCTCGTTCTTCAAAACTGATGGAGGAAGGTGCGAAATAAACCACCTTGAAAGTAACGGTATGCAACACATTAGAGTTCCTTGTCTCTTGGTAGTATGAGTGTGGAGAGAATGTAGGATATCTCCAAGTAAAGTAGGCACAGGATTGCGGGTAAGAAACAACTTGATGGCGTTGACATCTATGAATTGATCCAAGTTAGGGAATAGAACCAAACCATAGATTAGCAAGGCCACAATGTCTTCGAATGCATGGAAACTCATAACTTTGAGGAATTCTCGGGCTTTCTTGATTAAGAACTTGGAAAGTAAACCCTTAACTCCACTTCTAGTTTCCCAATTGGCTTCAATGTCTGAGCGCTTAAGATGTAAGGCGGATGCGATGTCTTCGTACTTAGGAACCTTTTCTAGACCGGTGAATGGCATTTGATCAAGAATAGGTATCCCAAGTAGCTTAGAGAACTCTTCCAAGGTAGGAACCAACTGATAATCTGGGAATGTAAAGCAATGGTGTTTCGGATCGAAGAACTGGAATAGGACATGCATCATATCTTCTTCAAAACCGGAGATAACCAAATCAAGTAGATAACCATGTCTTTTGATGAACTGAGCATGGTCGGGAATCTCTGAAACCAATTCTTTGAGATGAGAAGGTATACCCATGAAGTTGATTCGGATAGTCTTTCTAGAAGCCATAATCCCTACAAAACAGAGCAAAGATAAATCCCTAGGTCCTTGAAATAGTTAGAAATGATATGCAATGCAAATGATGTCATGATGTCATGTTTGGCACACACAAACAAATCACACAATGAGCCTAGGGTTAAGGCTTGCATGAGGTACAGGTGATTACCCCACCAAAAGTTTGAGTTAGTTCATCCTGTCCTATAATAGTAACCGGGTTCTAGGAATCTCACATCATTGATCTTTCTCGTAGGCGTTTATTTCAATACGACTACCAAGTGGTCGACCGAAAATATCCCAAAAGTCTGATCTTAATGAGCGTAGCATCGAGTATCAGCCAACCTCGGTCTACACCAAAGCCGACCATCTCACTACCTTCTAATGGCCAAGATGGGTCAATTAAGGTTCTAAAAGTTTAGTTAGTGCTTGATGACACCACGCAGAAGCCAAATACTATCCTCAACTTGGAAATGAAGAGTATCATGACATCCAAAGTGTCACACTAACGTAGCCATCATGTTGACCGTTTTGATATACGTCTAACGGTCGCGACGATTTATTGCTACTTACCTAAAAGGAAACCCGGATCCGGGTGTAGGATCCCCCACAAATATAATACCCAAGCAACCCTTAAAGATAAAGCAAGCAAGTCAAACAGAAAGCAATAAAGGTGATTTAGAAATCCTTAAGGCATTCTCTTTTAGGTGTCTCCCGCAGTCGCCAGCTTAATACTGAACCGACTTTTTAGTGTTTTGTATCGCAAATGTGCGGATAGCAAGAGTCGCCACCGACTTTTATTTTTATCCAATTAAGGGAAGGTAAAAGTACAGAAAAAGACCTTCGTTAGATTCTGAGTACGGGAGAATGGTTATGGGAAGGGAAAGTATTAGCACCCCTTTCCATCCGTAGTTATCTACGGGCTCTTAGTTGCTCTTAGATCATCTTTTTAAAAGTGCTTTCTGTGTGTTTGACAAAAATGTTTTGAAAAGGCATTTCGCTTTGACTTTGTAATGATTCATGTAGGAATGTATACAAAGTGTTCGGAAATGTTTTGTTTTGAAAAGAGTTTGAACTTTGACAAAAGTGTGTTGTGTGAAAAGTATTTTGATAGAGCAAGCAACTAAAAGTCTTATCACCTACTCAGAATTGGTCGTTTTTGTATTGTTACGTTCCTTTAGAATAGCGTCATCCATACCATTAGTTAGTAGGTAACTCCATTCGTTGGATGTGAACATTCGGGACATCGGATGGTCATAAGGCAACTTGTAGGAAGTATCCTAGCACATTCAAGGACTATCATCATTTTCGAGGCGACAATCGAGGGTCAAGATCATGTATTCGGAGGCGACATCGTGGGTCTTATGATCTTTGTATCGAAGGGACTATGATGATTTGTTTTGAAGGCAACGGTGCTAGAATACCTCTACGTTCGAGGGACTTGACCATTTGAATTCGTAAGGCAACGAGAGAGAATTACCCTAAGGGGTGCATGTGTGAAAGAGTGTGTTAAATTCAGATATGTTATCTTTGAAAATTAGTGAGCTATGTTGATTATTATCTTGCCATACACGCCTAGTTTACTAGCAATTTATAGGGTGCGGAAATTAAAATGCGGAATGTAAAGTGCGGAGAGGTAAATGTCCTACGTTATTACATGGCTTTGGGGCAGATACATAATTTAAACTTGCGGAAAATAAAAACCTAATTTAAACTATTACATCCCATAAACAGTTACATTATTGGAAAAAAAAATAAAATGATAAAGAAAAACAAATCGTCTCAATCGGATCAACCTGTAAAAGAACGAGAACTCGGAAAATACGAGATGAATCGAACAAGAGAAAAAATGTTAGAAAAATGCAAGTTTTTAATTGGGAAAATATGACATACTGGAAATAACATAAATATGCTAAAATAATTTTTTGGGATTTTTTGGATGCAATTTAATAATTAAAAATGAATTAAAAGTTATTTAAATGCAAAATTATGAATAAAAATAAATATGCATGCAAAATTGTATTTTTTAATTTATTAAATTAAATAAACATTTTCTGAAAATAAATGCAAAAGGAAAAAATATTTTGATGACTTTTAAATGCATAAATAAAAATATGAAAAGAAATTAAATGATATGCAAAATATTAAATAATTAGAAAAATATGAAAATATGAGTTTTGAAGAAAAGAAAACCAAATGGTCCTGGCATGGTTCGAACTGGGGACATGTGAGAGCATCTCTGAACAGTGAACGCCTTAACCAACTGAGCCAAGTGTGCAAGCATGTTTGGAAACGGAGTGAGTGGATCAAAACACGCGCCGCCTTCTCGCCAGACTTCATCTTCTTCCTTTGAATTTTTGAAACTTGCTCGACGCCATGTGCCCCGCAAAATCAAAAAGCAAGCACACATAATATAAATAAATTCTAAGGCCATGGTTCGATTCCTGAGATCATTCCGAACGCATTGGTATAGGTCTCATAGTCCAATTTTTCCTATTTTGTGAAACCCTAAAACGGCATAGGAACCCTAACAATGGTGATACGTGTTCCTGGCCATGGAAATTCAATTGGAGTGCCCAGAAAGCTTGCAAACACATCACTAATCACAAAAACAAACACAAAACATGTTAATAATACATGAATAATAGAATACGATTTTGGATTTTTCAAGAACAAACCAATCACGGATTTCACGATTCTGGATGGATTCGAGCAATGTGAAGGTCTGGATTGATTCTGAATGGCACAAGGAACAAGATGGAATGCTCAAAATTGCTTGAAACCACCTAAATCCAAGGCTGTTGTTGAGAGGCACGGTTTTTGAGTTCTAGGTTAGGGTTCTTGAGCCAATTTTTTCGTTCTCTCTTGATAGGTATGCATTGTACATTTATACTGGATGGATTTGGAGTTGTTTTGGGAAAGAATTGATCAATAATCAATGCCAATCAAATTTGATTTTTGTAGAAAATCAAATCTTCAAATTTTTGATTAATTCTCAATCCAATCTTGCTATATCAATCCAATTTCGAAAATTGTTGGCTTTAATGAGTTGATTGGATCCCAAGGAAGAAATAAAAATCAAATTTGCAATTAATTTTGATTTTATACTTTATTTTTGAATTTAATTTGTATTTAAATGAATAAATTCCAAATTAAATAGAAAAATAAAATAAAAATTCGTGGCATTGGGCTTGGATATTCCTAATTGTATAAGGAACAAGTTTGAATGAAGAAAAAGTAATCCCATTTGCAAAATTTTTGATTTTTAGAAGCATCTCTCTTTGTGCACTCTTTCAAAATTGCCCAACTTGTGAATGGTGTATCTTGCTCATTTTTCCACATTTTTGAGTGTTCTTGGACTTTTTGGAAAGCTCTAAGAGTCTTATAACCAACCTTTTTGATCTCATCTCAATTGGAGTTTCCATGCTTAATATATCTTCAAAACAAAAAGTTGACTTTTTGTTGACTTTGAAAATGACCTGTAATGTTTTGAGCCATACCTCTCAAATGAAGCATTTTTTGAACATTCTTGTGAGACATGAAGTTGTAAAGAATTGAATTTCCTTCAAAACAAGAGGTGGTGGAAAACTTTCTGAGAAAGTATGAAGAAGTTATGATCAGTCAAAGTTCAGTTGACTTTTCACCTAGAAACCCTAATTTAGAAAGTTTGACTTTTGAGCAAATCTTGAGTTTTCTTGATGAATCATGATCAACCCTTGATCAAATGATGAATGTAACTTCAAAATGAGGATGTTGACCAAAAATTATGAAGTTTGACTGTATGTTGACCACAGTTGACTTTTTGTCCAATACAACTGATTTTCAACCATCTGAGCAATTGTCTGAGGAAACTTGACTTGTAAGGCTTGAAACTTGACATGGAGAATCTTTGAAGCATATGAGGAGGCATGAAAACCATTGGAGATGTTGGAAGGCCATCTTGACCTGAGAATTGTCAAACCCTAGTTTGGGTTGATTGTCTAGGAGAGAGTTTGTCTGATCAAATCTTGAGGAATCCTTGAGTATGGATGTATGAAATATCTTGAGAAGATGGAGGGCAAATTTTGGGGTATGACACACTGCACATTTGAAACCTTTATGCATTATGTTGTTCTTAAATAAGTCTTGCACTGCTGCTGTGGCATCCTCTCTTACAATGCTCCAAGCGTCTATGAAAACACCGGAACCATATCCATCAATCCTAGACGATTTGTTCACATCAATGTCTTTCAGAGATTTGAAAATTTCCTCCCGTGTGATGGGAGTGATAAGACTGTCTCTTTGCAAATTGTTGAGTTGGTCTCCATCCCTCAAGGAAGGAATGTCCAGACCCTCAAGGCAATCGTCTGTAGCACCCATGAGACCTTTGTAGAATCTCAAAACTTCCTCCTCGATATCCTCTTGAGTAAAGATGCTACACCCACTATCTTTTTGCAGGGATTTGATTATATTCCTGGATTGTCTGCTTTTAATAGAAGCGTAAAAATATTTGTTATTACCATCACTATGGCGAAGCCAATCCAGCTTAGCTCATTGTCTCAAGTCTTGGTCCTCCAGCTCTCATAAGAATACAAGCTGATCAATACATTTCTTCACCAAATCCAAATTTTCAGAGTTAAACCAATCAGATGTAAGAGTCTCTTGGGCCATATGTAGCTCTTTCCTAGCTATCTTTATCTTGGACAGAATATCCTGCATATGAGTGCTAAGATTATACATCACAGTCTTCAATCTTTTGAGTTTCATCCACAACACATACATGGGATTACCACAAACCTGTTGGTTCTAGTTCTCCCTGACAGCATTTGAAAATCCATTAATCTTGGAAATGCGGTTCCTGTAACGAAATTGGAATTTAGGTTTTATTGATCTCACATTATCTTTGAGGCACAGCATGCCATGGTCAGATATATGGGGAGCTAAAACCTGTAAGGTTGATTCAGCATTAGCCTATAGCCAGTCAGTGTTGCCCACAACCCTGTCAATTCTCGAATAAATGGTGTTAGGAGCCTGCTTATTGGACCAGGTATAGTAATCACCTTCACTATTCATCTCAAAGAACCCAACACGATCCATCATGTCTCTGAGGTCTTCATATTCATATTCAGTAACAATTCTACCTCTAATTCTATCTTGAGGCCTAAGAACATTATTGAAATCTCCCAAAATGCACCAGGACCCCTGTTGCTGAAGACTTATTGCCTCAATGTCTTGCCACAATTTCTTACGATCTTCAAGTTGATTCAAAGCATAAATGGATGTAATCCAATATATGAAGTTACCTCTGGTGTCATATACCCCGTAGTGAAGCAGCTGACTTGTGCTTCTAAAAAGCTTTATGTCAATCATATTGTCATCGCAGAAAAACCAGATTCTCCCATTTTTGTGATGATCATAGTTATCCAAGCAATTCTTATTCAGGTTGAGCTTCTTTCTAATGGTGACATCTTTATTCTCTTTCACTCTAGTTTCAAGTAAAATGCTTATAGTTGGATTTAGATTGGAGGGAACTAATTTCTCTAATCTTTCCAACTATATTCACCCCCTAGCTCCAGAAATAATCATGGCACCTTTTCCGAACCACCGGGGCTCTTTCAAAACCCTGTGGGTCCAAAACCATTGGTGCACCAGCAGGATAATGGTTGTTTGATTACCTCTTTCCATGCTTCCTTGCTCTTGTCCATTCCTCATCCTCAATAGTCTCGGTTCGTGTTAGCCTTACTTGTCTCCCCCATAACAATAGGTTTGGGAATCCAAGTTTTCTCCTTCTTAGGCTGAGGCTTCCATTCATATTCAACCGGTTTCTCCAAAGCATTACCCTTTATGTCTCTAATTGTGATTTCTTTGGGGAGCTCTTGCGTGATGTCCATCTCAACTAGAATTCAGCCGTGCGATACTCTCAAACGTTGTGCAGTACACTCATCTATTGCAATGGGTGTTCCCAAGGAGCTTCCCAGCTTTCCCAGACTAGTCGCACCCAAAAGGTAAAGCGGAAGTTGAGGTAGTTTAACCCATATGGGAATTTTCCTCAGCATATCTCTTTTTAGGTTGAAATTAGGTGTCCACTCTTTGAGCATCATAGGCATGTTCGTAATCGTAAGGTCCCTTTGTTAAGATGTGCTCCTTGTCCTTGAAAGAATGGAAACGCATGATAAAGTAACCTCCTCATTGAAGAGATCGTAGCTTCACATGATTCCGCTTTTTCTCCATGAATTGCTTCATTGCGTACCGATATCCCGCCTAATAACATACATTATAAGTGAAGAATCAGAAGCTCAATGATGTCTTCTTCATTTCGACCTCAAGTTTGTCATTAACCACCTTTGGCGAAGAATTCAAGTTTCATGCCATTCTCAAGTTTGTGATTGCCACCGATGATGTCCGTCCAAAGCTTTCTCTGTCGCCTCCTTTCCTCCTTCAGATTTGCCTCGATTTTACCTCGGATCTAGCGATGAACGTCAAATTTCCTTTTGTATTATCTTTGTTGCTAACCTCATCTGAATCTTCTTGAACATCAAAAAGATCATAAGTCAGATCCAGAATTTGTGATTCCTTTGAATGTTGAATTTGGATGTCCGACGACGGAGGCACCGGAAATGGTGGCCGTCTTGGTCCCCTTCTCCCATGTTTTTCAATTTATATTATGTGTTATGAATGTGCTTTTATGGTGAATAAATATGCTTTTATTGTGAATGAATGTGTTTAAGTTATACTCTATTAATTTAATTTAATGGAATGGTTTGGACGGTAATTTAATGGGGACAAAGAACGAGTCTAATTATTTTGTTTATTTTTTTATTAAAATAGAATAGCGTATCTACATTAAATAAGTTATTTAATAAATTTAAAATATAATTGTTTTTGTAATAATAGAAATTAGAGAAATATTTTGTATGGCGCTGATAAAAACTATTCATTTATATAATCATATTTAAGGTATTAATATAAATATGTTTTAGAACATTACCTTGAAAAATAAAAAGAACATTACCTTGAAAATATTATTATTGTTGTAATTATAAATATTAAATATTAGTACATTAAATGGAATTTCAATATTTTGATAAATAATATGCAATATTATGCTCATATGACATAAGACCTCAACATTACTTAAGGTATTAATATAATCATATTTAAGGTATTATATAAATATTATTAAATATTGCCTTAAAAATATCATTATTGTTTAAATGATAATTATTATTACATTAAAAAGGAATTTTAATATTTTAATAAATAATATGTAATACTATGATCATATGAGATAAGACTTGAACAATACTTGTTTGATTGAATGATTGGTCTCCTTTCCTCTCTTCTCTAGGTCGCTTATATATAGAGTGCATTTTAACACTAATTTTCACATCTTTCAATAGAAAACTTTCAATTAATTTACTTTTGAAAAATGGTTCCTAAGCTAGCCTTGCTTGTCCAAGGTCTCTTGGTCACAATTGTTCTAATCTCATCTATGGGAGAAGCTAGACATTTGGGTAAGATTTTCTCAGTCTCTAGTAAGAATGAGTTTCTTTGTTTTGTTTTTAATTTTTGTAAGTTGTGTGATTATTGAATAAATTAACAACTTTAAATCTACTTATCAAATGATTTACAATTTTACTTTTGTATACCGCGTCTATTGACTTAATCATGAAAGTATCTCAAATAATTAGACACTTTTAGTGCAATTTTTAGTTTGACATTCTTAATTAGAATCTCTTATTGTTTTATTGTTTCGATGTGATTATATCAGATTTTTAAATATTTATTGTTGAATATATGTTATCATTTACGACAAATCATATTTGTAAATTTTATGCTCATTAGTAGATATATTTTCAAGTTAATTTTGATAAAACATGTTAATAATTTAATTTCTTCGTGACTTTTGCAGTTGAGGTTGCTACAGATGTAAACTTCAAAAGTGAAGCAAGCACTAATATCTTCACCATACCTGGTATTCCAGGACTACCTACATGGCCTGGTATTCCAAAAATACCAGGTATTCCAGATATGCCGACATGGCCAAGAATTCCAGGCATACCTGGATGGCCAGGTACTCCTCTAGCTCCTGGTACTCCAAAACAACCCCTTCTGAAACTCCTATTATCCCAGTAACTCCTATAGTCCCAGCTCCTGTAATTCCTATTATCCCAGTAACTCCTATAGTCCCAGCTCCTGTAACTCCCGTTACACCACCTCTATAACTCCTCCAAATTTCCTTTCAGTTAGCCAAATGGTTAAACAACCACGAGTAGCTGAAGTTAAATAATATTGTTGATTGTGTCCTTGTGATATTTATCAAAACATTAGAATTATATTCAATTTGAGTGTATTAAGAGGTTTATATATCTCAATAAATATTATCACACAAATTAATATTATATACATGATTAAATAAAATGTTTATCTATTAAATTTTAATTTTCTTTTTTTCTTTTACATTTCCGTTTATTCTGTCAATATATTGTTATTTCTTGCGTTTAGTAATTCTTAAATTTTCTTTTGTTTTCTTTACACCATTACACCAAAATTTAAACCATTTTTCACTATGCCTTACTCATCATCACTATAGAACAACTCCCCATTGGCAAATTCCATTTTTTGTTTTCAGTTTGTGAAAACTCTAACTAATTTAATGAGTTTGATCATAAATTTAAACACACCAAAAAAATTTGATGGTGAAATGAAGGAAAATGATAATCAAAATAAATGATTCCGATGAACCAAAATAATTTAATTAGTATAACAAATCTATAAAAATAAGAGGAAGACAAAAGAGAAGAATATAAATAAATAAAAAAACCTATTTATTTATTTTGTTCAAACCAATTTACTATATTTTCAAAAATTATTACAGGAGATTGCAAAAGAGTTAAAAAAAAAATTACTCAAATTTCTAATAATTAACCTTATTTTCTATTCAATTTTTTAATCTTTTCAACTCTATATATTAATCGATCAATCTACTGTATTTATAAGTATTTTCAATCCTCTTAAAATTTCTAAAAGTTTTTCAAATTTCATGAACAAAAGATAAAAATTTATACCATTTACTCCCTAGTATTGTCATCTCCTCCTCCTCTTGTCTTTGAAAGCTACATTCTAAAGGTTGTTTTAATAATAATAATAATAATAATAATAATAATAATAATAATAATAATAATAATAATAATAATAATAATAATAATAATAATAATAATAATAATAATAATAATAATAATAATAATAATAATAATAATAATAATAATAATAATAATAATAATAATAATAATAATAATAATAATAATAATAATAATAATAATAATAATAATAATAATAATAATAATAATAATAATAATAATAATAATAATAATAATAATAATAATAATAATAATAATAATAATAATAATAAATAATAATAATAATAATAATAATAATAATAATAATAATAATAATAATAATAATAATAATAATAATAATAATAATAATAATAATAATAATAATAATAATAATAATAATAATAATAATAATAATAATAATAATAATAATAATAATAATAATAATAATAATAATAATAATAATAATAATAATAATAATAATAATAATAATAATAATAATAATAATAATAATAATAATAATAATAATAATAATAATAATAATAATAATAATAATAATAATAATAATAATAATAATAATAATAATAATAATAATAATAATAATAATAATAATAATAATAATAATAATAATAATAATAATAATAATAATAATAATAATAATAATAATAATAATAATAATAATAAAGTTGTTAAGTCTTTTTTAAATTTTAAGAGCCGAGATTTATTTTTATAAGTTTATTCATTATTCATTTTTTTTATTATTTACTTTATTTAATTAGTTTTTTACTTAACACTCACTTTATAACATAATTAAAATCCTCACTTTATCACTAACCTCACGTTTCAAAATAATATTATAATATATTTCAAATAATTAACTAATAAATACATCATAACTTCTCCACAATCTCACTAACTCATGTTGTCTAATTAATTAATTTATAAAAAAATAATATAATTCATATTTGTATGGACTTGACGAGAATTTCTCCACTAGTAGATTTGAGGGATGGTGGTTTTAATATTGTATCTCCTAGGTCTATGGATTTATTTTTTAAAAGAATTGATTTTGCGATTCAAAAAAAATAATGACGCAATTTGTTGTCTACTTGCCTTCTATTTCTGTATTGACCTAAATACTTTTAGCTAAATAAAAAAGAGAAAAATTGCGGGATCGTAAAAAAATATTATCATAACTCACAATTTTACTATTAAAGCAATAGATGAAAAAGAAGGTACTTCACATGTTCACCATTTTATGTTTTTCTACTTTCTACAAACCATCACTAATTCCTTGCATTGTTATTTCTCTTTACTAATTACTACCACCACTAAGGCATTTCTCTTATCATCACTAATTTATTAAATTATATTTTATGTTGCTCATTCTATAAATCATCACCAACTCATTTCATTTTTCTCCTTCTTTCTATATATATATATATATATATATATATATATATATATATATATATATATATATATATATATATATATATATATATAATCTCATTTAGGTACATCATAATAAGAAAAATTAGAATTTTGAAGAAAAAGAAGATTATTTTATAACTGAATTGTTGTATATTACAAATAAAGGTGTCTCTCTGTTCATCATAATTCTCAATCTCTTTAACAACTCCACATATCTTTTGTCAAGATGTTTGCAATTTGATTCTCTGCTTTGTTTCAGGTTCAACTTCCATTTGATACTTGCTCTCGAACATAATTGAACTTTTTATTAATGTGTTTGCTTCTTCCATGTGATATCAAATTCTTGACCAAATTAATAGCAGATATGTTGTTAATCTTCATGAACACTGCTCTATGACTATCTCCTATAATATTTTCGATCAAATTCACTATTCATATTGCTTAACATTCAACTACCTTAAAATTCTTCACTAATAAAATAGTTCTCTATTAAATTAAACATTTTCAAATCTTCAAACACTTGTACCTTATTACAAAAACAATAACTCAAATAAAAAAGCAAACCCCATTACCAAAAACAAAAACAAAAAAAAATAGGATCTAATCTTATTTTCTATTCCTCCTTCCTTCCTTACTAGGTGGATCATGTCATGTGTCCCAGCCTCTACGTGTAACTACACAATAAATAAATAAAAATTGAACAATAAATGATAAAATAAATAAGGCAAAATATTCATTTTGGTCCCTTAACTATATTTCAGGATATATCTTTATTACTGGTAATTAATATAATTCATATTTGTATGGACTTGACGAGAATTTCTCCACTAGTAGATTTGAGGGATGGTGGTTTTAATATTGTATCTCCTAGGTCTATGGATTTATTTTTTAAAAGAATTGATTTTGCGATTCAAAAAAAATAATGACGCAACTTGTTGTCTACTTGCCTTCTATTTCTGTATTGACCTAAATACTTTTAGATAAATAAAAAAGAGAAAAATTGCGGGATCGTAAAAAAATATTATCATAACTCACAATTTTACTATTAAAGCAATAGATGAAAAAGAAGGTACTTCACATGTTCACCATTTTATGTTTTTCTACTTTCTACAAACCATCACTAATTCCTTGCATTGTTATTTCTCTTTACTAATTACTACCACCACTAAGGCATTTCTCTTATCATCACTAATTTATTAAATTATATTTTATGTTGCTCATTCTATAAATCATCACCAACTCATTTCATTTTCTCCTTCTTTCTACAATCTATATATATATATATATATATATATATATATATATATATATATATATATATATATATATATATATATATATATATATATATATATATATATATATATATATATATATATATATATATATATATATATATAATCTCATTTAGGTACATCATAATAAGAAAAATTAGAATTTTGAAAGAAAAAGAAGATTATTTTATTTTTTAACTGAATTGTTGTATATTACAAATAAAGGTGTCTCTCTGTTCATCATAATTCTCAATCTCTTTAACAACTCCACATGTATCGCTTTGTCAAGATGTTTGCAATTTAATTTCGCTTTGCTTTGTTTGTGTTCAACTTCCATTTGATACTTGCTCGAACATAATTGAACTTTTTATTAATGTGTTTGCTTCTTCCATGTGATATCAAATTCTTGACCAAATTAATAGCAGATATGTTGTTAATCTTCATGAACACTGCTCTATGACTATCTCCTATAATATTTTCGATCAAATTCACTATTCATATTGCTTAACATTCAACTACCTTAAAATTCTTCACTAATAAAATAGTTCTCTATTAAATTAAACATTTTCAAATCTTCAAACACTTGTACCTTATTACAAAACAATAACTCAAATAAAAAAGCAAACCCCATTACCAAAAACAAAACAAACAAAAATAGGATCTAATCTTATTTTCTATTCCTCCTTCCTTCCTTACTAGGTGGATCATGTCATGTGTCCCAGCCTCTACGTGTAACTACACAATAAATAAATAAAAATTGAACAATAAATGATAAAATAAATAAGGCAAAATATTCATTTTGGTCCCTTAACTATATTTCAGGATATATCTTTATTACTGGTAATTGATATTTACCACTACAACACTTCATAGTTGATGTCAACTTCTTCATTCAAGTATATTATTAAGTCACCCTGCAATAAGCAAGTACCATATTTTCAATTTTCTAACAAAAATTAAATCTATACTCTCTCACACTCAATGTAACTTCATCCTTTCTTTTCAATACACCTAGATTTCGGTGGACTTCCACGGTGGCCGTCATGGAGAAGCTCCACCGGAGGTCCAAACAAACACCCAACTTGACTCCTTTCAATGCCCTGATTACAAATCTGGTGATGAATTTCGCAAACAACAACCCTATAAAGCAAGATCTAAAAAGGGGAAATTCAATCCTAACTCAAATCAAACGTTGAAATAAACACAAAAACGGTAGTAAAAGGGGAGGTGTTTAATTTCTTTTTTAAAATCCAGAAGAAATCATGCAATCAACAATAGCTTTCAAGTCTGCCATAGCAAGCATGGAAAACCTCTTAGTCTCAGAATTCGATAAAACTCTTGCCCGTACTTTCGGAGAGATTCCGATAAAACTCTTGTCGGAGAGAATTCGATATGTTTGCTTCAGTTTGATATCAAAACAATAGGATCAGATTAAGACAAAACAAATACTATTGTATATTAAAGGAAAACACATTAAACAAAATAATGCACTTGATGTTAAAAGAATGATATAAACCATTTTTGTTAACCTTTTGATTTGTCATTTATAAAATATGTAGTATAAGATAGCCATTAAAGTTGTATTGTAGTTTGTAACTTAAATATACAAAGAGCAAATTGGCCTCGTGGTAAATATGTTGTGCAACATCCAAGTTGTCATGTCAAATATCATTTAAACAAAAGTTGACGTGGCTCTTTTTAAATAATTAAAGGATCATTTTGACAATTTTAGAGAGGGACTACATCTAGATATAGTTAAAGGAACAAGAGGGTACTTTGGTCATAAATAACTATCAAGAGAACCACTTTACTTCACTTCAAATCTTAATTCTCTACTTTGAAGTTTTCAATTTTCCAATTCCAGTTGGATCCGAAACGGAAAATGGCAGAGAATCCAAACGGAGTAGTAGAAGAAGAAAGCTTAAATCAAGAGAAGAACAAAACGACAACGGAAAACCTATACGACGCCGTTCATCGTCTCATATCAGAACCTTCTGACACTATCAATCGGATCAAAACCTCTCTTTCTCCGTTCATCCCCGAAGCTCCTAGAAACTACACTCGCCGCGTTCTTCTCTGGTCTCGTCAAGGCTCTCCCCTCCGCCCTCTCCTTCTAATTTCGGTTACTCCCTCTCTCTCTCTCCTCTTTCTCGCTGTATACTGTATTTCTATTATCATTCTGCATTGCCTTTGAATTTCATTAAACCATTTGGTTGATGTTTGTTAATCAATGAATGAGAAACAGGTCTGATAATTAGGGTTTTTTTAAATTTAATTTTATTATTTTATTTACTAATACCAATTCAAGAAAACACACTGAAGAAGATTGTAGTTTTGAATATCCTAAAACCATCTTTGCAGTTGAATGTTTAAGGTTTGATTTTTAAATTGCTGCAGGTTGGGACAATCGCACTTGTTGCCTTGACAGGACTCATTACCTTTATCCTTCTCCTTCTGGTTGCAACTATCAATGCCATCATCATCTCTCTTCTCATTTCTTTGGCTGTAGCGGGAGGATTCTTGGCTCTTTTCTTTGCTTTAGTTACAGCCACATATATTGGAGCATTATCAGTGGCCATAGTTGCTATTTCCACAGTGATTTTTTGGACAACCGTGGCTATTGTGATAACTACAGGTAACTGCATGTTTCGTACTTGACTGCAATGACAGTATTGTCTTGCAACTGCAACAAATACATAACTTATTTGCAGATGCTAATCACTGCAGAGGTTCTGCGGCAGCTCTGACTATAACATAACAACATATTGTATCCTATCGCTCTGAAATCTAATGCAATGCTTAAGTTTTTAGCTTTCTGTTATGGATTTATTGTAAGATTGCTTTTTATTTTCTCCTTTTTCCCGGTCTAACATTAGTATTGCGTGAAAATGGAAATAATACGATGCAGGATGGGCTGGATTCTTTTATACTGTATGGTTGGTAACTAGAAAGACCCTTGGATTTGCAAAACACTCTATAAGCGCAAGTGGGTCTGCAATTTCAAATTATTCTGCTGCTTGGGGTAGCCGCAACCATTTACACAAACATTCCGATTAGGAGCTGAGCTGGTCACATTTAGGAGCTTATGCAATAAGGTTACGTGCGGATGCTGCAAATGACAAAAGCTTCTTCTGTTGACTGGAACATTCCTCAATCCCCACTCACTGTTTGCTTTGGATGGCTATGATTATGTTTGTACTTATGAGCTGAGAGCAGTGTCGATAAAAAAATGCCAGTAGTGTGTATTATGTTTCAATTTAGGGTTAAGAAAGCAGTGGCTTTTCTTTGTTGGCCCATGTTATTACCTGGAGTATTGTACAAACCTAATGCATACATGAAATTGCATTTGCTTAGTTATTAATGTAATTTTGGAATGGGTTGTAATTGTTTTACTTGTGTGGAAAAGGTGTATATATTTGTGTAGCTACCTATCACTTAAAGAAGGGGTGAAAGTGAAAAACAAGGGAAATTCAGTTAAAACCACAGTGCAGGATCCTGTGCAGAGTCCTCAAAGTAACCACTTTTAAAATGAGTAAGATTGTCTTGTTTGGACTCTCAGTTCTCCTGGGAATCTTTGATTCCTTGGATTTATTTGAACCAACCTATGGAGAAGTTTTACAAATTCAAATTAAGTTCACTCTCAGATTTCTATGGCTTGTCTTATTCAAATATTGTGTCTTTTTTTTCTGATTTAATTTCATTCCTTTTTCAATATTCCTGTAGGTATTATTTAAATATAATATCCGGTACAAAATTTAGAAACAGAAAAATTATCCAAAACTCACCCCCAAATTTTATAACATTAAAGTAGAATTTACTTGATGTATGTCTCAAATTATATCAAAATTATATCAATGCGTTGTCTTTAAATCGGTGTTCTAACACAATGCATCGGTTGAAAGATGTTTGTATCTTATTATGTTGATTTTGAGGCATTTGGTCCACGGCGTTCCAATCTCAAAAAATAAAATTTTATTTATTTGTAAATTATTCATGAGCATTTACCTCAATAATAACATAAAATAGATTAAAAATTCAAAGTACCATAAAAACACAATGCAAGGAATGAGAGGTAAAATTTATAAGCGTTGCCTATAATTTGTCAGCTTCTTTTGCTCTTTTTGATGTGATAAATACAAGAATGATATTTTGGTATTGAAAAATTGATTGAGAATGGTAGGCAGTTTTTATAATGAGTTCTGAAATAGAAGAAGCTTCTTTTTATCATGAGGAAGAAGAACATGAAATGGTGTTTTATCTAATTTTCGTCTTGACATTTTTAGATATACATCTCTAAAAATATTACTAATAGTTAAATAAATTTATTATTAAATAGTTAAATAAATTCAATGAATAAAAATATCATAAATGAATACATATGGATTTCAGAATTGTATCTCCAAATACATGTCGAATATATTACTTACGCATTTCAGAGTTGTATCTCCAAATACATGTCGAATATATTACGAAGAAGCAACTCTTAATTGAATTCTTGCATGACCAACTGAAACACGAAGTTTTGTGTGATTTTAGAATGTTCAAATATACATTTCTATTCAAGTTTTGTGTGATTTTAGAATGTTCAAATATACATTTCCAAATAGAAGAAAACATTTTAAATTTTCAGGGTGTTTTTAAAATTCTTTAAAATATATTGATAGAACAAATAAAATTTGTGCTTGCTGGTGGTTTAAGTCTAAGAAGAATTTTCTTTGGTATGTTCGTTAATGTGGCGAGATAAATTTTGCATAAACAATTACTACTTAAAATTCAAATTGAGAAAAGGGAACAAACTCTTGCCATTGTTCTTCCGAGTTTCATAAAACAGCATTTGATTTTCTCCATAGAAAAAATAACATCAACACAAGAGAAACCACTTTAATTTTTATAAGACTTAACTAAAAAAGTTACAACTAATAAATTAACAACAAAGAATGATTCATATAACTCACAAAGCGAAACCCTTCAAGTATTCGGGATCACGCTTGGCCTTCTCCTGAAACTTCTTAAACCACCGATCCAAAATATCCATCGGAACAATCAACTTCGATCCATCCACGCCACAAAAAGACTGCATAAAGTTAAACAAATTCTCCCCAACTTTCATCGCCAGCCGTTCGATCCTCTTCTCCCCCGCCACATCCAGAGACGGCAACGACGCCACATCCTCAACCGAAACCCCGATTTTCGCCGAAATCTGTTGCGCGTCCGCCGTCAATTGCGGCAGTACGCTTCCGGAGCCAGGCTCCGGCCAGGACAGAGACAGTACGGCGGAGGGACGTGCGATGGTGACGGCGCCGCAGAACACGAACGGTGAGCCGGGTGATTGGATGTAGACGGCGAGAGCTTTGTCTGGTGGGAGAGTGAAGCTGTTGAGGAGGAAGATGCAGATTTCGGTGACTTGATCGTACGCTTCACCTGCGTAAGATAGAGAGAGCCGGTTAGTTGAGAACGGGAAATGCTAATGTGCGCATGGGGTGTAGTTTAACTTACCGACGAATGTGTTCATGTCGAGGATCCAATGGAAGGTGTCGATTTGAGCGAAGGTTGAGATGTCCATGGGGAAACTACGGTTTGGGAAAACCACTCCGAACATTTTGATGTTTTGTTTTTTTTTTGGAATATTGAAATTAAAATTTGGGTTTTTTTTTCTGGGTTTGTGGTGAAGTAATGGATGAAGAAGTAGTAAGGATGATGTTATAAAGGTTGTTCTATGGCTGCAAAGAGGAGGGGAAATATACTAGAACTTTCTGGATACAGGTGGGGATAGATTCGTCTTTTCGCGTTTGGAAGTAATGCGAACTCCAAAGTTGAGTTAGCAAAATAAAATAATGGTAGAACGAAAACACGAATACAGATCAGAATAAAAAAAATCAAAAAATACAATGTAATTTGGTCAAATTATTTACGTGCGAGACTATAATATAGATATAATTTTCTTATTTATGTCATGTGAATGGTATATTGATTATAATGTTAGAGACCATATATATATATAATACGAGGTTTTAGTTTATTTAAAATTTTAATGTCTAATTTTTCTCAACAAATAATTATTTTACCTATAACTATTTCAATAATATGAGTTATACTCTCAACAACTCATAATTATTTCAACAATATGAATCATATTTAACAATTTTCACTTTGGCGGATGTCAAATTTCTATTAAAATTTCTTACTTAATGATATGTCTTGGAAATTGGAAAGTTACACTTCTTGCTTAACACTGAGAAACATGTAACAAGTAGAAACAATGTTTTAACTTGTCATTGGTGACTGACTGACTTGGTCAACATATCAGTTGCATTTTCTGAAGTGTGAATCTTCTAAAGTAATATATACTCAGACGCCAACAACTCTCTCATCTTATAGAATCTCGCATCAATATGCTTGGTCCTAGCATGATGCACTTGATTGTTCATCAAATAGATAATATTGTGACTATCGCAATGCAATTGAACTCCACTTTGCTCAATACCCAACTCTTTCACTAACTATGTAAGCCATAATGCTTCTTTGGCAGCTTCAGCTACTGCATATATTTTGCTCAGTTGTAGACATAGCTAATAGGGATTGAACTGATGATTTCCAACATATACCCCTCCCCCGACAAGAGTAAATATATACCATGTTATAGACCGCATATCATCTTAATCATCTCCATAGTCATAATCCATATATCCCAATATTGATGGAATACTTTTTATTATGCTGAACATGATACCACAATATGTTGTACCTTTCAAGTACGTTAGGATCCATTTGGTTATTTCCCAATGTTGCTTTCCTGGCTTGGACATGAACTTGAACACTTGACTAATTGTTTGTGTCAAATTCGGTCTAGTGTAAACCATAGCATAAATCAAACAACCAACTGCATTGGCATAAGGAATCTTAGACATATCTTCAATCTTTTAATCTGTCTCTGGTCATTGTTCCAAATAGAGCTTAAAATGATTCTCTAATGGAGTAATGGTGACACAATGTCTTGCATATATTCTGTCGAATAAATGGAGAAAAAACGAGTCAAAGTTCGCTTAATTTGATGAGGAATGTCCAAAGAACAGAGCAAAAGGACCAAGTATAAAGAAATGGAGACTTGGAGAAAATTTGGCTGAAAAAAAGACCAAATGTGTGTCAGTCACTGGAAAAATCATGTCATTATCGAGTGCGTAATGAGCTTGAATAAGTTGCATCGCGTGCGTTATGACACTTCATGTACGCTTTAAAAATGGGCTTTGTCATTGTTTCAAGGGTTATGCGATTTTACACGACACGTGATAATTTGCAACACCATAAGGCATATTTAGAGCGCATTTGAAGCAATTGGAGGCCAGTTATTCAAGGAATATTTTATGCAAACCTCATATATTTTTTTGGTATCGTAATTTGAATTACGAGTAGTTGATTTTTTAATATATTATATTCTGTTTTGATGAACCTTTTTCAATACTTTTGCAGCACATGTTTGATTTAAGATTGCATAATTTATTAAAGTTATTATTTTATTCAATTGCACCTTGTTATTAATGTTTTTTTATGTGACATACTCTTTTAATCTGATTTTGAACGCATATGAAATATTGATCATTGATCTATGCATTATATTGCCTAATCTTACTTACACTGATGGAGTATGGATAGAAAGCTTCAAGTATAGATTAGTAAGCTATACACCAATGAATTGGGTATAACGGTCTTGTAAATATACGTGGAATTATAGAAACAATATTAATTGTGCGATACACCAAACATCAACAGTATAGAATTAGGGGATTCTATAACAAAACATATCTTTTTCTTATCATTGTCACAACAACTTTTATTACTTTTCGCATTAAAACTTGAAAACCCTCTCTTACTATTTTCTAAATGTTGCATAATTTTTATCTTGTTAAATAGAAGTCCATTTGGATTTGATATTTTTATTACTTTGACATTATTGGTACATTTGTCAATAAGTCATCAATTACTCATTGGCTTTCCTTTGTTCATGTCAAAACTGCTCAAAACACCTTTAACATAGCTTTTTTGAGACAACCATAATTTATTAGTTCCTCTGTCCCTGTGAATTTCCATCCCAAGAAACTTGTTTGCAACACCCAAATCATTCATATTAAATTATATATCCAACTTGGTCTTCAACTCATTTACATCATGCAAATGGTTGACATTAATCAACATAAAATAACAGGAAAATAAAAGAGTCGCCAACAAGGTTCCTCACATAAACAAATCAATCATAACTACACCTTATATAGCTGATCTGGAGCATGTATGAATTAAAACACTTATACCACTGACTTGGAGACCGCTTCAAACCATACAAATACTTCTTCATTTTGCAAATAAGTCTACCATGTCCAGTATCATTGAAAGATATGGGTTTAAAGGCTTAGTAACATATACTTTATCACCTTCATCATATCACTCATCCACTTATCTTTCTCCTGACTAGCCATAGCCTTTCGAAAAGTATAAGGGTCTTCTGAACTGGTAAGAAGAGTATATGTTACTAAGCCTTCAAACCCATATCTCACTAGAGGTGTAATACGACGAAGCTCCTTATTACTTACAAGTGTATTTGTTAGAACAAAGTTTGTTTCTCATAATATATGTTAAAGTTTTGATGATAACAAGCATAATAAATTTTGTATAAATGAATATGATACTCTGACGTGTATATGTTTCATTTCAGAAGATGTTCTGACTCTAGCGCAAAAATGGAAAATATATCATGCTGAACAGAAGTTGAAGTTAGAAGTTCGAATGAGACAGAACTTCTGGACAAAGCACGCTCATAGCAACTGCTGATAGAAACACGCTTTAGAAGTTTTGAGCGAGAACTTCTGGAAGACATGCTCCAAAGAAAGCTTCTGAAATAAAGAATAAAATACAACTTCTGATGGAATTTAGCAAAGCGCAACTGATGTGCGATAAACCTAATGTGTCTAACGGTATCTTTAACTGCAAGCGCACAGCCTATCGCGGTAGTAATAAAAGATTGTCGAACCCACAAGGACTTTGTAATCACTCTAGTGCGGGAAAGTAAAACTAGTTTAGCTAAGGCGGAAATTGTCACGTTTGGTTTTAGGAAGGTTGAGGAAGGTAAACTAATAGGTTTTAAAGTAATTATGAAATGAAATGGTCGGTATGCAATAGAGTCCACTTAAAGGATCTAATCTGGCTTAGGCATATTAGGATGGTCAACTTGGTTTGTCCAGAATTAATCGCTTTAAAACCCTCAACTCACACTTTCATGGTCTTATCTCTGATTATACGCCTAAAACCCTATACCGCCGCTAGCCTATAAGTGTTTAGAAGTAATTTTTGAAACTTAATTAATTATAATTTGGTTTAAAGCGCCATCGTATTTAAATCAAATGTCTAACTTTAGCTATCCGGTTAAAAACCTCACACTTTCGTGGTCTCGATCTAACCTATTTACTCTTCTTACTTTCGTAAGGTTTTATTTTAAGCATAAAAGTTATAACCGAGTTAAGTTGATTAAAGTTTTAACCTAAGTTTGATCGATGCCTAATGTCTCTTACTATCCCATACCGACACTAAAGGTTTAGCTAGCCATGGAAATTAAAATAATCGCAGAAGTAAAAGCAAACAAATTTAAATTGACATTATAAATAATAAATTAAATTGCATTAATTAATTAAAGGTATGTAATACAATTGCAAAATAGAAACCCGAAAATAAAGCCAATACTTCAATCCTTCTTCCACAACCGAAACTTGGACTTGGTATCGGTTGAAATGTAAAAATTCGAGGCTTGAATAATAAACTTAACTATAATAATAATTTCGATGTTGGAAATTATTATTTGGGCAATGAAAATGAAAGAACGGAAATACCGATCAGTAAAAATAACAATCAAGGAATAATGGTTTGATTTCGCAGAGCCGCACAAGTAAATTTCAAAACTCGTACCTCCAACACTGAAATGTTGAGGTATTTATAGAGGAAGGAATATGGCAGTTGGATTTGAATTCACACACATAGCTTGCCTTGAAAATCAGCTGGAATATAGGGACGTGGGTTGTTGCTTTTGAACGTGGCTTCGTGGTTGAGAGAAAACAGAGTTTTAAAACCTTCGCTAAGCTTCGCCACGATCTGCACTTCTGATTTAACTATTATACGCTACGGTGGCCTCCGTGTGACGAGCAACTTGGTGTTTCTTCCGTGTTACGGTCGTGGTGTATGTGTGACGGTCGAACACGCCTGTAATGTGTTACTGGTGTATGTGTGACGACCGTCATGCCTACAAAATCAGATCTTTGACGATTTGTCTTTTTCTTCTGCTCTTTTGTGTTTTCTTGCATTGTTTCATATTTTCTTCTGCTTTGAGCTAAGTTGTGAATACCGCAAAAGTAATGACAATCTCAAATATTCGGAGTTAATCGGGTCAAAATAATAAGTTAATTTCGGATATGATGTTAAAATCAATTTCAAGCAAAATAATCAATTTAAAATATCGACAAGTTTTATAAACGCATAACTAGTATACCTTTCGCTTTCAAATTGTTACAAGAGATCCTAAGTTAGTTCGCCAAGAAAATCGAATGAAACAACAACGATACGCTAATGACACAAGCAACAAGCTAGTCGACGATATCCGCTTTAAACAAAACGCCTAATTATACCGTTATAATTCAACTCAAGGTTTCTCGCTCCTATTTCACCCTTTCGCTTCGCGCAATCACATTAAGCCCATTATCTTTACACGCACGTAGTGGAATAAGTTAGTGGTTCCGATCAAAACACAACGGCTTCGCACAATTATGTGGCAACCTCTTTATCCGATTGTAAGATGCGGGGATCGACCGTAGTCCGCCTACCGAGTTCAAGCACAGATGCTTCGAACCACCTAAACAATGGATTCTTATGTTACTTAGTAAAAGCTGCATCCATCGATTAAACGATCGGGCGAGGATCGCCCAATTTAATTGGTGCCTTGGATATTTCTTAAATCATGTAACATTTTTCCGAATAAATTATCGAGATCATCCACTTATATTCACCTTTCCACGTGGTTTGTGCTAAGACCGTGCCGATCGCTAATATAAACTACTGGGCTAAATTAAGACTTAAAACCGAAAGTATCGGATAACTAAATAGAGACGATTCGTAAGTAGAGTCGAAGGTGTCATAATCGATAGTTCTCGTTGGATCGCTTCGGCCTTCTAACTAAGATTTTGGTTAAAGTAGGTAACTAACGATTATGCGAATATAAAAGGCGAAAATTTTGGTATGGCTAAATAAACGGGAGAAATGAAATAACGAAATATAACCGAAATAGAAATGAAATTACTGCTCAAATTAAAATGCAAGATTCTCCCACACTATATCAAACATTGTCTCAATGTTATGATATGATGGCGAGGTTAAATGAAAGATACAACGGAAAACAAGGAAAACAACAAGAAAAGGAAAACCATCATGCACTACCGGCCGGGTTCTTGACCTTCCGAAGGAGTAGCTTCAGAGTCAATGCTGGGTCCAAGAGATGTAACATCCATCCTTAAAGCGCTCACCGCTTAGCACTTCATCAAGCCTTTCATCGCCGAACCGACCACTTAAGATTTGAGCATTGCAAGTAAGGCGTCAAGCGCCCCGATGCACCCTCTCGGCTCGCATACAAGATTTTGATGATGAATGGCTCGGAGGATCTCGTCAAGAGAAGGAGGTGGAGGAGCAGAGGATGACTCAGAATGTTAGGCACGGGAACAAACGATCCAGCTTCTTCCGCATCTCATCACGGGCCGATACGAGGTTCTTCTCGAGCAGCAGGCCTTCAGGGTCTTCAAGGTTGAACAGCCAGTTGGCTCGGTTCTGAGGGTCGATACAATCCTGTCATACCCCAAATTTTGACCTAATATACCACCTTACATTTGCATCATCGCATAACTACGCCTGCAACATTAATCTGTATAACACTCACAGTGTCAAAATTAGGTTTCATCGATTTTCATCGATTCAAAAGCTAACCAATTAGGGTTTGAGATTTTCTCATCTTATTTGATCTATCTTGATCAAAATATCCACCTCTGATCATCAGATATCCATTTTCTCTCACAGATCAATCAAGGATCGACCAATTAGGGTTTTGATCGGGCATGAGAATTCTCTGACTTTTTGAACAAGAAATAACTTTTTGGATAGAGATTCGTCATTATATCTTAGATACAACATCTTGACCTAATTTCCGGATTCAAAACATCACAGAGGTTCACGAATTCATCTGCTGTAAACATCCGATGAAATTTCATCCAGACAAAAGTCAAACTTTGACTTTTGGTCAAATTTTTCAAAACAAAACTTTTTCAATCATCAAAATACTTCAAATGATCCATCATGATCATAAAAAATCAAAGAATTTGAAAAAAAGTCAACAAAAAGTCAAAAGTTTTCATACTTAGAAATTTTTCTAAGTGTTGAAATTTCTTATTTTTTTCAAACTTCAAGCCATTTTTTCACCTAGTTCCAATTTGAATTTGAAAAAACTCAAAACATGAAAGTTGTAGCTTGTGGAAAAATATTTCCAAAATGTCCAAGAACTCTCAAATCCATGAAGTCTAGCTACACTTTTGAATTTGAAATTTAGAGCTCCAAAATCCATAATTTTCAAGTACAAACTTGTAAAATTATAGGTCATTTTGCATTTTCCTCTTCTAGAACCTTTGCCACCTTGCCAAGAGAGGATGGAACTGATAAATATCAGTGAGGGATGATTGAGATAAGATGAGATCAAATTGATATTTCACACATGGTAAAAAGGAAGCTTCCTTTTACCTTTAAAGCCAAAAGACTTTGCCTCTAAGGTAAGTTTGATTTTCCAAATGCCATTCCTTGCCTAACATTTTCAGAACTTGTTGCCTATAAATTGAACATCAAATTCAAGCTCGAAGCACACCAAAGCATTGCAAGAATCATGATTTCTTTCTTTCTTCCAAATCAAGAAACATGATGAACTTTTGAAAACTTGCAATTTATAAAATCGAAAATCATGAAGTTCTTGGTGTCACACATGTTGCCTAATCACTATCAAACTTGTTACAAGTTTAAAATTAACATGAACTAAGCTAAAAATCAGATTTCATTTTCATATTTTCCAAAACTTCCAAACTTCCATAGCTATCGAGTTTGAACCTTGGCTTGATTCCTTTGAGTTTTGATCATCCATACACCTTCCCTATACCTCATAGACATGATCCAAACCCATGGCAAGCAACTGTAATAGCTCTAACTCGATTTCCGCCCATTTTTGAGTGTATGTAGGTGGACTTGACTTGAGAGTTCCAGCTTGATTCAAGAGGTGCAGACCATTCACACAGCTTCCATACATACCGTTGGAACTCACACAATCAAGAAACAAGCTCTGGAAACACTGCCCAAAATTCGATTCTCACTTTTCCAGGTTAGAACACGAACTGTGATATCATGATTCCTTGCATCATTTGAAAAAAACTCACGGCCATTCTCTTTCTGCACATCTAACGACCATTAACCCTCAAAAAAATCAAACAATCATGAAACAAACATCATTTAATTTAAGTTTTTCAGATTAGGGTTCATAAGTGTTCTTCGAAACCAAAATGTTCTGGGCTTAAAATAAATGCAATTAACATACATATTCGTGTTCGTTGTTCAAAATCGAGCAAGATTGATGTTTACTTCATTCAATTTCATTGAGAAATGAAGATTTTAGTTTGAATTCGTGAAACTGAAAATCAAAATGAAAACCCAGGCTGCGCGCGTGTTCGTGGTGTTCTTCAATTTTCAAATTTTTAAATAAGCAAATCTTATATCAACGCGTGTTTCGAGTCCACTAACACTCCAACGATTTGGCCCTGGTTGTCCGCTTGCCTTTAAGTTCCTTTGCCACTGCCCCACTCAATGGTCATGGGTTCAACACCCATCAGGACCATTTTTTTTACAAACTTTCAATTTTTTCATGTTTTTTATCAAACTTGCACAATTTTTTTGACCAATCAAAACTTCTCATTTTGAGATGATTTTTTAAACACTTGTCAATAAATACATCTATTTTGTGATAGTGTAAAAATTTTCTGAAAGAACTTTTATCCGATTAAATTTTAATCGAGCCGAAACGACGCTCAACACTTTTCAAACCTCCTTTAAGGTGAATTTTTAAGTTTTCGACCGATTTTTTCAAAACTTTTCATAAATGAACTTAACATTTCAAAACATTTCAAAATCATTTTTCAAAACATTTCATCAAACTTGCATCTTTTTACCATGATCGATCCGATTTAAAACGATAAAACTGATTTCGCCTTCTCTCGAATCTCTCGATCGATCACGGCCCCTTACGTGTAAGTCCCAACTTTATGTACATATTTAATTTTACTTGTACATACTCAAATCATCATTGTTAATATTCAAACGTAAACAAATTTTTTCGTCGCTTGTTTATACCGAACCCATTGGCTCTAAAGGAAGGTTTCTTCCGAGCTAAATTTTTTGACCAATGGGCCTCCTCACGTGTAAGTCCCATAACATTCTTTTATGTACATAATATTTCTTTGTACATATCAAACTCTTCAAATACATACAAATTTTTATCTGTACATAACATGATACTTTTATACTCAAGCATGTATAAACTTCGATCGCTTGTTTTTCACTTCACTTGTATACACAAACCAACATTCTTTATGTATATTCATTTCCTTGTACATATCAAATTTTTCATAAACTTTCATCATAATACGATATTTTCGTATAAAATTCGATCGCTCGCTTTTATTTCATCTCAGATATACTGAATACCATTGGTATTGAAAGGAACATTATTCGTGAAACTACTTTCAAACCAATGGGCCTCCCTTATGGTGTAAGTCCCAACCCTCCTCTGACATCCATTTTGTCTGTACATAAACACTGCTCGTGTACATATTTGCTTCCTTGTACACAATTCAACTTGTAAATAATCAAGTTACGCTGCTTTTAAACGCTCGCTTCACGTACACTTGTTTATATTTCATAAATCAAATAAACATCATGCATTGTTTATATTTCCTTCATAAACTCCGTGAATACATATCACACACACACTGCTTATACAACTGTCTAGTTATAACATAACAATTAGACTAATCAATAGGTTCCCACAATATAGCCTCCATTGGCTTTATATAAGATAACTCATCCTCATTGAGTTAGCCTCCGCTGGCTTTATACAAGACAATCCATCCTCAAGATGGGTCGCTCCGCTTTCTTATACAAGATATTTTTATCTCCAACAGAAGTTTACCTTCTCTGGCTTTGTACAAAGAAACTCTCCCACAGAGTTAGCCTCCGCTAGGCTTCATATAAGACAACACCGCTGAGCCTCCTTGGGTTTCGCTCAAAAGAACTCCTCATTGAGTTTAGCCTTCTGGCATCATACAATGAAAGAGATAGGAAATCTCTTAACAGCCTCCTATTGGGCTTCCAATACAAAGAATCACCGCTTAAGATAGAACCTCGAAAGGATGGTTTCCTGAAATCACTTTCAAATTTCAGAGTAAAATTTCCTTGAAATTGCTCTTATTCTAAAAGGATGGTTTCTATGAAATCCCTTTCAAGCCAAAGCCAGCCATACCCTATAGCTTCCTCTTGAGCTTCATACAAGGACCTCGATGACCCTCGATGACCCTAATGCCTCCTCTGGCTAATATAAGGACCCACGGCTTCTTAAAAGCATCCCTTTAATCCAATCAATTTCTCCTTGAGATTTAGACATTTATCATCTCTATGGAAGAAGTATCTCATCCATTACATCACATATAGTCAAAAACTTTTCAAAACTTTTCAAACTTTTTAAACTCTTTTCAAACAAAAAACATCTATTAATTGTAAGTGGTAACGCTTGTACACTCAAGCAAAACACCCAATACTTACAGCTAAAAGATTTAATCATCTTTTCAAAACATCTTTCTTAAACATGTAAGTGGTAACGCTTGTATACTCAAGCAAAACACCTAATACTTACGATTTAAAGATTTTAATCATCAAACTTTTCAAAATGTATGTGATGAAATAGATTAGATACATTTTCATTAAGATGACATTTGTCTGCCTCTTACTAACATCCCGCTGCTTTCCACTAGCATAAGTGGAACTACGATTGCTCCGACTTTCTCAACATCCTTTGAGAATACGAGGCACAAGGTCTCATCCTGCCGAGCAAATTTCTTTCTCTCTCGCACCAAACAAACCATAGAACCTCAGATCCGAGCTACAAATGCTCGATTCCCACTAGGATATGTATGTAAGATCCATGATCTTTGCAAGCACAATAATAACAAAACCTAGAATCCTACATAATCTATCGCTTAAAATCCAAAGGAGAAACTTTCCCAATCATAGAAATAGCAATTAAAACACACAAACATATCAAACATATTCATATATAAAGTTGTAGATAACTACATATATTTAGGGTGCTCCATCTATTCCCTTTATATAACAATCCCCTTACTCGAATCTCCCCAATGCGTTATGTCTAGTTTGCGCTAGTCACACGCATACCAATATCAATTGAGGGTATTTCATTTTCCCTTTTCATAATCATTAAATCATCTTTCTTGTGTTGAAAATAATAAAGCTTGATGCTCATGCATCTTTATAAACAAATCAAAAGATTTAAATCGTTGCAGAGAATCCGAACTCACGTCAGATCCTCAAAGGCCACCTTTAACGCGAACAGAAAATGGCGACTACTGGGAGTACCGAAATTTTGATTTTTCAAGAAAAAAACGTTACTCCTTCGAGAGCACCAAGCTTTTTTTGTTTTCAAAAGAAAAGAAAGGGATAAGCATATTATGCATATGTCTTTTTTTATTGTTTGTTTCATGATTTCATCTGATGGAAAGAAATCCTAACCGGATTTAAGAAACATTTTAAGATCTAGGTGGAGGTATTAATACGTGAGCGCTCAATGCTTTCAAGTTAATATTTCCGCATGGAGGTTGTCTGAGGGTATTGTGTTTAGCAAGTAATTGCGAAGACACCATTTTGGGAACTTAAGAAGTCGAGTGGATCAGAGAACACATAAACCATCCCGCCATTAGGATGTAGTGTAGATTATTCGGTGTAAGCCTAGAGTAATTGTCATGCAATACTACGATCAAAGTAGTTTTCTTGAAAATATTATGGACCATCGAGTATTCAACAAATCCAATAATGTTTTGGGGAGTGTTGAGCCAGATATCGTAGAACCCTTCACGTATGAATAAGCCCATAGAACTTAACCACGTTGATTCTTATCGTTGGCTTCATGCTCGTGACTTTAACGCTTGCCGTGTGTATAACTACTAACCATGTTTGCCGATTCATGCATTCATTCATTCATTCAAAACAAAAAACTTCTTCATTTTCTTTCCATTTCCAAAGAATTTAGAGATTTTTCTTTGTAAAATATTTTAGGTTAGAGTGATGGACGCCGAGGAAGATTCACCAAAAGATGCTTTAGGATTCTCGACGTAGGAAAGTTGAAAGAGTTAGCATCCTTGGTAGAAGATCCCTGATTTCGTAAAACGCTATGGAACTCTTTTAACTCTTCCGAACGCTAACGTCGATGAAGGACTTCTCAAAACCTTCGCTCAATTCTACGATCCGCCTCATCGCTTTCACTTTCCCCGATTATCGCTGATGCCTACTTTGGAAGAGTATGCGATATCCTAGGAATTTCAAGATTTACAAAGTGCCTTTCAATGGTTTGGAAGCCATTCTAAGTCACAAGTCATTGCAACAATGACTCATTTAAAGAAATCGAGATAGACAAAACCTAACTACCAGAGGAAAACTCTTAGGACTCGACTTCAAAGTTCCTAATGGAGAAGGCTCTCAAATTCTCCTCGGTAGTATGGTAGCCTTTGAAGCTATTTTAGCTTTACTCCTCTATGGATTGGTGTTGTTTCCAACGTCCCAAATTTCGTTGATATCAACGCCATAAGGATCTTTCCGATTGGAAACTGCTCCTACCTCGCTGGTGATACTTACGCCTCTATTCATCATAGGAATCGCCAAGGAGACGGAACTATCGTGTGTGTACTGCTTTTCAAATGGATTGTCTCACACCGCCTAAATCTCCTATCTTCCGCGAAACAAAGACGAGTGGCATTGGTCCGTAAGACTCATGTTTACAAACGACGATATCCATTGGTATACCTTGGCAAACAATGAGATGGAAATCATTGAGAGTGGAGAATTTGCCAACGTACCTCTCATTGGTACGGGGAATCAACTACAACCCATTCCTAGCAAAACGTCACTGGATACAAATTCGTAAACCTTCCGGCAAAGAGAAAGCTACTTCTATCATGAAGGAGAGGATTCCCAAGGATCAAGGCTAGGATGATCAAAGCTTGGCATCACATCCGAAAGAAAGGAAAAGGTAAGGCAAAGAATTGTGTAGCCATGGAAACCTACACTTTGGATAAAGAAAAGAGCGAAGGAATTTCAATGCCTTACGCTTATGAGGATCCCATGTTCTCACCGCCCAAATCGACAAATTTTCCTGAAGTGTGGAGAATACCAAGAAGCCTCGACCAAGATAAGGTTTGAGAAAGAAGCTTTGAAAGCAAATTCTTAAGACTAACCTTGAGAATGAGAAGCTCAAGAAGCAAGTCAAAGATCATGAAAAGACGCCTACTTCCGTGATGAATGGCTCATGGAGAAAGATGAGAAGATTCGCCGTAGGATAACGCCATCCGTAAATATGTCAAAGAAAGAAAAGAAAGCTCGAGGAAATGACTACCAAGAAGCCCCTCCCAACGAGTGGAAGAGAGTCATTAGCAAGCTAAAAGCCGAGAAAGCCAAACTAAAAGCTCACTATGGGAAGGAAATCCTCTCGCATCAAGCCTTTGATCGCCATCCGACGAAGACGCTTAATTAGTTTAATTTAGTTTGTAATTTTATCATTTGTGTGAGCAATGCTCCAAAAAAAAACAATTGTTGTAATCTTCCTTCATTAATCAATAAAATTTGTGTTTTCCATCCAAATATTTGCCGAAATATCTCTTAGCGTAAATTCTTGGAAATTTCTTTTTTTACAATCATATTCATGCATCATACTTTGCATTTAAGTCTATCATCTAGAGTCTAATCATTCACGCTTTGAACCGCCACAAATTGTCAAGTCGTCGCCTTAGAGTTTCTCGATCGCCCGCACCAACCTCGAACGCACGATACCGCATCAAAAGAAGAAAAGTAATGGAGAATTTTGAGCAAGAAAACGTTGAACTCCGAGTACGGAACTACACTACAAGAAGAAGTGGAGAGACTCACATCTTTGGTCAACTCGCCACAACAAGAAAGTCAACAAGCAAAGATCGAAAACAAAACCAAGCAAAGAATTTCAGAGGATACTACTACTCCAGCTTCAACACACAAGAGTTCACCTTTCAAAGATGCCATAGGGCTATCCATGGGAATGCCTTTAACTTCGCATTGGAGTTCACCAACCGACTTCTCAAACAACCTCGCTTGAAATACCTACTTTGCCGCAAAATGCTACGTTCACTCCACAACGTGGAATAACTTTTCCACAAGTAACAATGTCGATTTCTCAACCGATCATGTTGAACTCAAGTGCACGCCACGTACAAGAAGTTCATCACACTCCGTGAAATAACACTAACGCCGTGGTTCAATGGAGAATCTCCAGAACAACTCCTCAAAATGCAACGAGATAAAAACGATTCGAGGGAAAGAATTGTTTGGAAAAACGCCAGATCCGTGCTTAGTTCCTCGTAAAAATAGCAAAATTCAAAGTCCCCGACTTTGAAAAGTACAAAGGAAACTCCTGTCCGCAAAGTCATCTCACGATGTATGCCAGAAAATGTCTACGCATAATGAGGATCATCATGTTGATCCATTACTTCCAAGATAGCCTCACCGTGCCGCACTAAAGTGGTACATGGGTTTAGACAACACGAGTATCCAAACATTCAACGACCTAGGCAAAGCCTTTATCCAAAGAATACAAATTAAACTTGATATGGCTCGATAGGATCAACTCCGCCCATGTCTCAAAAGGAAAGAGAGACATTCAAGGAATATGCGAACGATGGAGGGAAATTGCTGCCCAAGTCAACCCGCCTTGAAGAGAAAGAGATGACTAAGGTATTCTTGAATACTCTAAACTCATTCTACTATGAGCGAATGATCGCTAGCCTGAGACTTCAACGAAATGGTAAGCATGGGAATGCGACTAGAAGAAGGGGTTCGGACAGACGCCAACCAAGGAAGTAGGATCTTCTAGTAATACCAAGAAAGTTGGAACCAGCTTCCCAAGGAAAAAGAACATGACGTAGGAATGGTATTCCGAGGAAACCACGAAGAATGTCATCCAACAATGACAGTAGCTTCCATAGCACCCTCCGTCAACACAACTCCGTGAATTGCTCCAAAATTTCAACAAAATCAACAAACTCAACATCTCAACAGCTCATAGCCACAACCAAAATCAGACGCCGGTCACCTCACCCAATTCCATGACGCATACGTAACTTTAGCGCTTATAGAAAGGAATCTAATACATAAGGTTACCACCTCCGTCCCCAAAACTACCATGGTGGTACAAAGTCGACGATCTTGCCCTTTTCACCAAGGCACCAGCCATGACCTCGAGCATTGCATAGCATTGAAGGCGTATACGTAGATTAGTGAAGGCTAATCTTCTTTCCTTCGTAAACACAAGTCGAATGCAAGCCAATCCACTTCCTACCATAGTGGACACTCAAAGGAATCTAATGCTAAGGAATACGATGTGTACCTTGTCACGTATGTAAACTTAGTCAAAGGAAACTTGTACATCTCCATGAAGCATACAAGAAATGAGTACCTTCACAGCACTTGCTATATCTTCTCCAAGAATATCCATGGATGTCCCACCATAAGAGCGTATATTCAACATTTGTTAGACATTGGTGACCTACAAATTTACGTAAATAGAGATGACCATGACGTAAATACAATAGGGCATTTTCCGCATGAGCTTTTAGTCTCGATATCAACTCGAAAACTCAAGTAAACGCTAGGATCCCTTGTTTCAACATACCCGAGCATGTGGAGATCGCGATGCTGGTTCCAACATTCCAACATCTCCTTTGGTGATTTGCCCACCGGTCCTGTTCGCATAGCCTACCAGAGCACCTTGCCAAGACAATGCAACCTTGATAGAAGATGGGAAGGAGAAACCCATGCCTACACTTCCGTCAATATAATGTAAATCGGACGAGTAACGCCAAGGACGAGTACACGCCCATTAGCACCAAGATCGCGCAATTCCTGTTGTTAAAGAAAACCCGTTAGCATATCTCACGAGATCCCGCAACGATTCCCATTGCTAACCCAAGCACAAACATTGGTTCTATCGATGGAACCAACATCAACTCGCACTTTGACGAGATAATCAAACTAATCAAGAAGAGCGAATATCGAGTCGTAGACCAATTGATGCGCATCTTCAAAATTTCAACACTGCCTTTACTCCTTAACTCAAGCTCACCGAGAAGCTTTGATGAGAGTACTAGACCGCTTATGTGGATCACGATGTGACTACTGCACAATTTGGAGGGATCGCTCCAACATAACAAACCGCAATATCTGAGTTTTAGTGACGAAGAACTTCCTAAGAAGGGAAAGATCACAACTTGGCCTTGCACATCTCGATGATTTGCCACCGATTCCATATCCAATGTATTGGTGGATACAGTTCATCTTTAAACGTAATGCCAAAACGACGCCGCTTAGCTTAGCACAAAGGAACGCCAATGAAGTTCAACGACATCATAGTAAGAGCTTCGATGGATCGAGAAAGTCGCTTATTGGGAAGTTGATCTCCCAATGACAATTGGCCCTCACACTTTCAAAATTACGCCTAAGTCATGGACGCACCATGATAGCTGCAGGAAGACCTGGATCCACGATGTGGGCGAATTCTACTCCATCGAAATTAAAATTCACAAGAAATGGAAAGTTGGTGACCATCACGGTGAACAAGCTTTACTTGTAAGTCATCTATCCAGCTCCTTCATCACCGCTAATGACATTGAAGCGCCGATCTCCTAGAAAATCCTAGAAGATGAATCTACTAAAAATGATCATCTATCTCTTCGTATAAAGAAGCGGCACAAATGATGAAAGATGGCAATACTCGAGGATGGGGACAAGTTATCAAACCAGAAGAATGAAACGAAGTCGACTTGGGTTCACACCGTATCCTCCAAAGAAAATGTAAAATGAAACACTTTCCCGATCAAGGAAGTATTTCATAGTGGAGGTTTCTTAAACCTGCTCCGCAAGAGGTTAATGTTGTAACCATTGAAGAGAATGAAGATGATCCATCCGAATCAAGAGTGGAGCACTTATTTGAATAGCCCCGAGTATGTGTCTCAAGAGGAATCATATGCACCGATCGATCAATTCAAAGACATGTCCTCGCAAAGAACATGAAAATCCGAAGTTTGGGATACCTGGGAGAACCAAGTGGCAAATACGACTACATGGTGAAATACTCAAAGCTCGAAAACCGGATCAAGATATCCAACCCATGTGATGGGGTGATGACTTTGACTACCCTAGTCAATCGTAAGAGGAATACTCGCCTTCTCAAACTAATCAATGATCGAGGTCCCAAATGAAGATCTTTGTTTCAACACGCTTGTGGATTTCACCAAGCCGATCCCGTTACCACTACATCAACATGATCACCAAGATCAAGAGTATGATTCAGATACGATGCGGAAAGTGTCGCTAACAACGAGTCTCTTCATTCAAGACCGGAAGGAACATCCCAAGATTCAACACAAAGATCAACAGAAGTACAAAGGCTATCTCTCATACTTCCCGATCCGTTAATCAAGAAGATCGCTTAGCAAGACCAAAGGCAAAGGCCATCGCCCGTAGTCTTCAAAGCCCGCCACCAAGAATCAAAGTTTACTCGAGGGTTAAACCAAGCGGAAAATTACCCGAGTACCTCGACTTCCAAGGAGTTCGCACTACAGAAACCCGCTGAAGTTAGGACTAATGTTCATAGCTCTAAGTAGTTTATCTTTCCTTTTGTTTTGAACTCGCCGCCCAAAGCGAAGAGATGTTTTATAGGGTTTAGCTTTTAAATAATTTCTCTTTGTCTTGCCCAAGACGAATGAGTTTGTATTTTAGGGCCCTGCTCATATTGTGAAACATAAATAAACGCGTTGTTTTGTTTCCACACTGTGTTTATTTTCATTTTACCCTTTTCTCGGAAATGATAATCCTAAAAACACAATAAAAAAAAATCTTCAAAAAAAATCATAATGAAAAATTAATCGACACTTTCACATTAACTTTCAAAAAAAATGATGATAAAAACTTTTTTAATCAAACATAAATAAAAATGCAGATTAAACAAATGGACAAATCCATTGAAAGCAAGAACTCCACGCTCTTTCTCAACTTTGAAATTTCGTGAATTACCAAGAAGAAGTTGAAGAAGAGATCCTGATGAAATTTCTAGATCGCTAAAGCACGAGGAAAGGATCATTCACCTCACAAAGAACCTCTAGAAGCAATTAACTTGGGTTCCGAGGAAGATACAAAAGAAGTCAATATTGAGCTTCACTCAACAAAGGTCAAAGGCAAACCGATAAGTCTTCTCAAAGAATACGTTGATGTGTTTGCTTGGTCCTACCAGACATGCCGGTTGGATACCAAAGATCGTGGAGCATCACTTGCCGTTAAGACCGTAATGTCCGCCGCTTAAGCAAAAATCGAGGAGAGTTCATCCCGAAATGGTCGAGAAAATTAAAAGGAAGTTCAAAAGCAATGATCGGTTTCCTTGTAACTTCGAGTATCCTCAATGGCTAGCCAACATAGTACCGTATCCAAGAAAGATGGAAAGGTCGAATGTGTGTTGACTACCGATCCGAATAAAGCTAGTCCAAAGACGACTTTCCACTACCGCATATCGACATGCTAGTGGATAGTATCGCCAAATTCAACGCCTTTTCCTTCATGGACGGTTTCTCCGGTTATAATCGATCGTAATGGCTCTCAAGACATGGAGAAGACATCTTTCATCACGCCACGGGCACTTTTGCTACAAGGTAATGCCGCTTGATTAAAGAATGCAGCAACTTACCGAGGGCAATGACTACTCTCTTCCATGACATGATGCACAAAGAGATCGAGGTCTACGTGGACGACATGATAGTAAAGTCCGACATCAAGAAGACATATGACTATCTCTAAAGTTGTTTCAACGACTAAGGAAGTTTCACTCACCAATCCTAACAAATGCACCTTTGGGGTAAGATCAGAAAACTCCTAGGTTTCATCGTCACCAAAGAGGAATTGAAGTCGACCCGACAAAGTCAAGGCTATTCGTGAAATGCCTACGCCACATACGGAAAAGCAAGTAAGAGGATTTCTGACGCTTGAATTACATCTCCGATTTATCTCTCGATGATGCACCGTGGGCCGATATTCAAACTTCTCCGCAAAGATCAAGGTTGTGTGGATGTAAGGTTGCCAAAAGCATTCGACAAGATTAAGGAATACCGTCGAACCACCAATACCGATCCTCCTTGAAGGAAGACCATTAATCTTATACCTTACCGTACTAGAAGAGTCCATGGCCGCGACTTGGACAACAGATGATACCTAAGAAGGAGCATGTCATCTACTACCCGAGTAAGAAATTCACAGACTATGAAACTCGTACTCCATGCTCGAGAAAACATGTCGCTTTGGTGTGGGCTTCAAACGCTCCGCCAATACATGATCAATCACACGACTTGGTTAATTTCCAAAATGGATCCAATCATACGCTTTTGAAAAGCTCGCTTTAACCGGAGAATCGCTCGATGGCAAATGCTATTATCTAATATGACAAGACCGTGCCCATAAAGCTGTTAAAGGAAGCATTCTCACGATCACTTGGCTTATCAACCGCTCAACGAATACCAATCTCTCAAGTTTGATTTCCAGACGAGGATGTTATGTACTTGAAGATGAAAGATTGTGACGAACCGCTACTCGGAGAAGGACAGATCCGTAATCCGATGGGGCCTAGTCTTCGATGGAGCCAGAATGTTTTTGGCAATGGAATTGGGGCGCCATCATTACTCCCGAGGGTTCTCATATCTCGCTTTTCCGCCAGATTGCTATTTGATTGCAACAACATAATGTAATATGAAGCATGCATCATGGGTATCAAGAGGCCATCGACTTGAGGATTAAGATCCTTGACATATATGGAGATTCACTCGTGATCAATCAAATCAAAGACAAGTATGAAACTCATCATCTTGGTCTAATTCCTTAGTAGATTATGCAAGACGGTTGTTGACTTTCTTCAACAAAGTTGAACCGCATCATATCCCTCGAGATCAAAATCGGATGGCGCCGCCTTGGCTACTCTATATTCCATGTTCAAAGTCAATGATTGGAATGATATGCCTAGAATTCGTGATCGACGCCTTGAAAGACCGCATCCGATTTGCAATGTAAGCTTCGACGATAAGCCGTGGTTCCACGACATCAAACGCTTCCTTCAAACACGAGTACCCACTGGGCTTCGACAAGGATAAGAAAACTCTAAGGAGGCTTTCCGTGAATTTCTTCCTCAATGAAGATGTTCTATACAAAAGAAACTTCGACATGGTTCTCGCCGATGCGCCGATGAAGTGAATACAATCATCCATGAAGTGCATGAAGGGTCCTTCGAACCCATTCAAATGGGCATACAATGTCTAGAAAAATCTTGAGCAGGATACTATTGGATAACGATGGAATCGATTGTCAGAACATGTCAAGAGATGTCACAAGTGCCGATCTACGCAGATAAGACCCATGTGCCACCGACTACTCAACGCTCTTCCTCCCCGTGGCCTTTCTCCATGGGGCATCGACATGATTGGAATGATTGAACCAAAAGCGTCCAACGGACATCGCTTCATTCTAGTAGCTATTGATTACTTCACCAAATGGGTCAAGCATTCACGCCAACGCCACAAGACAAGTGGTTGTGAGGTTCATCAAGAACAACCTCATTTGCCGATACGGAGTTCCAAGCAAGATCATTACCGATAATGGATCTAACTTGAACAACAAAATGATGAAAGAACTGTGAGGAATTCAAGATTGAGCATCATAACTCGCCTTACCGCCAAAGATGAACGGCGCGCTGAAGCAGCCTAACAAGAACATCAAAAGATCGTCCGTAAAATGGTCATCACTTACAAAGACCGGCACGAAATGTCGCCATTTGCTCGCATGGGTATCGTTCAAGACGCACTTCAACAGGGGCAACTCCATTTTCTTTAGTATACGGCATGGAAGCAGTGCTCCCCTTAGAAGTTGAGATTCCATCAATGAGAGTTCTCATGGAAACAAAGCTATCCGAGGTCGAATGGTGTCAAAGCATACGACCAATGAACTTAATTGAAGAAAAGCGCCGACCGCCTGTGTCACGGACAATTGTATCAAAGAAGAATGAAGAAAGCGACAAAAGGTCCGACTCGTGAATTCCGAGAAGACTGTGCTTAAAAAGATTCTGCTTTTCAAACAGATTTAGGGCAAATGGACTCCTAATTACGAAGGCCCATACATCGTCAAGAGAAGCTTCTCAAGTGCTATGACTCTCACAACCATGGACGATGAACTCCCAGATCCGTGAATGCTAACGCAATCAAAAATATTTTGTCTAAAAACAAAAGAACACTCGGTAAGTCGAAAACCCGAAAGGGCGGCTTAGGCAAAATGAGCGCCTCGGTGGATTGAAACCCGAAAAGGCGATCCAGCAAAATTAGAGACAATAAATGAAATTATCCTGATAGATCAAAAACCTGAAAAGGCGATCTAGGCAAAAACAAGGATACAAAATGACAAAGTAACTGCAGTTAGTTTGAATGTTGTCCACATGAAGAATCTTCCATCAACGGATCTTCAATCAACTTTTCTAAAGCAACAAGCACAGTTGGAATTCAAAGTTGTTAGGGATAGTAGCGGTTATTTGCTTTCAATGTAGCCTTTTCCCAATAAATTATCATTTCCAACTTTTGTAAATAGTTCATGGAATCACGCATTTGGCTGATTACCATTCTATCAATAAATTTGAGCCTTGTGCCTTTTGTTTGCAATTCCTACTTTATTCTGTTTTGCAAAATAACGCTTTTATTGTGAAAATCACTTTTTGAAACTAAAATGTTTTAAATGAATTTTTACTTCAAAATTTTGAAACAAAAGCAAAAAAAAATTTCCTTTGAATTATGGACACGGAAATAACTTCAAACAGTTTCTCCAAGGGTGTTTCAATCTCCGAAGGATAAAACAACTGCTACAGCAGTCTTCTCCTCAGCAAAAATCATCAAAGGACGGTATTCTTATCATAAAAGAATCCCCGACCAAGTTGCCAATGAAATACCTTTCTCGGAAAGTTTAAAATATGCAACTCAAATTCTTCATTAGTGAATATCTGCACCATTGCTGCAATTTTCACCAAGTATTTGTTCGAACTGTGACGCGGTCCTTTTCCCAAATATCTCTTTAGTGTCTTTGTCAAGTATTGTTAGCATGCATATAACATTCATGACATTCATACATAATAGCATCATTCATTGCATTTTTTGCATCTCTCAAAATGTTTGCTTCCAAATCACTGGTATAAATCATACTTACTCATGCAGTACAAGTCTGTTCGAGAATATCTCCAAACGTAAAAGATACTTTTTCTTTTTTCCCAACGGAGTATTCCCAAATGAAAGGATATGTCATCCTTTTTCCCGAAAGTCCCCAAGCAGAAATACATTTTCTCTCTATCACATTCGCCACCGAGATTATCCTCGTTGGGAACAATGTCTTGATTAACTTTTTCTTTCCAGCTCATTCTTGGATAGAACATCGTCTCATTATTCACAAAGTCAATACGCAACAACTCATTTCTCAAGATTTACCTTGTTATAGTTATCACTACCGATAATTGGTAATATCTTCAAAACCCATTACCATACTATATCACAAGGTCGATAATTGGTAATATCTTTTCACTTACCTTAAACATTGTCACAAAGTCGATGAAGGTAATCTTTTGTTTCCCAAACGAAAAGATGTTCACATTTTCGTGAATCATTCTTTCCCAATGAGACATATTGCTTGTTTCCCAACAGATAGGATCTCTTTTCTCAAACAGATCGAGTCATCCTCATAAATTTTTCCCCATCGTGTCATTTCTTTGATATCATTTGGGTAAAACTTTTTAATCATTTTGCATCATCCGCATCTTTGGTATCTTAGGTCCAAATTTTAGATTCGATATTTAAGTCTCTTTACACCTATCAAAACGAAGATATTCATCTTCATCTTTCAGTTAAAGAAACTTAAATATCTGTCATACCCCAAATTTTGACCTAATATACCACCTTACATTTGCATCATCGCATAACTAACAGTTCAGACAACATTAATCGGGTATAACACTCACAGGTCAAAATTAGGGTTTCATCAGATTTTCATCTGATTCAAAAGCTAACCAATTAGGGTTTGAGATTTTCTCATCTTATTTGATCTATCTTGATCAAAATATCCACCTCTGATCATCAGATATCCATTTTCTCTCACAGATCAATCAAGGATCGACCAATTAGGGTTTTGATCGGGCATGAGAATTCTCTGACTTTTTGAACAAGAAATAACTTTTTTGGATAGAGATTCGTCATTATATCTTAGATACAACATCTTGACCTAATTTCTGGATTCAAAACATCACAGAGGTTCACAGAATTCATCAGTCGTTTTCAGAAACATCTGATGAAATTTCATCTACACAGAAAAGTCAAACTTTGACTTTTGGTCAAATTTTTCAAAACAAAACTTTTTCAATCATCAAAATACTTCAAATGATCCATCATGATCATAAAAAATCAAAGAATTTGAAAAAAGTCAACAAAGAGTCAAAAGTTTTCATACTTAGAAATTTTTCTAAGTGTTGAAATTTCTTATTTTTTTCAAACTTCAAGCCATTTTTTCACCTAGTTCTAATTTGAATTTGAAAAAACTCAAAACATGAAAGTTGTAGCTTGTGGAAAAATCTTCTCTTGGGCATCATACAATGAAAGAGATAGGAAATCTCTTAACAGCCTCCTATTGGGCTTCCAATACAAAGAATCACCCGCGCTAAGATAGAACCCTGAAAGGATGGTTTCCTGAAATCACTTTCAAATTCCCAGAGTAAAATTTCCCTGAAATTGCTCTTATTCGAAAAGGATGGTTTCGGTGAAATCCTTTCAAGCCAAAGCCACCATACCCTATAGCTTCCTCTTGAGCATACAAGGACCCTCGATGACCCTCGATGACCCTCGATGACCCTCGGAATGCCTCCTCTTGGGCTAACAATACAAGGACCCACGGGCTTCTTAAAAGCATCCCTTTAATCCAATCAATTTCTCCTTGAGATTTAGACATTTATCATCTCTATGGAAGAAGTATCTCATCCATTACATCACATACAGTCAAAAACTTTTCAAAACTTTTCAAACTTTTTAAACTCTTTTCAAACAAAAAACATCTATTAATTGTAAGTGGTAACGCTTGTACACTCAAGAAAAACACCCAATACTTACAGTTAAAAGATTTAATCATCTTTTTCAAAACATCTTTCTTAAACATGTAAGTGGTAACGCTTGTATACTCAAGCAAAACACCTAATACTTACGATTTAAAGATTTTAATCAAACTTTTCAAAAATGTATGTGATGAAATAGATTAGATACATTTTTCATTAAGATGACATTTGTCTGTCTCTTACTAACATCCCGTTGCTTTCCACTAGCATAAGTGGGAACTACGATTGCTCTGACTTTCTCAACATCCTTTTGAGAATACGTAGGCACAAGGTCTCATCCTTGCCGAGCAAATTTCTTTCTCTCTCAGACCAAACAAACCATAGAACCCTGTAGATCCGAGCTACAAATGCTCTGATTCCCACTAGGGGATATGTATGCAGAAGATCCACAGATCTTTGCGAGCACAATAATAACAAAACCTAGAATCCCACATAATCTACTATTTCTTAAAATCCAAAGGAGAAACTTTCCCAATCATAGAAATAGCAATTAAAACACACAAACATATCAAACATATTCATATATAAAGTCAGATAACTACATATATTTAGGGTGCTCCATCTATTCCCTTTATATAACAATCCCCCTTACTCAGAATCTCCCCAATGCGTTATGTCTAGTTTGCGCTAGTCGTTACGCATACCAATATCAATTGAGGGTATTTCAGCTTTCCCCTTTTTCATAATCATTAAATCATCTTTCTTGTGTTGAAAATAATAAAGCTTGATGCTCGCGGCATCTTTATAAACAAATCAAAAGATTTAAATCGTTATGCACGAGAATCCGAACTCACATTCGCATCCTCGCCACCTTTAACGCGAATGATCCCCGCAAGGCAAAACAATATTAGTGTAAACTCGGTTTTGAATCATCGATGGAACTTTCCATCGTCCCGCTCGTGGATGAGGTGGGCTGATTTGCAATGGTCTAAAGTGAGTGAACGGTGGTCGGGATGGCGATGACCAAGGGTGTCACCATGGTTTAGTGCTAAAGCCGAGAAGTGACAAGCCCTCCAAAATAGAAAGGTTTGCCGCCTGCGTATGGGTGGATATGGGCCGAGGAAAGGTGCGGCATTAATTTTCCGACTGAGAATGCACAATGCATGAAGAAATCTTTGGAGTTTAACTGTGGTTACTATCTCTTGCAAAATTGTGTTACCTAGGATGCGTGGAAATAGCGTATGGTCGGATTATGGATTTGAGTGGCGTTGAGATGATCATAGGAGTGTGCTCGGTTGTTGGTGAGGCTATGCCAAAGGTTGAAGGACTCTTCTCCAAAGTTGTCGGCACACGGAGGTGGGAACCTTCCTGCGTAAATCAAGCTTGTCCGAACGCTGCTCGAGTGAACTCGCACTGCACCGAATATGCGAAACCGCAACACCGTAAAGTTGGTTTGTTGAACTGTGGAGTGATGTAGCGGAACCGAGGAACTCGAGAGTGAGTGTCTCAGACGTGGGTTAGGGTACAAAGGTTCCATGATTGACACTCAAGAAGGCGCTGAACACCTCAAGTAAACCAAGTTCTCGAGGCAAGGTCAACATATCTAGTGGGGTGTAGACCACGACGTTGGAATTTCAAAACTTAATGCGTTGAGTTTCACCTTGCTCACCATTACGTAGGATAACGCCAGAATAGGTTGGGGATTGTTTGCCATTTGCATGCAACGGTGTTTAAGTGAGAATGGGTGTTGGTGAATGAGAGAATAAGAAAGTGATACGGGTAATGGGTATATAATGGAAGGAGATAGTGGGAAGTTTGAAAGTTGAGAGGATTGATGGTGGGTTGAACGGGTTAATGGGTGGTTAATGGAGGAGTGGGATGGGGAGTTATGGAAGAAGAAGAAGAAAGGTTGAGGGAAGAAGAAAAGGAACATTCTCGCTAACAGGTTATCGATGTAGCCCGCTACGGTCGTAACGCTAAGTCGACGAGCAACGCTACCGAAGGCGTGACGGTCGTGGGGTGGATTACGATCGTGGCGCTACAAATTTAAATTTTGCACTGAATACGTAGTAACAAATATATATTCTACAGACATCTCAACCATTCCAAAGATAAACGCAACATTAATTCATTCAACATTCAACATATAATCCAATAAATATATAATTCGCAGAGAGTAGAAAACCATAAAACATTGTAAGAAATGATGGAAGTTCAAAATTGAAAACAATTGCATTACTCCAAATTAAGTAGCTTGTTCTTTTGGATGAAGGTAAATTGACTTGTAAATTGAAATGCGGTAATTTAACAAAGAATTTGAAACTACCTAGAAACAAAACAATGGAAAAATTCTAAAACTAAAAACCGAAAAACGAAAAACTAAAACCGCTTCATCCAATCTTTTCTTTTAATATCTCTAAAGCTTGGGTGATGTTATAGAATTGCTCCACTATGATGTCACCAAACCAATAAGATCCAAACGCATAGTCTTCAATTCATTCTTTATTCCATCAATGTCGGCTTTATAAGCATCCAAAGTGGTCGAATGGTGATTAATTGTGTAGTGTTTTCTCCTTGGTTTATGTCGTGGCCTACTTGTGCTTCACCATATTTGTAAAGTCATGGTAACGGAGGTGTTTCGGATCGCTTCGTTTATATGAAATTATCAAGAACAAAATATGATTGTGGTGTTTCGTGTCTCGGGTGGTCGTGGATTCAATTCATACAACCAATTATCGCGGTTATGGACACTAACTCGGCATGGTTCGAAGGGTAAAAAGAGTAACAACTTCTTATCGTAATCATAAGGTGCAGGCCTAAATTTCCTATTATCATGTTGTTGAAACAGTCAATATTCATAGGACTAATTGATCCAAATGGTGCACGCTATTAAGTTGGTAACGAAGTCCAAGAGCATTTGCAATCATTGTAACCAATCCTCCCACATCGACAGAACATTAGGGTCCTCACTAATGCGGTAAAGGTCTTCATCGAGGAACAAGATTAATGTATGCCCCGTGTTTAAACAATAAAGCGTAGATAGTTCATCCTTGATACAAGATTTTGATTTTGTTCTTTCCAAACAGAGTGTGGGCAAGAATCCTATGGAAATAACGGATGGTCGGGTTATGTATTTCATTGTTATCCATGCTCGGGTCGTGGTGATAGTTTCCTTAAAGTACCCGAAATAATCCACTCAAAATCCAATAAATCGGCCTCGTGGGTAGTAAAAGCTAAGGGTCCACTGGGAAACCTAATAAAGCGCCTAAGTCCCTATGGTTATAGGTGAACTCAATAAAAAGTCTCAAGGCGATGATTCCTTTTCGGCCCGACACCGTGTTCGTGGATGTAAACTAAGGAACTCAAGAACTCAAGGGTGAGCTCTCGTAAGTGATAAACCTATTTTTCGTGTGCTCTCTCCCATCCTAATCGGTTAAACATGTAGTAAACACCGCCGCTATGCCTAAAGTGTCCATAGTGGGTTCATCATAATATGTGGTTAATCGATGGCTCTTTGAGACAAAGCCTCAAATCTTCTCCTTTAGTTTCTACCTCTAAAGGTGGTTTCCATAAAGTTCTGTGGGGGGTCCATAGCAAAAGTAAAGCGGGGAAACAGAGTAGAGGAGAAAGTAAAGAGAAAATGACTTTTCAGAAATCTTGTGGCAAGTAAAATTGTTTTGAAATCAGCAGCAGTTTTATAAAAGTTTAAAAAGATGAAAAGTACTTATATAGCAACCAAAAACAAATAAACAAAATAGCAAACAAAAACAAATAAAATGGGTTGCCTCCCATGAAGCGCTGTTTTTAACGTCATAAGCCTGACGAAATGCCTAGTGAAAGATTAGTCGGGAGAAATAGGTGGTAATTCTACGAGTTTAAGCTTATTCGTATAGTCTCTATTATCTATACGATTATATTGTTTTAACCGCTGCCTGTTTACAATAAACGGGGCACTATTTCTATCCTTAATTTCTACCGCTCCGCTAGGAAATACTTTTGTAATTTCGAAAGGACCGGACCATCTAGATTTAAGTTTTCCAGGGAAGAGTCTAAGTCTAGAATTGAATAAAAGTACGACATCTCCCACACTAAATTCTTTCCGAGATAAACGTTGATCGTGCCACTTTTTAGTGCGTTCTTTGTAGATTTTAGCGCAAGCGCCTAGTCTTAATTCTTCCAATTCATGTAAATCGAGGATTCGTTTCTCGCCAGCAGCAGTGTAGTTAATATTGAGTGTCTTTATCGCCCAATAAGCTTTACGCTCTAATTCTACTGGGAGGTGACAGGATTTTCCGTAGACAAGTTTGAAAGGTGTAGTTCCGATAGGAGTCTTGTAAGCTGTCCTATAAGCCCATAAAGCTTCGTTAAGCTTGGATGACCAATCTTTCGAGATATAGCGCGCTTTTTCTAATATTTGTTTAATCTCTCTGTTTGAAACTTCGACTTGTCCGCTAGTTTGCGGATGATAAGGTGTTGCTACGTGGTGTTTCACTCCATATTTAGATAGTAATTTATCAAATATCTTCGAAATAAAATGAGATCCACCGTCACTAATAACAAGTCGAGGAACACCAAACGCGGGAAAATTATATTCTTGAAAAGCTTTATCACCACTCGTGTGTCATTTGTAGGAGAAGCTATTGCCTCGATCCATTTTGAAACATAATCGACAGCTACGAGTATAAACTTGTTTCCAAAAGAAGATGGGAAAGGTCCCATGAAATCTATTCCCCAAACATCAAAGACTTCAACTTCTAGTATTCCTTTCTGAGGCATTTCATCGCGTCTGGAGATATTACCAGTGTGTTGGCATCGATCATAGTTTTTAACGGCGATGTGGACATCCTTCCACGAGTTAGCGAAAAGGCCGGCTTGGAGAATTTTGGCACACGCTTTAGAGGTGCTAGCATGTCCGCCATAAGGAGATGAATGACAATGGAAATGACGCTTCTATTTCTTCGTCGGGTATACAACGGCGAAAATTCCACCAGTCCTCGTTTGAATAAAAGTGGTTCGTCCCAATAATAGCTCTTGAGATCATGGAAGAATTTTTTTTTTGGTGTTAAGTCGTGGAAGCACCGCCTAAATAATTAACGATGTCGGATACCAAGGCAATCCTATGGTCATGTCAATGGCTTCCATGACTTCCTTAGCTTCCGTTTATGTAAATCCAATTGAGCTAGGTCGCTTATCATATGTGCTATCGATGTTCATACGGAAAATCGTTAATTGGCACTTGTTCGGTTTTATACCTTCTAAACGGGATAAATGATCCGCTTTCGGTTCCTTTCTTGTCTTTAATTTCCAAGTCAAATTTCGTAAAAGCAAGATCCATCGAGGAGTCTCGCTTTGCATCTTTCTTGGCAAGTAAATATCCGATAGCAGCGGTGGTCCGTAGATGATGATTTTGCTCCTACAAGGTAAGAACGAAATTTGTCAAGAGCGAAGACCACGGCTAAGAGTTCTTTTCGTTGTGGCGTAATTCATCCGAAATGAGTCTGCTCACGCGTAGTAAATTGTGTGAAGTTTCTTATCTTTCCTTTGCCCAAGAACTGCGCCACCGTAATCACTTGCATCGCACATGATTTGAAAGGCAACCTCCAATCGCGGTTGCATGATTGGCGTAAATAATCGGCTTTAAGGGTTTCAAAAGCTTTAAGACATCGTCATCAAATATGAACTCAAAGATCCTTCATTAATAGACCGGTAAGTGGTTTTGTAATTTTCGAGAAATTTTAACAAAATGTCGGTAAAAACCGGCGTGTCCTAGAAAACTTCGTATCTCTCGAACGGTCTTAGGTGGTTGGAGTTCTTTAATCACTTCTATCTTAGCTTTATCAACTTCAATTTCTTTATTGGAAATAACATGTCCAAGCACGATTCCTTCTCGACCATGAAATGGCATTTTTCCCGCAACACAAGGTTCACTTTCACACATCGCTCAAAACACTCTAAGTTAGATAGACATCCTTCAAAACTTTGTCCGCACACGAGAAGTCGTCCATAAACACTTCCATGATGTTGTCAATGAAATCATGAAATGGCCATCATACATCATTGGAAAGTTGCGGAGCATTACATAATCCAAAAGGCATTCGTCTCGCGAACGCTCCATAGGGACACGTGAATGTAGTCTCTCTTGATCATCGTGGTGAATAGGAATTTGGAAAATCCGAATAACCGCTAAATAGCGTAGGAGTGTTTGGCTAATCGTTCTAACATTTGATCAATAAAGGGTAAAGGAAAATGGTCTTTCCGAGTAGCTTTGTTCGCTTTTCTATAATCAATGCACACTGTGTCCACTAACTACTCTTTGTGTTATCGATTCGCCTTGTGCGTTTTTCACGACAAGAACACCTCCTTTCTTAGGTACGACATGCAGGCTAACCCATTTACCGTCGGAGATCGGGTATATAATCCCGCTTCCATTAGCTTTTGATTTCATCTCGACTACAGATCGAGGATCGGGTTGATTCTTCTTTGAGGTTCTCGAGGTTTTGCAATCCTCTTCTAATAGAATACGATGCATACAAATTGAAGGACAAATTCCTTTTAAGTCTCGATATGTTGTAACCTAACGCAGAGGATATTTCCTTAGAACGCCTAAAAGTTTTTCGTTTCGTTCCTAAACTGGAATTCACTATTACAGTCGAGTTTGTTCAATATCAAGGAATTCGTATCGTAAATTTTTAGGTAAAACTTTCAATTCTAGTTTTGGTTTCTTGGGACATGGCATATGATTAGTGTAAGTGCTAGACTTTCGCTAGACATCATCTTTATATGGTTCTCGCCAATTATCGTCTTCAAATATCGTAGGGTTTCAATTTTCATTATTTCGAATATGTGGTTTGTTTAGCTTCCATCTCTCTCACGCACTCATCTATAATATCGAGTAAATAACATGTGTCATTCATGGCGGGTGCTTGTAGAAATTGAGTGAGGATGAATTCCACTTTTCCTCTCCGACTTGAATGTTAATCGCCTTCTTTACATCAATTATAGCTCCAGTTGTGGCTAGGAATGGTCTTCCTAATATGATAGGGGTAACTGAATCTTCGGTAATGTCCATAATTATGAAATCGGTCGGGATATAGAATTGACCTATGCTAACTGGAACATTTTCCAATATACCTACGGATACTTAAGCGATCGGTCACTAATTGAATGCAGACATTTTGTAGGTGTAAGTTCTCCCATTTCCAGCTTTTTGCAAATAGATAAGGGCATGACACTGATACTTGCTCCTAAGTCGCATAGAGCTTTGTCTATGACGAATTTTCCAATATTAGGTATAGAGAAACTACCGGTCTTTTAGCTTAGAGGCATGTTATTCGAATGATAGCACTACATTCAAATAGAAGGTAACTGCTCGTTATCTTCTAACTTTTTCTTATTAGATAGGATTTCCTTAAGAAATTTAGCATACGATGGCATCTGAGTAATGGCTTCTGTGAATGGTATTGTGATATTTAGTTGTTTCAGAAGTTCCACGAATCTCTTAAATTGGCTCATCGATTTAGAATTTGTTAATCTCTGGGGATACGGAACTTGTGGTTTATAGGGCGGTGGAGGCACATAAGGTTTCTCTTTTTCAACAGCCTCTTGAGTTTCGTTTTCCTTTTTTCGGTCGCTCTCGTTTTCACTCGGCTTGTTTTGCTTCTGATACATAGCTGGGTTTTCTAGTCTTGGATCAACAGGTCCGTCAAGTTCTTTTCCACTCCTAAGTATCACGGCATTAGCGTGTCCTTTCGGGTTAGGTTGTGGTTGACCAGGAAATATTCCAGCAGGAGCAGCAGTAGGTGCCTGCTGTTGAGCTACTTGTGAAATCTGAGTTTCAAGCATCTTGTTATGGGTAGCTAAAGCATCGACCTTGCTAGCTAATTGCTTAATTTGCTCGTTGGTATGTAAGTTCTGATTTAAAACATCCTTATTGGTCTGGGATTGAGAAGCAATGAAGTGTTCTATCATAATTTCGAGGTTTGATTTCCTAGGAACGTTGGAAGTATTAGGTCCGTTATTAGGATGATTCGGGATAGCTTTTGGATAACCAGGTGGTGTAGCAGGAGCTTGTCCAGGAGCATACAACGCATTGTTGCTTTTGTACGAGAAATTTGGATGATTCTTCCAACCTGGGTTATACATATTACTGTAGGGATTTCCTTGCACATAGTTAGCTTGTTCGGCTGGTACTCCGGTCAAAAGGGGACATTCTGGAGCAAGATGTGATTGAATACCACATAGATCGCAAGTTGGAATCACTGCAGCTATGGTAGCCGCGGGAGTGACGGAAAGGTTCTCTAATTTTTGGGTAAGAGCTTCCACTTAAGCATTAACTTGATCCAGGCTGTTCACTTCGGCCTTGATACCTTTCGGTTGAGATTTCTCTATATTAACTCTCTCGCTTCCCCATTGGTAGTGGTTCTGAGCCATACTTTCAATAAGTTGGTTCGCTTCGGCATATGGTTTATCCATCAGTGCGCCACCAGCAGCAGCGTCTATGGTTAATCTTGTATTGTACAGGAGACCATTATAGAATGTGTGAATAATCAACCATTCTTCTAAACCATGATGAGGGCGGAGTCTTAGCATATCCTTGTATCGTTCCCATGCTTCGAATAAAGATTCATTGTCTTTCTGTTTGAAACCATTGATGTTAGCTCTGAGCATAGCAGCTTTGCTTGGAGGAAAATATCTAGCTAAAAGACTTTCTTCAACTCACCAAGTGGTGATTGAGTTGGGGAAGAGAATGAAGCCAAGCACGAGCTCGTCTCTTAAAGAAAAAGGCGCAATCGTATCGCCTCGGGTTTACTCCATTCGCTTTCACTGTCTGCGTCGCACAAACACGGATAGATGTAGATTAGGGTCGGTAGGAGCTCCAGAACCGGTTCACGAAGCGGAAAGAAGCGAAGGTTTCAACAAATCGTTTGAGCAATAGCGAGCTGCAATATTATGAGGCTCCGCTGAGAAGGAACGTAATCCTTAAGAGGACGAGGAGGAGGAGGTGGATCACCATTCTTCGTAACTCGTCGAGATCTGGAAGAACAGGCGGAAGATTGTTGAGTGCACGGTACTCTTGAATTCGTCTTCTTAATCGAAGATAACGCCGATATCAGAATGGGTATATGCAAAGTACCGCCAGAGCGTGTTTGGCATACACAAAAAGGAAAATAAATAGTTGCCTTAGCCTAGACAGTGCTACTTTAAGAGTGCACTAGTGACTAGATCAAAGTCCCCGGCAACGGCGCCAAAAACTTGATGTGCGATAAACCTAATGTGTCTAACGGTATCTTTAACTGCAAGCGCACAACCTATCGCGGTAGTAATAAAAGATTGTCGAACCCACAAGGACTTTGTAATCACTCTAGTGCGGGAAAGTAAAGCTAGTTTAGCTAAGGCGAAAATTGTCACGTTTGGTTTTAGGAAGGTTGAGGAAGGTAAACTAATAGGTTTTAAAGTAATTATGAAATGAAATGGTCGGTATGCAATAGAGTCGACTTAAAGGATCTAATCTGGCTTAGGCATATTAGGATGGTCAACTTGGTTTGTCCGTAGAATTAATCAGTTTAAAAACCCTCAACTCACACTTTCATGGTCTTATCTCGGATTATACGTCTAAAGCCCTATACCTGCTTTCGCTAGCCTATAAGTGTTTAGAAGTAATTTTTGGAAACTTAATTAATTCTAATTTGGTTTAAAGCGCTTTCACTGTATTTAAATCAAATGCCTAACTTTAGCTATCCGGTTAAAAACCTCACACTTTCGTGGTCTCGATCTAACCTATTTACTCTTCTTACTTTCGTAACGAAGGTTTTATTTTTAAGCATAAAAGTTATAACCGAGTTAAGTTGATTAAAGTTTTAACCTAAGTTTGATCGGATGCCTAATGTCTCTTACTATCCCATACCGACACTAAAGGTTTAGCTAGCCATGGAAATTAAAATAATCGTACAGGAAGTAAAAGCAAACAAATTTAAATTGGACATTATAAATAATAAATTAAATTGCATTAATTAATTAAAGGTATGTAATACAATTGCAAAATAGAAACCTGAAAATAAAGCCAATACTTCAATCCTTCTTCCACAAATCGGAAACTTGGACTTGGTATCGGTTGAAATGTAAAAATTCTGAGGCTTGAATAATAAATCCTAAACTATAATAATAATTTCCTGATGTTGGAAATTATTATTTGGGCAATGAAAATGAAAGAACGGGAAATACTGATTGCAGAAAAATAACAACTGAAGGAATAATGGTTTGATTTCGGCAGAGCTTCCGCACAAGTAAATTCTCAAAAACTCTGTACCTCCAACACTGAAATGTTGAGGTATTTATAGAGGAAGGAATATGGCAGTTGGATTTGAATTCACACACGTAGCTTGCCTTGAAAATCTGCTGGAATATAGGGACGTGGGTTGTTGCTTTTGAACGTGGCTTCTGTGGTTGAGAGAAAACAGGAGTTTTAAAAACTCCTTCAGTTAAGCTTCGCCATGATCTGCACTTCTGATTTAACTGTTATACGCGTTACGGTCGTGGCCTCTGTGTGACGAGCAACTTGGTGTTTCTTCCGTGTTACGGTCGTGGTGTATGTGTGACGGTCGTAACACGCTTCAGAATGTGTTACGGTCGTGGTGTATGTGTGATCACACTAAAATCTGTATCTTTGATGATTTGTCTTTTTCTCTGTTCTTTTGTGTTTTCTTGCATTGTTTCATATTTTCTTGTTTTGAGCTAAGTTGTGAATACCGCAAAAGTAATGACAATCTCAAATATTCGGGAGTTAATCGGGTCAAAATAATACAAAACGGGTTAATTTCATGTAAAATAAACGATATGATTTCGTGTTATCAGCAACCTCTGATAAGAAGCGCCAAAAATATGTTCTGAATATAAGATGTTAACAAGGCTAACAGAAGACCATGAAGTATTAGAAGTTCTAACGAAGACAAAACTTTTGATAGAAGCAAGCACATCGCAACTGCTGATAGAAGCAAACACAGCGCAACTTCTGATAGAAGTAAGCACAACGCAACTTCTGATAGAAGCAAGAATGGCGCAACTTCTTATAGAAGCAAGCACATCGCAACTTCTGATAGAAGTAACTTCTGACAGAAGCAGACAAGAGTAAACTTCTGATGGAAGCACCAACAGAAGTTCTGATGAGCAAATATTTAGAAGATCATTATCAATATGAATGTTATCTTCTAAAAGATAAAACCTGCCAACAGTAACGTAGATCCACTGAGCGAAGAAAAGTAATACTTGAGTGGTTCAACTTCCAAGAAATATTTAGCAAGCAAATCACGTAAAGTTAACCAAGTCACGTGAAGCTAAGCAAGTCAAAATTACTTTTTCCATTATCCAAGACACGCTACTAGCAACAGACAGATTCTGGAAGCACTATTTAAGGATTCAAATTCAAAGAAGAAAAACAATAATTCAAAGAGAATTCACGCAAGAACACTGTACGAACAACTCACATCAACTTCTAACAGCTTGCAAAATTCATTTCCAAAGTAAACTCGTTGCAAGTACAAAGATTATTTTTTGTAAATTTGTTTACTATTCATTGAGCTTAAATTTTGTGTAAACTTCACTTAGTAAAGAATAGCTTTTCTAGAAGCATTATTGTACACAGTCAGTCAGAATTAACATTCTGATAGTTGTTCCTTGAGAAGACCAGTTTGGGTCAAAATTCTTGAGAGGGCTAGGACTAGTTGAGTCTTAGAGGTGTTAGTCACAACGGTTGGTTGTGCGGTTTGTTCCTTGAGAAGACCAGTTTGGTTCAGAATTCTTGAGAGGGCTAGGACTAGTTGAGTCTTAGAGGTGTTAGTCACAATGGTTGGTTGTGTCGTTTGTTCCTTGAGAAGCCCAGTTGGGTCAGAATTCTTGAGAGGGCTAGGACTAGTGAGTCTTACAGGAAGTTAGTTACACCGGTTGGGTAGTGCACTCTGTAATTGTTGATTATAGTGGATTAAGTCCTTGTTAAGAGAGGTGAAATCACCTTGGCGGGTGGACTGGAGTAGTTTGAGTTTCAAACGAACTAGGATAAAAATACTTTAGTATTTTATTTGTTGTTTTGGGTAAAAGATCTAAAAGTAAGAAAAACTTATTCAACCCCCCCCCCCCCTTCTAAGTGTTTTTCCAAGCCTTCAGTATTGTCTTGTACTTTTGCTTAATCTTGCACTCCATTTAAATTTGAGTTTGGTTCATCTTGTTGTTGGACTACAATATGCCTTAGACTCACTGGTGGCTCCTAAATGTCCAACTGAATCTTGTCGTGACTGGATTTTTCTACCTCAATATCTGGCACAACTGTCATGCCTGGGTGTTTTAACACCGACTGCTCATCAAATATAACATCTTTGTCGATAACCAAGTTTCTATTTACCGAATCCCACAATTTGTACCCCTTCACACTTTTATTGTAGCCAATAAATATGCACTATTTTGACTTGGGGTCAAGTTTATATCGATCCTCACTAGAAAATGCATATATGTTGAACACCTAAAAATGCTCAAATTACTCAGATCAATGGAGTTCCATGTTCACACCTTCTCTGCAACTTTGTCATCCAACGAAGCTCGTGGTTTGTTGACTAGATAAGAAATATATGATAATTAAAAAAAGTTGAGGATAAAATAAAATAAGGAATATAGTAAAATTTTAAACAATAAATCTTTTATTCCCTCCAAATCCCTCCAATTTCTGGGAGCGAAAAGTTACTTTATGAGAGATTTCCTCACTTCCTAAAAAATGAACCAAATAATATATTTAAAAATATTCCCACAATTCCCCTCCAAAAATCTATAACAAAACAAACCTTAATGTCTCAAAAATTAAATAGCATCATATTCTTTGATTCATCGGTTACAAAAAATAGTTTGATATTCTTTCATATAATAAAATAAAATTTGTTGGTATTTGAGATGAAATTTCATTTCTTATCCTTATGTCTTATTTTTTTTAGCATCAATGTGTCATGTCCACTTAACTAATGTGATATCCATTTTCTCAATGTCACCTTTGAAGGATGTGATCCGAACAAGAATCTTTATGAATGGATATTAGTATTGTTCAAGGGCTTCCAATTGTTTGGTTTCTACCAACAAATAGTTTCTTGACTCTGTATTTCAAATCAATAGGTTGTATAAATGGAAAAATTGTTGGTTATATGAAAATTAAATAGAAATAGTACTAGTGGTATATGTCATTCACTTGGAATTTCATTTTTCTCATGGCATAATAAGAAACAAGCTAGTGTAGCACTATCAATAACTGAGGCAGAATATGTTGTTGTGGATAGTTGTTGTGCATAAATTATATGGATGAAACACCATTTAAGTGACTGTGAAGTTAATTTTGGTGATATCTCGATAGAATTCAAAAACATTAGTGCCATAAACCTCACGAAGAATCTTGAACTTCACTTTCGGACGAAGCACATTGAGGTTGGACACAATTTCATTAGGGGTCATGTTGAAAAAAAGGATTTTGTAATTGAATATGTGTCTTCATATAATCAACTCTTATTGGTTAGATAAAAATTAAATGGAAAGAATACTAGTGGTACACACCACTTACTTGGAAATTCACCTGTGTCATGGCATAATAAGAAACAAGCAAGTGTAGCACTATCAACCATTAAGGCATAATACATTGTTGCAAATAGTTGTTATGCGTAAATTATCCGGATGAAATACCATTTAAGTGATTATGGAGTTAATTTTGGTGATATCCCAATAAAATGCAAAATGTTAGCGCCATAAACCTCACAAAGAATCTTGTACTTCACTCTCGGACGAGACACATTGAGGTTAGGCGCCATTTCATTAGAGGCCATGTTGAAAAAAGGATTTTGTAATTGAATACGTGTCTTCATGTAATCAACTCACGGATATTTTTGGCAAACCATTTCTTAAAGAAATTTTCTTTTTTCATAAGAACTAAGTTAGGGATATTGAACCAATCATGCATGAATTAATACTTCACAAATGTATTTTATATTTCTTCTTATTCCCTTTATCTATTTGAATTATATGATATATGTGCTTGATTATGTTTATCTTTTAATCTTTTTTATAATGGAAAAAGAATAGAAGTATACTCTCAAGGGAGTATGGTATACTTTATATATTTGTTAGGGGGTGTTTAACTGCTCTAATCTATCACCCTTATTTTCTTTGTTTGTCTACTTCTTCGAGAAATGTATTTTCATTATAGAAAAAAAGAAAATATGGATCTATGTGTTCACATATAGTACGATGGATTATTCCTTGATCCTTTGAATGATCTAAATGGTTTTGATGATGACTCTAATATTTAGTGGAATCATGATGATTGATATTTTCTTAATCATGTTAATATTTGATAATATCTTTCAGGTTGTCTCTGATGACGATGTTCATCCTAAAGTTTTCAAGTCTGGTCAAAGAGAAGATTTGGGATTTCAGTGAAGTGCTAAAGTCAAAGATAATGTAGCAAAGGATCTTGAATCCTCAAACTTCTAAAAAAAAGGAAAAGCAAATGCCCGCATGATCATTTGTGCGTTTGGCGCATTGTCTAAGGGGCCAATGTATTGTAAAAGTGTTACAATAACTTATAAGTTACTAAGACAACTCTCACACACTCATGAAATATTTTTGAGGACCCTATGTTTTTATTGAAATAACCATAAAATGTTTTTCTCGTATAGCTAGTTAGTTACAAGCCTAAATAATTCCCTATGAGTGAAAATTGCATTGAATAGTCGATTATCCATTATGTTTAGTTGATTATCTCATTTGTAATGCCTCGTAAACGATTATTAGGTTTGATAGTTGATTAGTAGTGACACAATTTAAAAACTTTCCATCTTTACCATGTATTATCAATTATACTTATGGCATAATCGATTATGAGCATTAAAAATCTCATGGATTGTTTTTCATTTTAAGTTATATTTTAAGATATATAAGGAGGGTGTCTCCTCAATATTATAGATACTTGAATTTAATTTTAAATCATTATTCTCTCATTTTAACCCTCATCTCTCTCTCTCTCTCTCTCTCTCTCTCTCTCAATATCTATATTTATCTATTTATCTCTTTTATTCTTCCTTTCACTAAAAGTTGTCTTAGTATCTTTATAAGAGAAATATACTTGTGAGGTTTTAGTTGTACTAGTGTTCAACTATTTTATCAAGATTGTGATTATCTTAAAGTTTATTTTATTTGATTGTTGAGGTTATCCTTATATAACCTCTTTTTGGTTTTTGATATCAGTCGTCAAAATCACGTTCTTGGTTATTGAGCTTAACTTGTGAAAAGCTCCATTTTGGTTTGAGGGATTAGGTTGTTAAAATCTATTAGTCGATTATAATAAGGTTCTTGGGAATAACCTTGTAAAATCTCAAAATACATTAGTTAAACTCTCAAGAAGTTTTCTTGGGGAGAAGAGCAGGTCAAAAGATTGTTCGATTCTCAATAAATCCTAGTGCAATCTCTCTAACTCTTTCTCTTTACTCTCAACCATTTGCTTTTCTTTGCTTTCCTGTTTTTTTCATTTTCTGTTGTTTTTTCATCTGCTATTTTAATATTAGTAACACAAGTTATTATTTTAATAAATAATTTAAATCTAATTATGATTTTTAAATACCACAATTGACCCATTTCTTGTGCTTGGAGTCACTTTTAAATCAAAACAAGGGCAAGTTATAGATGTTGATTTCATATTCATCCAATTTAATGATGATCAAAAAAGTAATGTGAATGTTAGGGTTAATCTCCCAAAGTATATGAAATACATACTTATTAGATGTCTCAAAGCCAACATTAACCTATTTGTGTGTTCCTATTTGGAAATGTTGAGCGTCGACCCTAATGTGGTTAGTTGTCACTTGAAAAAAGACTATACTGCCAAATATGTCGCACATGGAAGACATTCATATGAGAATTATAAAGCTACCAAGAACATTGTGGATGAACCAAAACGGCTATCCCACATAGTGTTAGTCACGAAGGCCAATGCCAAATGGCGTATGTGCATTGACTATATCAATATCATCACATCGTTGTCCTTGATGGACATATGTACAACCTACCAAAGGAAAATGAACAAAATATTTGAGCAAGAGATTCACAACATGTTCAAGGTATACATATATGGCATATTAGTAAAACTCGACGAGGAAACATTATATGAAGGTCACCTTACCGTCATATTAAATAGTATACGACAATTCAGTATATGTTTGAAACTAGGATGAGTTCCTGTTTGAAGTCAACAAGGAGATATTCTTGGATTCTACGTCACCGAAAGGGGGACCGAAGCGAACCTAGACAAATGTGATTACACCATCAAGATGGAGTCTTTGTCCATAAAATAAAAAATAATGCAGTTGAACGATTTTGCTTATCATTCTCAACATCTCTAGGTCTTCCCAACACGGTTTTCCATTTTAAAAGCTTATAATTAGGGGTGATAAATGTGATTCCATAATTAAGATAAAGCCTTTATCCATAAAATAAAGAATCATGTAGTTGAATGTTATGCTTACCATTCTCATCAAGTTCATTTATATAGCATCCCAACATGTTATTCTGTTCTAGAGGCTCCTAAGTAGGGATACAATCATGCCTTCTCCATTTAGGCTCGTCGTGCTAAAGTCGACAAGTAAATAGGGTGGACGGGCATTGTTAAGGATGCGAGCCTAAAGCCTTGACCAATCCTACAAAAAATGAGTGCACGCGGGGCAGACCCGTTGGCCCTGCACATTTAAAGTAAAAAATTATAAAATTTTATGTTAATGTCCGCGTTTGCAAAATCTCGCTAAAAAGTGGTTATGGAGGGCTAAGATATTAGAGTGCATGGCTAAAACTTTGGCCTGTCCGGAAGACCGAACCTGTTTTACCACCCTTACTCCTACGGGCGAAAGTATAATTTGAATGGACATTAGAATGTGATCGAGCCCTCACACATATGAAGTACACTATTTTCAACCTTTGGTTCTCTGATGCCCATGGCCATGGAGACCTAATTCATATACACAATGGTCTTAATATAAGAAGACAATCTTGTCCTTGTGAAAGAGGTACACGTTAATTAGGGCTCAAACTACTCCATCTCTTATGAATTAACAACTTATAAAACCCACTACTAAAAGATTGAGAAGATCATCATTGTTTTGTTGATAGCTTCAAGAAAATTACGAGATTATTTTCCAACCCATTCGATAGTGGCCAGTATTGACCAATGTTGAAACAAGTATTATTCACACCTTGGTAGGGCATATATAGAAGTGGACCATCGATATCTCATAGTTTGGCATCTCCTCAAACCCAAAAAATCCTTTAAAGCGTTTTCTCTAATTTCAATGCAGAGTTGACTCCAACCATAACTGAACCATGCACAATGAACAATATTCATAAATGAGTCATTAAATAAAAGTTTCACCTCATTCTTATGTTTACTCAAGTGTCAAAGTGTTAACTTTTTTTGCAAGTATTCTCTTTAATAACAGAAGAACTCTCACCACTGCATCAAAAGTCTTTTTCACAATATTATCATCAATCAACCCTTCGTCAAGATATTATTGATCGACATGTCCAATTAAACTAACTTAATCGATAGTCATATAAAGACATCAAATATAAGAATACGAATTCGAATCTACGACATCTTACTTATTCAGTTTTAAAAAGTGAATTTCAGACACGAGACTATTTAACAAAATAAAAATAAAAATAAAAATCAACCCCTCTAATTTTACCAAATTAGTTGATATGTTGGGTCAGGAAACTTCATGAAAAATAATACTAGTAACTAAAGTATAGAACCTAACTAGAAATACTTGGAAAAGGAAATACCGTTGACATTAAAAATATCTAATCTGCAATTAGCACTAAAATTGGTGCCACCATTCATCCACGCAGTTTCCCTTAAACCCTACATCTTCATACAGTTTCTCTTCTCTTGTTCATTCGCGGTTTCATTTCCGCAATTTCATACCAACAAACAATCAAACATGTCATGTGCAGATAAACTCCATGTAAGTTCTTCTTCTCTTCCTTCTCCATCTTCAAAATTTGTTACCAACGCTATCACAAAACCTCTCTTGGGTCACTTTCCACCGCTTATTCCAAGATGGGTTTGTCCTCCTATTACTTGTTTCCTTTCAAAGACTCCAGCTTTAACCACAAAATTCGCGTCCTTTAGGGAAAACAACAAAAGTTCTGAGGAGCTTATAACTTCACTTGTCAAGAGTTTGGAATTGTCTAATGATGTTGAACATACCCTTGATTCCTTTAATGGGCGTATTTCTCGAAGGGACACCACTGTTATTCTTCATAAACAGAGAAATTGGGAACGTGCTGTTAGGGTATTTAAGTGGTTCAAATCTCGGGAAGGTTATGTTCATAATGTAATTCATTATAATGTTGTGCTTAGGACTCTTGGTAGAGCTCAACAATGGGACCAATTGAGGCTTTGTTGGATAGAGATGGCGAACAACGATGTTTTGCCTCAGAGTAATACTTACAGCATACTTGTTGATTGTTATGGCAAAGCTGGTCTTGTAAAAGAGGCTCTTTTGTGGATTAAGCATATGACAATGAGAGGCTTTTTTCCTGATGAGGTTAACATGAGTACTGTTGTTAATGTTTTGAAGAATGTTGGTGAGTTCGATAGGGCTGATAGGTTTTACAAGAATTGGCGTCGTGGGAAGGTTGACTTGGATGATCTTGATTTTGATTCTCCGACTTTGAATACCAATGGTTCGAGATCGTCTGTGCCTCTTAGTTTCAAGCAGTTTATTTCAACTGAGCTTTTTAAGACAGGTAGGGGAATTCGGGATTCTGATGCTAAGTTGTCATTGGATGAGGAGAATGCTCTCCCAAAACCTAAAATGTCTAACACTTACAATATCCTTATGGATATGTATGGCAAGGCCGAGCGGCTAAAAGACGCTGCTGATGTCTTTGCTGATATGATGAAATCTGGAGTGGCAATGGATATTTGCACTTTTAATATTATGATATTTATTACCGGAAGTCATGGCAATTTGGTTGAAGCCGAGTCGTTGCTTGTTAAAATGGAAGAGAAGGGTGTATCCCCTGATACGACAACTTACAACATTTTGTTGTCTTTGTATGCTAATGTGGGGAATATGGATGCTTCTCTTTCTTATTATAGAAGGATTAGAAAGGCCGGGCTCTTCCCAGATACCATAACTTACAGAGCTCTTCTTCGTGTGTTATGCGCAGAGAATATGGTTCAGGCTGTGGAAAGCGTGATTGATGATATGAAGAAATCTTCTGTATCTGTTGATGAGCATTCTCTTCCTGGTATCGTCAAGATGTATATTAGTGAAGGAGATCTTGTTAAAGCAAATGACTTGCTTAAGAAGTTTCAAATGAATAGGGAACCATCTTCGGTTATATGTGCTGCAATTATTGATGCTTTTGGCGAGAGTGGGTTTTTGGCTGAAGCAGAGACTATGTTTTATAGGCCAAGGCACATGGCTCAACAAGCGAGGGATATATCAGAGTTTAATGTCATGATCAAAGCGTACGGAAAAGCAAAACTTTATGACAAGGCTGTTTTTCTCTTCGAAGAAATGAAAAATCAAGGAATTTGCTGTGATGATAGGACATACAATTCTGTTATTCAAATGTTATCTGGTGCTGATTTAGTGGACCAGGCAAGGGACCTTATATTTGAAATGCAGGAAATGGGGTTTAAGCCACTCTGTCAAACTTTTTCTGCTGTTATTGGAAGCTATGCCCGTCGTGGTTGGCTTTCCGATGCAGTCGATGTGTACGAGGAAATGTTAAAAACTGGTGTAAAACCAAATGTGGTTGTGTATGGTTCTCTAATAAACGGATTTGCAGAATATAGCAGTCTCGATAAGGCGCTTTATTACTTCGACTTGATGAAAGAATCAGGATTTTCAGCAAATTTAATTGTGTTATCAGCCCTACTAAAGTCCTATGGTAAGGCTGGCGACTTGGAAGGAGTAATGTCCATCTACAAGCAGATGCAGAACATAGAAGGCGGTCTCGATATAGTTGCATGTAATAGTATGATTACTACCTTTGCCAAACTTGGTTTGGTATCCGAAGCCAGGCGTACTTTTGAAAATTTGAAAAAGGTTGGTCGGGCTAATAGTATATCATATGGAATAATGATGTATCTTTATAAAAACATTGCCCTGTCCGAGGAGGCAGTCAAGATAGCAGAAGAGATGAAAATGTCAGGCTTAATGAGAGATTGTAATTCATATAACGCGGTAATGGCCAGTTACGCCGCTAATAGGCAATTTCTCGAGTGTGGCAAAGTACTACACGAGATGGTATCTAAGAAGGTTTTGCCAAATGATTGGACATTTTTTGTGTTATTCACTATACTAAAGATGGGAGGGTTTCCTATCGAAGCAGTGGAACAGTTGGAGTCATGTTTCCAGGAGGGGCAACCTTTCGCTTTACAAGCAACCTACGCTTCTCTGTACTCTTTACTTGGGATACATGCTTTGGCACTTTATTATCTTAAAACATTTATAGAATCTGAGCTTGAAAGTCTTGAATCTGCTGCTGCCTATAATGTGGCAATCTATGTTTATGTTTCAGCTGGAGATGTTATGAAGGCGTTGAATATACAGATGAAAATGCGGGATAAGCACGTGAAACCAGACATCGTTACTCAAATTTTTCTGGTAGGTTGTTATGGAAAAGCTGGCATGCTTGAAGGTGTGAAAAAGATACATAGCCTATTAGAATTTGGAGAGGTTGAACGGAGTGAGTCGTTGATGAAGGCTATTAAAGATGCCTATAAACTCTGCTATATGGATGTTGATATGAGATTCACGTCCAACTCGGAAGAATATTCTGAAGATGAAGGTGAATATTCTGAATACGACATTGGAAGCGAAACTGAATATGACTATAATTCTGATCGAGACTCTCCATGTTTGTAAAATCCCGAGTTCGGGTTTCTTCATATATATAATCTATATATATTGTAGTAGTCGTCTATTCGTCTAAAGGGTTTGATTTGTTAAAAATATAGTAAGGAATTTGATGTTAAAAAGGCTTTCCAAAAATTTGTTACTAAAAAATGGGAACAACTTATTGTTCTCATGCACAACGGAAGTAAAGAACTCAATAGGGAATAGCATCTTGTATTAATAATAAATTGTTGAATATATGTTGAGATATTGATAAATTTATGAAAACTAAGAGTTCATAAAATAACAAGTTAGTAAGCATTTACATTTTTTGATAATCTTGCTAAACTCTAAAAAAAACCAGTTGTCGTTATTCATATTATCCACTTCGTCTTCAGAGTCTATATCAAAGTCCACTCCATACAAGTTGAGTTTATGCATCTATTTGATTGCTGCTAGAAGGTCTAAAGTCCTTCCCGTACCAAACCTCATTAATATGTGACACTCCGTTCGAGCTACCACAATTTGTTCCTCTTTATGTCCGTACACAAACATCAATCTATACCTTATTAAAAGTTGAGAAAGATGTGTATATTTTGCATTTATGACAAGCTGTCAAAGGTTTTCTATAACTATTATGTTTCATCTTGATTAGAATTAGAATTTTTTTTATTGGATTTGTTGTGCATTTCTCCCTTTCAAAAGAAGGGATGAGGCATGTTCACAATGTATTTCAAGGAAATCTTCTATATGATTTCAGTTGTGATTGGTTGTACCCTTCTGAATACTCCACAATATGATTGAGAATAGAAATTGTTGATCTTGAATTAATTCTTGCAAAAAAGAGAAAAACATTGATGTGAGGGAGATTTTATAATTTCATCTTCTATTCCTTCTCCACTTACCATATAATAATCAAAATATTGAACATTTTTTATCTATCAATCACAAGAAATTATCTTGTCATCCCACGTTATACATGATGTCACCCCCTTATCTTATGAAAATATCAAAATGTCTACACCAATTTTATTTATCATATTTTTTCAAATCAACGGAGAGCACCAGATTTTTCAAATTTTTTAACGATATCGAAAATTTCGAAGATGTACCAGAAATTTGACGAAACAAATATGAATTTACGATATTCTTGTGAAATTTTCGATATTTTATACCAGAAATTTTAAAATTTTTGGTATTATCATTTAACAATAATACCAGACAATATTTTTTTGGATAAAACAAGACAATGTGTATTTCATCTTCTAGTTCTTCTCCACTTACCACATAATAATCATAATATTAAATATTTTTTTATCTATCAATCACGAAAAATTATCTTGCCATCCTTACATTATAGATGTCACCCCCCTTATCTTATGAAAAGATCAAAATGTCTACACTAACATATTTTTTCAAATCAACGGAGAGCACCAGATTTTTCAATTTTTTTTGACAAATATCAAAAATTTCGAAGACGTGCCAGAAATTTGGCGAAGCAAGTAAAAATTTACGGTATTCTTGTGAAATTTTCGATATTATCATTTAACAATAATACCAGAAATTTTGATATTTTCGGTATTTCAATTTATTTTTTTGAAAAATACGGGAAATTTCAAAATTCGCGATATTTTATATTTTTCTTATATTTTCCTATTTTTAATGAGGACTAGAGGCATAGACGGTTCTATTGAGGGACGGGCCATTGATAGAGCTAATGTTGAAGCTCGAGCTACTGACGAGGCCCAAGCCTTAGAGCTACGTGCTGGACAGCGTCCTCCGATCGGTTCTCACCGGAAACGGATGACTGAGCAGCAGGCGGGGTTCCGTGCACCCCGTCGTCTGGCTACTAGAGTATCCACTGTTGCTGAGGAGGTGTAGGCACCTGCGCAAGAGGGTATAGACTCATGTTGTGGAGTTTCAGACTATTGTTCCTCATGTGGAGCTGGTAGTTTAGGAGATGGTAGTTTAGGAGCTAATAGTTGAGGAGCCGGTAGTTGAGGAGCCTGTGTTGCAGGAGGTCGAGGCTCTATTGTAGGAGGTTGTTACTGAGCGAGTTGATGTGGTGTTCCCTACAAATACAGACACCACAAGTTGTGCATCTACAAAGCCATCAGTACACACTGATGGAGGTTTCCCTAGAGGAACTTTCGACAAGTTCGTGCTGACAGGATATGCAGACCATGTTGCTTATAGGATATGGCAGGGTGAGGTATCTATTCTTGTTTTTGTTTAAATGCATAATTTTTGTTTTTATTACGAGATTTTATGTATACTAATTTCTTTTAATTGTACTATTTGTTACAGGAGCGTCCGGTGTTAAATGTCACTTCTAATGGTTCGAATTTGAAAAACTTCCTCGAGAGTCCTATGCCTGAGGAGGTGAAGAGGATAGTTGAAGATTTCCATCTTTTGGACTTTGTTGGTTGCTCCTTGACTATGATGGACGTCTCCCTGTTATCAGCTTTTGTTGAGAGGTGGCACCCGAATACATCATCCTTTCATCTTCCATTTGAGGAGATGATTGTGACTTTAGCTGACGTGTATGTCCTCTTTCAAATTTTGATCGCTGGTACATTTTTTACACCAGTACGTAAGGACCAGGAGACTGCGGTGCACATGGTTATGTATGATTTGGAGGTTTATGAGCTGGAGGTGCTAGAGGAGTTTGGCAAGAGTCCAGGATTTCACCTTCCGAACCATGAAAACCTAGGCATTATCGGATGACTATGGACACTTCGACATCTTCATTATGTCGTCGACGAATCTTCAAATATGCGCGTCCAACTCAATTAGACCCTTAGTTATCCTATAGCGAAATGATTTCCACATGGCCTTCACATCTTCACCATTCTTCAACTCGATTAGGTTGTATTTCACCCTTTTATTTGTATCAATCAAATCCTCCCAAAATTCAATCTTTGTCACCCTTCTGTTACTATAATCAGGAAGCAAACCATTCAACTTTTTTTCAAGGTGGCAAATGATTCAGAGTCATTTGGAAGCTTGAATTCAATATGAGGGTTGTCTTTGTTGTAACACACTTCTTCCTTAAACAGAAATTGAGGAAGAGGCATTTTGTTGAGATATGTTACCCAATAACCTAAGACCCCTATTTAAACAAATGCTGATGCATTATATACCACACAAATGTGTCTGTGCAATCAGGACCCTCCAAAAGTGTCTGAAAAATTTCAAACGTTGAAAAAACCTAAAATTTAAACCTACTAGAAATTTCATTTATAATGAAATTTCCGGTATCGACCATAAATTTGAACTTTCCGGTATTGTCTTGAAATTTGAAATTTCTGGTACACCGGAATTTTCAATTACATTACTGAAAATTTACTCTTTCCAAAAATTTACTCTTACCGGAATTTAGCAGGGGTGTACCAGAAATTTCAAATGGTACCGAAAATTTCAAACCTTCTATCAGAAATTTCGTCATGAAATTCTTTGTATCTCAGCACGGGAAAAATTGGAATAAAAAAAGGGAGGTGGCATGTATAATTTTGGGGGTGACATGTAAAATTCTAATCAATCACTTATGTGTTGGCACACAATTTTTACGTTTGAAATTTTTATTGTCATAAGAGGTGTCAATTCTCAGTGACCTTTAGCCTTTGTTTTAGACTTTAGAAGGGAGGGAAGAAAGAGCTTCCAAAACCGATTTTTCTGAAAAGAATATAGAGAAATCTATAACATTTTTAAAAAAAATTTATATATAACGATAAAAGAGTGTTTATCATTAAAATATTTTTAATTTTTAAAATACCAAAACAATAAAAATTATATTTGAACAATTTATCTTAAACTTCCAAAACTCTTCTTCAATACATTTGTTTAGTTTTTCAAATTACACTAATTTGTTTTTTGAATAAAAATAATTTTTCTCTATTTAAATTCTTTTATTCTTTTTACTCAATTTTTTTTAAATCATCCTCTCTATTTCCCTCCAAATTCTTAAACTAAAGTCTTAAATATTGTACCCCTTAGATTAAGGCATGCAATCAAATCTCCCACCCATTTTTCTTCAATCAACTTATCTGCTTCAACTTCTATTTTATTATGCCACGTGAACCAATTTCTAATATAAACCTCACTTTTCTTGTTTTTCTTTTCTTTTTTGTGAGAAATCTCTCTCTCTCTCTCTCTCTAAAATCTATATGTTAGCTCTTACTTTCCCCTTTCTTGCATGAAATTATTTTGTAGATCTTTACTTTTATGTTGATTATGTTTTTGTCCTTCATTGATGGCATTTAAAATTTTCTCATTAAAAATAATTAATTTGGATCTCATGTTTTGCTCCTCTATATAATGCTCTTAATGCCACATGAGAATCGTTGTTTTTCGTTGTAGCGTCATCGTTTCTAGTTTTGTCTCCATAAACCACCACACATTAACGTGTCTTCCTTACCTCCTGGAGTGTCGTACAAGACCCTATATTATCTTCTTTGACAACTCTATTTGATCTACCAGCATTTTCTTAAATGACACTCCATCTGAATTTATTTATTCTTAAATGACACTCCATCTGAACTTATTTATAACTAAGAGTCTTTTGATTTTTTTTGCCTTAAATATAAGCAAATGTCAACAAATCTAGGTGCATTTCTTTATTTCAAAATTATACATGTATTAATTACTTAATGTAGTTAGAGGGTGTCAAGTTAACTAAGAGTATACTAGTAATTGTGTTATCTCTTCTATATGAAATCAAGAAAATTAAATGCAATTAACTATCACTCTTAATAAATCAGACCGGGATAATATATTTGATTATCGTGTTTTTTCTTCTATTTGCACATCCTTCAGCGTAGTGTTAGAATCTACTACAAGCTAGGCAAAATAGATGAATCCCTTGATACTATATCTTGTAATGCTTTCCTTTAACAAATAAGATTGCAAAGAGTAAAATCAACGAATTTCAATTGAATACTAATAAGATTCAATTGTCTTAAAAATTCATAATTGTGTTAATAAGTTATAAAAAATTATTTAAATTTTATAAAATCTGAATTGACTACATAAATTTTTTTTATAGTAATTTCTTTTAAAATTAAAAAATTTCTCTTAATAAGTGTAGCAAAGATGAAGATGTTGTGGTGGATGTGTGTTAAGACTCAACAAGATAAAATTGTAAATGAAATTATTAGAGATAGTGTCGGGACAACATTTACAGTAGAGTAGGTGGTGAAAAATAGACTTTGGTGATTTTAACAGGTAGAGAAAAGATCGATAGATTTTGTAGTATAGAAAGTAGACAAGATAAAAAAAATTATAAAAAATTCGAAGGAGAAGAGGATGGCCTTAAAAAAATTGTAAAAGAAATTACTAAAGCACATATCAAAATTAATGATTTGGCTAACACATAACACATTCATGTAGCCGATCTCATATAGATGGAAAAGATTTAGTTAATGTGTCTTTTTTTATATAAAATATTAGTTTAATACTCCTTTATTTTTTTGTTTTGACAATTTTACCAAATATTAAAAAATTGTAGGATTGTTATATAAAAAAAAGAATTTTATAAATTACTAGTCTCTATACCCGTGCGAGGCATGAGACAAAAAAGTTTTAAATTAAAAAATATTTTATAACTCGTATGGATAAAATTTCTTAAGTTAAAAAATATTTTATAATTATTTACAGCTAAATAACATTAAAATTAGTTGAATTATTTAATTTTTTAATTGAAAATAATATTAAAAAAATCTGTACATTAATTTTTTATAACAAAATTAAATAACAAAGCACTATTAAGATACTAATAATATTTTATCTCATTTCAAATACTTTATAAATAAAATATATATAAAAAATAAAAATGAGTCCTAAACAAATTAAATAACATTTAAATATTGAATACAAAAAATTTTAAAAAATTAACAAATAGTCATCAATAGAAAAGAAAATATATATTAATAATTGTTTTACTATAAAAATCGGACAAAACTTTATATCGATGTATGCACTGGGTTAAAGTGTTAAGGTTCAACCGAATTTAGTTAAATATATATTTTATATTTTATATTATTTTAATATAATATTTCATTAAAAATTAAGTCATAAAAATTGTTTATTTAAATCAGAATGTTGGTTAAGTGAATTCTATCAAAAATTATCTGCCTTTAAATTATTTACTATTAAAATCTATATTGAATAATAAAAAATTAAATAAAAATATTAATTAATTGACATTTATTAGCTATCATAAAATAATATAGTAAAAATTTATATAACAATAGAATTGTAAAGATTTATCATCAATTATTATTAAAACAAATTTTATAATTATTACCAATAAAATTTAATATTATCATCAATTCAAAAACAGTAGAATAAAAATAACAGTAGAATTAAAAATAATGAAAATATTTAAATTTAATTAATCAAAATATTCAAAATTGATAAGAATACAATCATTAATTTAAACTCATTTTGATTTTTATTAGTAAATATAATATAATAAAAATAAATTTTTATTAGTGAATTTTAAAACAAATCTTTATTAACGAATTTCAGGCACTTCTTTAGACATTGGTCAAACACGGTATCATACCACTTGCTCCATCTATACAAAATTCTTACATAGAACAAAATCATGATTCATATCATGTTACATAAGTTAAACTATCATTATCTCAGCATCACATGCCACGTCGTGAAGAACCTCAATTGTTAAGGTACATGATAACTACACATACATTACACATAATATAAGATATTAAATTCAAATGTTAACTGATAATTAAAGTTTAGAAAGAAGGTTACGTTGAGATCTTCTTGAGCAAAAATGGTCGTTGTAGCTCAATTTCTAATTCCGTAGCTCAATTTCTAATTAATGGAATGCTCCATTATACATAAAGCAATAAAGTAAGAAGTCAAATTTATCAGCTCAACTGAAAATGAGACTAACACCACACCGATTTTATGAATATCGGGTCAGAATCCGATATTTGATTGAGTGTATGCGTAAATTTAATCTAAACTGGATGTGAGTTTTCACCAAACTGCAAATGCATCTGTCAAACAAAAAAAATATTGCAGTTAGTCAACATCAAAAGCTCTTGTCATATAAGTGCTTATATATAAACTGATATATAGTTCATAACTTGATACAAAATCCCTGATTCAGATTGAGCAAGAAAATCATGTTGACAGCATATAAAATAAAGGTAAATGGCATGAACAAAACAAATACTCACCTTTTGCGAATCGTGGCCTTTGACGTGTGATAGAAATAACTGAAGACATGCAACAATTTTTGTTTTGCTGGTACATACACATCAATAAGCCAATGCGGTCTCATAAGTGCTTAAGTTAGTAGATAAGTTCAAATAAGACAGTGTAATAAAATGTTTAAAAAACCAAGATTATTATTGACAAATAGCTCCAGGAATATAGTGACTCATCAGTTCTAGAATCTTCATAATTGGAGTAGACATTGATTTGTTGAAAGCAAAATGACATTAATTTGTAGAAAGGAATAAACATTAATTTGTTGAAAGTAACTTATCAAATATTAGGCAGGATTTAGGATACTTTAAGAACCAATTAGCTTCCAAGATCTCCATCCGTTTTGTTTTAAACATTGTAGAAGCACAATTCACAATCAAAGCCATAAGTGGATCCATGTTTAGTTCATGAAATTGATCATGGATCTACAAAAGAAAAATTCCCAAGTCAAACATTAAGTAGTTGCGTAGAACGAAAAGGATAATAACCACATATCCAATCCATACATATAAATAAATTAAGGGATATAATGCATAAAAGAAAGAGACCGGGGGAAAACAAATAAAAACTGCAATGAATACAAATAAGCAAGTAAAGATTAAGGCTACTCAGTGCCAAACACCTATAATTTCAGGCTAAAGATTAAGAATGGTGTTGGAATATTATAGCAAGTGTGAGTAAATGAGGAAATAGTCCTACATTGAATAGGAATGTAGAGACTTAAACATATATAAGTGGGAGAATCCACTCACCTATCACCTTAAGGTTTTATGTGGACAAATGGTGTGTCTCTCACAAATGTTCCTACACAATATATCAATGCTCTTAAATCTCCCTCTAACAAATGAGAACTCAAAAAGAAGAGGAACTCAAATTTTTTTATAATTGGGGATAACACCACATAACGTATATCAACCTTAACCAAAGATAATATATATATCATCCAAAAAACTGTTATTCCACACAAACAATTGCAAAAGCAGAAAACACATACCAAGGGTGTCATAATGGAACTTATGTTACTGCTGAGCTATGGCAAGCCTGCAAGATAGAAAAACGGAACTACATTAATTATTCCTACAATAACCACTAATCAAAATATTAAAAGTAAAAATACCATACTTAACTCTATCCCTAACCAACTCATTATAAAACAAAAACTCTATTAAATCTCCCAAATTTAACAAACCTATGAATCGGAATTTATACATAATTTTGATTCAAGCCACAAGATAACATGAAGATCAAGATGGTTCTGGATCAAGAAGTAAGTATTAACAATAATGATTGCACATCTCATGAGGAAGTTTATCAGCAAGTTCAACCTGCAACAGAATTTGAATAAATAGTATTTGGTGAAATTGGTGAAATAGTATTTGAATAAAGATTGCACATTTCCATGCCATAGTATTTTTACTTGGAATTCATGTTTGGAACAAACCATAACTGAATGACACGAACAACAACATCCCATGATTCCTTTGCCGAAGTAATTTCAGAAACATAGTCGCGTCTTGCGGCGACCATTGCAGAAAAATTGGAGATTTGCAGAAGAAGATAATAACAGAGAGAAGTAGTGTGGGCTTATGAAACATTGGAGAGTAATTAGTCGATATTTATACACAAAGAAATTGAAGTAATAACAAATTTTGAATTCACTAACCTTCAAAATCCAACCCGATGTTGATGGTCCAATGAATCTGTAATGGAAGATGAAGGAATATCAATAATATCATTGCATCGTAAAAGCAATTGAAGGTGAAAGGTGAAAGGTCATACTCTGCTGTAAACTGGTGGAAGGCGGCTGAGGCACAGGAAAAGAAAATTTTTATCGAGAATTATGCAGTGGACATTAAAGTTCTGGGTGAAAAATATTTTTATAAAATTAAAAAGTTAACTTGTGACTAAAAGAGGAAGGTTACTAAATTAGAAAATGATAAAAATAGAAAATAGCCTAAATGAGTGACCCTTGACAAAAAAAAAAAAACTCATTGTAAATTTTTCTATTGCATGATTGTGTGATTTTTAATAAATGAAAGGAATAAGATACATTAAAAAAAAAGTTTAAAAATATTCTCAAGGATATAATAAAATAAAAGTGAAATTAATTGATATTGTAAAACTCTTAAGTGCAATTGTAATATTCTTTCTTCTCATATGCGTTGCGTTCCTTTTGGTTCCCCAAACCAAACCTAAGCCTCAGAACCAAAAGCTAGCTAGGGTTCATCAACCTTCTCTTCTCTTTCTCCAATTGGTGCGTCTTCGTTCTCTTTCTTTTCCTGAATCTCCCTAATCTCAATTTCTACCCAATTTCGAATCCCAATTTCATATAAAAAAATATTTTTTCCTTGATTTTTTTTGTTCCGTTTTAGGGTTTTTCCCCAAGTAGATGATTTCATTTATTTATTGTTTAAATTAGGGTTTTTCTCTTTATTTAACGTTTTAGGGTTTGTTCAATTGTCCCTTATTTGTGATTTTATCTTTCTTGTTTTGAATTTTGACTGTTTTCTCTTTTATTGTAGGGACTAGGTTGTGATAAAAAGATAAAATTTTGAAATTGTAGCTGTTGGGGTGAGTGATAAGATTTTGTGACTCATCATGGAGTTACAGACTTCTGGCAAGCCTATTGAGTCCTTGCTAGAGAAAGTTCTTTGTATGAATATCATGTCATCTGATTACTTCAAGGAGCTTTATCGATTGAAAACGTATCATGAGGTTATTGATGAGATTTACAATCAAGTTGATCACGTGGAGCCTTGGATGACGGGCAACTGTCGCGGTCCTTCGACTGCTTTCTGTCTGCTTTTCAAGTTTTTTACTATGAAGCTTACTGTTAAGCAGATGCATGGCTTGCTGAAACATCCGGACTCTCCTTACATAAGAGCGGTATGTAGAGGTTTTTAACAATGATATCTGACTTCTCTTTGTTTCTTATATACATTGAAGTGATGAAATAGTTGTGTATTCAAAAGGGTGTTTGTTTGTTTGTGGCTACGTGCATGTTCTTTTTGTTTGTTTGTGGCTTTGTGCCTGTTATTTTTGTTAGTTTGTGTATGAATTCCCCCCCACCCACTGTTTTGTATCAAGTTTAGGAACTGCTGAATTTACAGTTACCTTAATAATTAGCCATCTTGTATATCAACAGAAGATCAGTGCACCCGAGACAATTTGTTTGATTTGAGTATATAGTATTTTCTTCATTGCTGTATAATCTATCTTGAAATGTTATAACGGAGTTTAGGCATAGTGTGTTGTGGATTTTGTTATTTGTTGAAGGCAAGCTACTCAATGACATGGGATTGATAGTAGGATTGTACACTTCCATGATTTTTGCTTGCTGCTATGATCTTAATCACTTCTACAAACATGATTTGGTGAGAACGTTGGGGATCACTTTGATCCATCTTGGTACCATTCCATCAAGAGACCAAATTGCCCTTTTCTGTAAAGTAATATTTGCTCCCACTTTATGAAATCAAAAGACAAAGACCCAAGCTTCAGTGACTCTTCTGTCATTCATTTGACCCTTCCTCCCAATCTGTATGCCTGTGGCTGCTATCAGCTGTGGCTCATGGTTGTTATTTTGGAGAGTGTGGCTGTTGCTTCAACCTTTCCACTTCCTATTTCTTATTCAGTCTGCATTTGTTTCGGGTTGTCTGTAGTGCTTGGCTAAGTTTTTTGAGTTGATTATTTAATTTCTTTATATGTGTGAGTACTATGTTTGGTCATCGGTCCAACAATAGCCATGCTTTTTTTGTTTTGTTTCTGGTAATGACATTTCTTAATAGTTTGGCATTCAGTTTGCTGTTTGTTTTAGTTTTAGTTTTATCCGTTGTAAAAATCTCATGCCTTTTATACTACAACTTGGTAAATTTAACTCTACTGGGTGTTGTGAATTTATGCATTGGTAATAATCAAATTCCATCTCCTCTTTCACTTATAATTTTCATGAAGTTAGGAATGCTATGCTTCATATATTCCTTTATTTTGAGGCAAAATATGGTTAAATTACAATCTGATTGGCATCAAATAAAGAGGTTATACTTTATTGCTTACACAAATGTTACACCTTTTGTTATTTTTGTTTTTAGGCACGGCATTATTCTTATTGTTTTCTCCCTATCCATATATCTTGCGATCTGCATTAATTCCTTGTATTGTTTATAGGTTGGATTCCTCTATCTGAGATATTATGCTGATCCGAAGACTCTGTGGAACTGGTTTGAGCCATATGCAAAAGATGATGAGGTACAAGTTTATGAATATGATATCTTTAACTTTGAATGTCTATCATCTGGTTTTGTTTATTAAGCTCTTGTGCTACCATCTTTTCTTACTTTATTCTAATACTCTGTGTACTTTATTATAAGACTCGCTTGCAAAATTTACGGTTATTAAGTAAAGTAGCTGTAGCAATAAATTTGTAAAAAAATATTTGTTATTTTTTCTTAATAGCCCCTATAATTATTGATATCATAAGAGGGAGAAGATAAATTTATGATTTTCAATTGTAAATTAAATTGGGGTGTTTTTATAACGAAATTATTAATGCATGTGAAAGTTTGAAAATGGTCTTGCATTAAGGGATAAAAAATATGAAAAATAGGTCTCATAAATTGAGATGGAGGGAGTAATTCTATTTCTAGTTTTTTCTATATTCAAATTGTATGTCTGTTACTTTTTGTTGCAGTCACACTTCTTTAATAACATTTTATTTTCTACGTGTGTTGTAAGTAACAGTGGTTTATATGTTTGCTTGATATGGCGCTATGCAAGTAGTGTATTTTGTCGAACATGTTTCTCTATATGATATGCTTTTTAGCCTAATGTATCAAGGTTTTGGTATTTATTTTATGCATTGTGGCTATATGGTCCTTTCCTATGAAATATAGTTATTTATTTATGTTAAGTTTCTTGCATTATTATCTATCTTGGGATAACTTTTAAAGGCACTCTTAGGTAACCAGTTTATTATTAGTCATATTAAATTACGGTTCTCTATTTCAGGAATTTTCTCCTGGATCTAATGGACGGATGACTACAATGGGAGTATATATCCGTGATTTGCTCCTTGGACAGGTTCGTTATCTATGAGAGTATTCTTTCTTGTTTAAGTTCTTTGGGCTCATGCTCTAATTTTGATTGTAGACAATCAAATGCATTTACATGATAATGTCATACTGTACCCTGACCCCTTGATATAGAGATTTTTAAATGTAATGATGACTTACAAGGCTAGGAGAATAATCATTTGACTCAAGTATTTTAACTAGTTAAATTGAGAATTCTCTCTTCAGAGCTCTACTACCAGAATGCAGGTGCATCGCAAGAATGCAAATGCTGATATGTTCCTCATCTTCACATATTTTGGAGTAACAGTATGAGGTGCTTTCATACTTTCAAGATCTTTGGACATAAACCTTTTACACTTGCCATTAATTTCTCATTAGTATAGTATACTAGTTCAAAAAAATCTTTCTTTTTTCTTTCACAACATTTTTTTCTTGTCTTATTTGTGAAATCACTACTGTGGTTTCTGGAAAAAAATCATATATATGCTTTAGAATATTGGGAACCTGAACTGGAGTGATCAAGTTGTTAGTTTATGGGAGACTGAGAAAGGAGATAAAATTAGATCGAAAGACCTTAGGAGACTGTTTCTATTATTAAAAATCATGAACCAAGTAGAATATTGGGCCCGTTTGTTTTAGATTAAAAAAAAGTCATCGGAACCTTTTTTCCACGCATCTGCTTTTTTCTACAATCATTTGACATATATTTCCCTAAAATATTTTTCTTGGGCATATGGGAGTTGCTGGATTCCCTTATGATTTAAACTTTTTAAATTATGGTTTAAATAAGGAAGGAACAAGTTCAAGAACTGAAAAAATTGATTATCTTTTCAAAGGGAATTTTAAATGCTATTTTTTGTCTTTCTCGTGAATTTTGGTTCAGTTTATGTTTGTTAGATCTCGTACACGCTTGTTCTATCCATCCTTTCTCATTTTCCTGAGTACGTATTTTGTATTTTTGTTAATGCTTCGGTACTTAGAATTAAGTGGTAACAGTCTTTTGACAATTGTCATTTTTTTGTGTTCTATTGACAAAGTTGAATGCTCCATTGTTTTTACCCTTTTTCATTACTGATGATTTTCCTCTGCTGGTGCAGTACTACTTCGACACACTTTTTCCCCGCATCCCAGTTCCTGTAATGCGTCAGGTTGTGGCAAGTCTTGAAAAGTTGAAGCTCCCTACTACACACTGTGGTACAACAGGTGAGACCACCCGTCATGGTTCTGATGACACTGCCCGTAGACCACCTTCTGTGAAAGCTGCCCTTTCAGTTGCTTTTTGTCAGCGTGCGCCACATCGAGCCTCCACAAGGGATTCTTCACCCATCCGTCGTACAGTACCTCATGAAAAAAATGGCACTGATGACATAAGACGATCTCCCAGTAATCGCCGCAGTCAGAGCCGTGAATATCCTGAAAGGGATAGAGACAGGGAGCGGTCACGCTCCAGGGACCGGGAACGTGAAAGGGACAGGGAACGTGACAGGGACAGAGACAGGGACAGATATTATGACAGAAATAGGAGCAAGGACCGAGATGCTGAAAGATACAGGGATCGGGACCGGGATAGAGATCATGAGAGGGAAAGAACCAGGAGGGAGAGGGACAGAGAGAGGAGTTATGATTATGATAAGAGGTCCAAGTACGCAGAGAGAGAAAGTAGCCGGGATTACGACAACAGTATTGGCAATGGTAGTAGGCACTATCGTAGTAGGAGTCGAAGTAGAAGTAGGAGCAGGAGCCGAAGTCAGAGCCAAGTTGGAACCGCACGATATGACTCGCGTTCTAGTCCCCCAAGAGATGATAGTAAGAAGACTTCTGCATCAAGTAATCTAGCTAAACTTAAAGATTTGTATGGTGATTTAGGTGACAGTAAAGGAGATGCCAACATGGAAAGAATTCCTAGAAGGAATAATGGTGGCGAAGAGGTTATTAGACTTGGTGGCTCTTCTTGGAAGTATTGACGGATACCACAAAATGCTTGTATTGGACGTTGGATAGCTTTTCCGTTGAGAAAATCATATTGGATATTGACATTTCATCGCCTTTATTATCACTTTGTTGACATAAGTTATAGGTTGATGAATGCTATCTATATTAGCATATATAGATGATGTATACTAAAGTTTATTTATGTTACATTGAATTTCCTGCTTTGTAAGTGCAATTTTAGACTTAATTCTGTTCAGATGAAACCAAGTTATTGTAGACTTAATCAATGTTGTTAAGATGATCCTTGGAAAGTTGCTTTCATGCTTCTTTTATGAGTTCAAGCTGTTAATGTTGATGGATTGTGTTGATTCATATTATTGCTCAAAACTAGTATTATTCTTTAAAACAAAAGTGACTTTTTAAGTCATCATCAAAATTTGATAAGCAAGCATAGAATGATCCTTAAATGTACTTCGTTTATGTTTGCCCCCCACTTTCTCTTCCATTTGCCTTACCTTTTTTTCTGCTCAATTATTTTTTTTTAAACAATACATGAAATTTATGCATCCACACTATAATTAAATAACACATTTTTGAAATAACTTTTTCCTCAATGGAGAAGCAAATATTACAATGCCTAAATCGTAGCTCTGTGAATATGTAATATTAAAAGCTTTTCTATAATTTCAAACAAAAATTGTGAGTTTCACTATCATGATACATTTTCTATCAGACTAAAAATTTGGGATGCAATTGCATTCCTCTACTATTCATACCTCTACTATTCTTTAGTAAGCCATTTGCAACAAGATGTTAAGTTGCTGTATTACACTGCACATTGTAAAACAAAGATTCTGATCTTTTTCAGTGAGCTTCTTCTAGGCTATTCGCACTTAATGGAACGATATATGTGTCTGACAAAGATTAAAGAAGCTCGGAAACCGACAGTGCCGAGCATGAGAAAGAAACCATAGCAAATGCAAGCCATGTAGCCGAAAAAGAAAGAGGTTTGCATGAAACCATACATATCTGATCTTGCATGGTAGAAAAACATGCAGTAGGAATATATGAACAAACCAGTTGATCCACCACAAAGGAAAGACCTAATATCATGTCAAAAATGCCCAAGTTAGAAAATGTAGGAACATGATTTACATCAATGCGTAGCCTAAGAATGCACATGTATGGTTTTGACATGAATACTGGAGTCCGGATCCTCTTATGCCTCTACTTCTTAGAGGTTGGCCACTTGATTCATCCAACAGCAATGAGATCAATACTCTCAACTGTTAGATGAATAAGACGACCAACCTCTAAAGACCAAGGTAAAAGAGGATCCATATCCGTCTATTATAAGGAAAGTACTCAAGGTTACATCATATACATACCTCCACCACCATTCATGATCCTCAGCAGCAAGTTGAAAGTATGTCAATGCCACATTAACAAAAGCAGTGACAATCAATAGAATGATGAAAACAATGAACAAAATGCTGTATATGGTATAAATCTGATGACCCCAAACACTAGAAAATATATAGTACAGTTCAATGTATATGGCACTGAATGGCAAAAAACCAGCCATAGCCATCTGCGTGAGAGTTGTACGGTACCAAGGTAGTTGAGGAATCTCCCTTGGATACTTGTTGGTTGGACACGGCGCTAGAAACTCTGATTGGCTATTCTTACCAGCAATCCCTCCCAATACCAATAAAGGCGACGTCACAAGAGTCCATATGAGGAAAATAACCATAATTGTTCCAATGGGTAGTGCTGCAGTCGAGTTATAGGCAACAGCGACAGTGTTAAGAAAGCTGAATGTCAAAAACAACGGTCCAGTGAATAGACTTCCGGTTAACACCAAAATTTTCACCTGAAATGCAACATACCAGCACTTTAGAAGTGTAATCCACTTAGGTTTGTTTTTTCTGTTGTATGCCTTCAATCGTTTAAAAGTAAAATCAACTTGGAATATACAGGAAATGGATTTGATGCAGTCAGCAGTCAATGATCTCGACTTCAGTGACTGCCTGCTTGAGTTATTGATTATTGTGAATCTAGGTCCGGGGAATCTAGATAAGTAGTAAAAGGCGAGTATTGAGTAGAGCATCTAAGATTTGGTACTTTACCCAATTTTTTCCTTCAATCTTGTAATAGAAGGAAGCTGCAGAATAACCGGCAATACCGGACGTTAGTGCATAAATGACAACCAGTGCAGTAAACAAAGCTCCCCTGTTGTATGGATAGAAAACACCAACTAGAGCAAGCATAAAGATGAAGATTACACTGAAAATGGAAACGGAGTAATATAGTCACAAAAGAGACATGAAAAATGAGTAAACAAACACCTTTATATGATTAGTACTATTAGAAGATAACTCACTCACAGTGTAAATAACTGAGAGCCTATTCCAAGTGCTGCTGCAAACAAAGCCTTGAATCTTGGATATCTAAAAACATCACCATGGATGTATTTCCATCCACTCTCCTCTTGTTCATCAAGTGCCTCTTCATCCGGAGTAAACCTATCATAATATTTGCATATGCAGATGAAATAAGTTCGGCAAACTAAAATGGTCTTAATCGGTGAAAAAAATGTTCTAAATTGCGATTGCAGCTGTATTACAAAGGTTTCAGAGGTTGCAGCCTAACCACAATTTAGAACAATATCGGTGAGATTATGAAATATAAAGATTCTTACTTGACAAAATCATTCTTAAGTACACGCATGAAAATCATGGCAAGGAATCCAGTCAAGAGAAGAACAGTAACACAAGAGTTAATGATCGAAAACCAATGGACTTCCAAGTGATGTGAGAGCGAAGATGTCTGTGAATATTTCTCCAACCTTTTCTCGAATGGAATATCTGTTTCAGTCCATTTGACAGAATACGTGAAATCGACATTTACCTCTCTATCTTCTGTCAAATCCACAACCGCGTTCGGTTCATTTCTAACGAAAACATCGATGATACGATCGTTATTGTATAGAATCTCAAAATGGACATGCCTAAAAAGATAAATCGTGGCCTCATTTGAGTCATTCTCATCATCATCTTTTTCTTTAGTTTCAAATCTTCCAAGGAAACCCCAAATCGGCAAATCATCATAGTACATTTGATAAAAATAGTCCTTCAAAACAGCCCGTCTAAATTGATCAACCTCTTTTCTTGTTAGTATCTTTTTGCAAATGCTCTCAGGTTTCTTATTAATCAAGAAATCAAGTTTGTAAGGAGAACCAACTAATCTATCTCCATTTAAAACTTCACCAAGATCTTCTTTCTTTTCTTCCACATTAGCTGCAGCCAACAAATTTTCGAATGTATAAAGTATAGTTAACTAATACAAAGACAATAATAGAAAATTTTGGGTGAGAAATGAAAATAATGAACACCAATATACCATCAAACAAACCTGGTCTGCAAAAGGGAAGATCAAAATATTTGTATGTCTCGCTGCGGCATCAAAAAAATTCAAGGAAAACCCAATGTATTAGTAACTAATCAAGAAGAATTTCATGACAGTGGATTAAAAATGAATACATACATTACACTATTTAATGCAAAATTAATAATTTCAACAGGCTTTCGGCAAAAGAAGAAGTGAAAACACCTTTATACAAACTATGCTTGATTTTCAAGATAAGTATTAATTAAAAGAACTTAAATGTCGTCTAGTTATACAAACTTAGTTGGTAGCTATGCAAAGAAATCATATTGCAGAGGGGCGGGCTCTAGCCCACGACATCTCTATGACATTGTAAATTTGTTGAAAGTTCGAAAGTGTAATTTTTGCCAATTAAATCATTTCAGTAGGTTGTGATTCTGGCAAATTCACCGTAAATAATTTCAAACAATCACTAAGACATGCTCATCTCCTCTTCATCCACCTTGAAGAATTCTTGAATGGTACAATGACACAACCCAAAATTTATTCTTTATTCAATTTTCTTTATATATAGTTCAGATTATACAGAAATAGCAGAAGTGGCAACAAATTGCATAACTACCGGAATAATTTCAGAAGCATTGGGATCGAAATATATTTCAAAAGGGTATATGAAAAAGTGAAAGTAATGAAAATCTAACCTGGGATTATGAAAGGGTCCCGCTTTGTTGGCATAAAATGGCACAGAATCACCTTCTTTGTAACGATGATCAGATGCATCAGATGTCACATAGTTTATGCAAGAGAAACAACAAAGAATCACAATGGTACTAACCAAACATAACGTTGACTTTTCCATAAACACAAACCCACATATAGAGACAAAAAAAACCAGAGAATGAAAGTGCAATGGTTTGTTCTTAATCCTATAGTTTTGAGGCAGATGAGTGCATGAGAGAGTGGTTGAGATGAAGGAATTTCCACGACAGTGGGTATGAAGAAAATGAAATGAAAATTGTGAAGATTTGAATTTGCACGCACTTCTTGAAATGGAAATGAATGATTTTTCTATAGAGTTGAAAAGGAATCGTCTTCGTGAATGGTGTTGAATGATGACAAGTACGTGTCTTCTTCTGACAAAAACAAAATTCTATTTCATAAATTAATGTTAAGGTTCCTACGATTTATACTACCCCACATTACTTGTTTTTTTTTCTTCATTACTGTATATTATAAACAAATTTTAGTTTTCTTTTATAGATATATGAATAATTAATATTTACAAGGAGATGTAAATGTGGGCTCTATCGTCAAGCAATTTCTTTATAAAATTATAGATGGTTATTTCACGGCGTTGTGAATGTGTTGTATTTATTTGGTGTAGTCTTTTATTTGTATAAGAATATTTTTAGTTTAATACATCGATCAACCATTTTGCGAGAGGTGAGGGTGAGATACCCACCTATTTTTTGGTGGGTTGACTTTCTCTATGGTCAGGCAAGAAGGTTATATCTCGGGAATTTGCATACCGTGTTGGTCACTAGAGTGAAACAATGTGATCTATTAGGGCTACTCCTTTTTGCCATTATGTTACACCCATTTATTCATTAGATCGGTGACAATTGTACGCTTCTTCCTCATGCTTGTTACCTCGATGATGAGACTAAAGAGGTGGTTAAAGACTGTGACATCATTCGAGAAACCGGTCCAAAATTGAGGCTCGTATTGAATATTCATAAAACTAAGATCTTTTGGCCTTCGTGTGATGATAGTAAACTTTGTGGGAAGTTGTTTCCTTCAGACATTAAGAGGTTGTTGTTAGGGATGAAGTTGCTTGTATGGGCTATTAGTCGGGAAAAAAGCTTTATTGAGGGGTTGTCCATGAAGAAAATGGTTAGGATTGTTGAGCTCATGCATCTCATGCCACAACTAAGGGATCTTCATAGAGAACTTCTTTTACTTCATTCTTATATCGCCAAACTCTTTTTTGGTCTTAGAACGTGTCAACCTAATCATATGAAGAAAGTAACTATTTGGTTTGATAAAGAGTTGTGAAGGGCAATTGAAGACATTGTGGTTGGTGGAGATCCTTTTTTAGGGGATCTTTAATGGAGGATGGCTTCTTTACCTATTAGGGTTGGGGGATTGTGTTTGTACTTGGTAGTATAGGCAGCCTTATATGCATTTGTGGCTTCTAGGACTCAGTCTTAGGTGTTATATGATCATATATTAAGAGACATGTATGGTATACGGTATGAACCTTGATTTCGATAAAGCTTTGGATTATCTTAGTGTTTTGAATCCAAATTTTGACCTTAACGGTTTTACTAGAAAAAATATTGTCCTTCTTAAAGCACAACATATTTTGGCGAGTACCCTTTTCAATAAAAGTGTTCGAGACATGGAAGTAAAGTTTGACATGACCACGAGACAAAAATTTATTTTTGGTTGTTTGCAAGCATCATGTACTTAAGATTTTGTCCTTGATATCCCTATTAACGGACTAGACCAACATATGTCTTTGTGAGATTATTGTACCATCCTTAAATACCAATTTATGATTCTCTTATTTCTCGTTGTGAATTTCTTGACTGACCACTGGATGAGAGAGCGACTCTTAGATCAACAGATGTTCTGATGTATGGATGGGTATGAGGGAAACATGCATGTGTGGATTTGATTGGGGTTTCTCCACTAGTAAGACTGAGAACCAAAGGTTTTAATATATGACAAACAACTCTTAAAGCTGCTTCAAGTAAATAGGCTAAGCATTAGAAAGCATGTTCTGACAAATAACATGCTTTTATACCATTTGCCTTTGACACGTTTGGTTTTCTAGCACCATAAATTGTGGATCTTTTATTGAAAATGCAAAGGTTCGTGCATAACAATGTTGTGTCACCTAGAATAATGAATTTAATTTTTAAGAGAATTGTTTAGCCATCTAAAAAAAGATAGTGGCACAAGTTACTACCCTTTTGCTTGTTATTTCTGTATAATCTTGGTTTTCAACTAAGTAATTGAGTTGTTGTTTAGAAAAAAAATATTATTTAATAAATTGTAAATTTATTTATAGCATATAATATGAAATGGAGGGAGTAGTCTCAAATATAAACAGTTGTGGCCAATCTTTCACATAAAACACTAGAATTTCAATCATGAGTCTAAAGTCACTCTATTAAAGTGTTAAAGATATGGGAGACAAACGAGCAAGTTCGTTTCATAAAAGTCTAAAAAAAGGATGATGTGAACATTGATGAGGGTGAAAGTCTAAAACTTTGATTTGCTCAAAAAAAATATAAGGGCAAGGTAGACCCACAAACACTACACAATTATAATCTAAAACGGTAAAAATTTATGTTAATGTTCGTGTTAGCAAAAGGTCTAAAAGAAAAATAGGGGTGGAGCGGGATTGAGAAATTAGAGGATGCACGTATAAAATTTTGACTCGTCCTGTAAAAATGTGGGTAAAACGAACATGTTTGATGGACCGAGCCTACTTTTCTATTTTTTATTTTAAAGATCATCGGACGACCTACTGAATTCCATGCGGTAAACAAGAGAGATCAATAAGTGTCCTTCATACATAAGATATCTCACGTGAGACCTTAGATATCAAGAGAACCATAATTCATATCTACTCTTTATTATTTTATTAACTAGTGCATTGAAGTGTTAATCTTGTTGATTTACTCTACACACTGCCTCATGAGAGATATGCTACACCATTTCAACGAGCAACATTTATGATTTTATCCATTTCTTTAATAATATACTCCTTCAATTTTTTTTATAAACAAATTTTGACTTTTTTTGAACTATATTTCCTCCATAATGATTTATAAACAAAATTGATTTTTTTTTAATTTAACAATTAATATATATAATTCATGTATGGATTGTATATATTAATCGTCAAGAAAAAATAATTATTTTTGGATATAAATCATTACAGAGAAAGTATATAAACTATATACATTAATTATTTAACAAATTTTAAAAAAAATAAAATTTGATTATAAAAGATAATGAAGAAAGTATGTACTCACTTTGTCTCATAATAAATGTCACATTTGCACTTTTTCTTTGTCTCAAAATAATTGTTCATTTACAATTCTAATGCATCAATTATTATTATTTTTCACTACTATACTTTTATTTATTAACTTTCACTTTATTCAACTACTCTATCAATTATAATTAATAGGAGTATTCTACTAAACTACATTAACTTTTTTACTAAACTCAATATATCTAATTATTTTCTTAAAAACCGCACATTATTCAAATACAACACCTATTATAAAAAGCAGAGAGTATTAATCTTAAACATGACAAGAGAGAGTCAATATTTTTTTTTGGTATAAAAAAGAGAGTCAATATTTAACAACTTATATTCAAGGCAGAATAAGTGTTGTAATAACTCCCTTTGATTTCAAAGCTTAATCTACTCCAAAAGTTTGGTAAATCTAGCTTAATTAGGGAGTGGAGTTTGGTAGAATTACATTAATGATATTTAATTTAGTTGATTTTTTTACAGGATATTTAATTTAGTTGATGGAGAGTATATTTCACTTCATTATAGTATATAATAATGTACTTTGAGAGCCTTAATATTCAACGAAATTTAAGTAGATTTGATTATTTTAAATGAAAGTAGACAAAACTAAAAATATTTTCATATGTCATTATTATATTTGTAATTATGAATTAGGTGGTATCCACTAAGATGCATGCCTGCAAGGTATGAAACCAATAAGTTATTTATTTTTGTTTTGGAGTTTTGGGATGAATTAATTAATAAAGGAATAATATAAGTGTTCTACCTAATCTTAATTGGACATGGACCAGCCTTGTGTGTGGGAATGGACCTACCTAGTTGATTGAGGTTTGGATCATATACAGTTAGGTGCAACTTTTCCTTCCATGTGGATCCCCATCTCTTTCCCTATATCCCCAAATTTCAATGTGTACTTTATTTCCGATTAGGAAAGAAGGAAATCAAGCTAATAAAACAAATTAATATTCTAAGTACAATTTAGTTAGTAGTTGTAAAGATATTAATGACTTAAATTATCATTTAATGTTTTGTTGTTCTAATTTCTAAGAATTTAAAATTTTGACTCTTTCATTTTAAGAAATTAATTATTTAATCTATTAGTTTCAATAGGTACAAGATTTATAATTTTTCATTTTATGAGTGTCATTTAAAATGACATGATAATTAAATTGATGATGTGTCATTCTAATTTGATATAGGCGGTGAAGTTTGAATGCATTAACCTTAAACCAAGCTCAAATTTGAAGAAGGAATGAGACTCAACTCTTGATCTAGAACGATTCCAGCGATATTGAAGAATTACGCCAGCTCCCAACAAATGGAGTGGGTAAGGTAAGACACATGTTAATTCCCATCAAAAGAGATGGGTAAGAATTATGTCGACTTCCAATAAACGGGACGAGTAATGACGAAATGCCAAAGACCATGTTGGCTCTCGACAAATGGAACAACTAGGCCAAACATAGAAAGCTACCTCAATTCTCAACAAAAAGAAGTGTGGAGGGATATCACTTGGAAGATGTCGAAGCCAAAGAAAAACTAATAAAAGGAAAAAACAACTAATAAATATCAAACTTTTAAAGCAACCCGACAACAAAAGAGAATTTCAATTAATATAATGGTAATGTCATTACAAAATCCCAAAAAGGCAACAAAGGCACCCAAAATGAATCAAGACAAAATAAATTATTCATTAATGGTCACTTTGGGGGCTCCATTATCTCTTATAACAATGACTATTTTCGGTTCATCTCTGATGGGGGAATTCGAGTGCTCGAACACAAGAACTTTATTTCATAAACCACATCTTTAGAAGCCTCGGAGACAACCTTAAGAACCACGTCAATAACTTTGTTGACTCACTTATGCATCATCGTTAACTTTTTAGTGTGAACCCCCGCTCCTTAGCACAAGGTTCTTTTTCCTTTTATATGGTGTTTTCAACCATAGTCAGTTGAGACGTCAATGTCATCGACAAAGCCTTTACCTCTTCAAGATCTTTCTTTTAGCCTCCAAAGATGCTTGTAACTCGGGCACCCTAACCGTTAAAGTAGAGGGAGAGTTATGGGTGATACCTTTTTCTCACAATGAGATATTATAATATGCCCTTACGCCGAGACAAAACACTCACAAATAAAAGGTTCACTCTCAAAAGCATTAAGAAAAAAATGAAACAATATATATATATATATATATATATATATATATATATATATATATATATAGAGAGAGAGAGAGAGAGAGAGAGAGAGAGAAGGAGAAATGCGAGGTGTTTAGAATATATTTTGTGGTGTAAAATATATTAAGAGGACATGTTTATAGGACAAAATATGACTCAAAAGGAAACGATCCATGAGCATTTTAAAGCTCATAATCTATTATGCCACAAGGATGATTAATTATGTAGCTAAAAAATGATGGTTTATAAGGGGCCTCCACTAATCGATTAAGAGACCTAATAATCAATTATTACGGTTACAAAATTGATAATTTGTTAACCCTATTAATGAGCTAATTGATTATGCCATGTAAAAAATATTCTAATTGATTAGAATGTGATCTGAATAAATGATCAGAAACGGAGACGGCCGGAATGATTGATGATCCTTCGAGCAAGTTGACGTTGAGGAAGGGGTGGTGTACCTGCAAGGCACTTCGATGATAAAGTAAGCAAATGCTCAAGGAAGAGGGTAGAAAATATTAGGGTTTTGAGTGTAAGAAAAGTGATACCCTGCCTTTAAAGATATGAGGGTTTATGTAAAGGACATAGGAGGATTCTCATTGGTTGCTATATTTGGGCCGAGATACGCGGATCCGCAAATATAGTCGTTCGAGCTGACTAGGTTAAGACCGAATAGATATGCCCGTAACTATCCGTTATATCGAGCATGAATGACATAATGGGCATAGTTTACAAGGGACAATCCGTGGATTAACTCGACTTATGTCGAGCAGAGTATGTGTGATGCGGGCAGCTGGGAGCCTGAATACGCCGTTGAAACCAAACAGGTCGGTATAGTTAAGGGAGGAACGACCTGCCCGAAAGCTTTTGGGCAATCTAGAACAGTAGCCCCCCAAGTTATCGCATCTGCTCGTGGATGCGATGACTTGATCCTAAGGGAAAAGTCGAAATTGTTTTGTTCGAGGATACGAGGGGTTGTCGAGGAAGCGAGAAGTTTGAGAATTCGTAGGGTTTTTCCTACATGGCCTTGAGTCGCGTGAGATGATTGTTGGCAGACCTAGGGAGTAAGGGGTAATGATGATTTTCCTAGGTCCCTAGATAGGTGCAGACCCACGCGTGCAGATGGGGTTATAAAAGCCAGAGGATCCTCTCATTTATAACTTTTTGTTCTTTCGTTTCGCATGATTATTTCCATTTGTTCTCTCTCGACTTTATCACCTATCAATCCGAGGAGTTACTTTACGGTGGTCAATGTCACCTTCGCCTTCTAGATCCGTGATTCACTCATTTCTTCAGTTTATTCCATCTACAAACGATACGTTTTTGACTTTTTTTACAGGAATTTGGCTGTTTAAACTTGAGATTTAATTTGCATGTAGAGATGTATGCGGTTAGGGTTTATATTTTTAGAGTTTTCTTTTTAGCGGTGAGCGGCTGCTACGTCGTTTTCTGGCGTTTTGTGAAAGTTTGAAGGATTCCGGGCGAGAATACTCAGACTCTACAACTGACGAGGAAGGTACTTCGGGCGAGATCCTAAGGGAGGATTCTCCTTCCGCCGAGGGACCTCAGTCGGTAGAGGATTCGTGTATAACAATATCTCAGGTTGGGAACCAAGATTCGACTACTTGGGCGGCTCTGGATGTTCGCTTGAGGGGTGTTAAGGACCAAATTGTGGATATTTTGTAGATTATTTTGTGGTCCTTTCCAATGTCTTTTGATTAATTAGTAGTATTTAGTATAGTATTTTGGTCTAATTATATTTTTATTTAGATTTTGTTTATAATATATTATTTAACTTAGTTTATATTTAAATTGTAGGTTTTTGATATTTATTCCCTCAAGCTTGGATTCAAGGAAACTTGAATAGCTCTTGGGACTTTGTGAAGAAATTTTTGGAAGAAGAAGCATGCTACAGGTCGCGCTTAGAGCGGTTGCAGCATGTGTGCGCTTAGCGCGGATAAGCGGGCTTAGCGCGGTCTGCAAAATCAGAAAAAGGACAGTGACCCATGCTTTCACTTTTGGCTCACCTACTCTCTGATTTTCACCCACTTTGCTGTGCTAGAAAACCAGAAAAACACACTTCTTCTTCATCATTCATCATTGTTGTAATCTAGGGCAATAGAATTGGAATTGGAATCTTGTTCTTATTGATTTTCTTCTATGTTCATCATCTTCTCCAAAAACCTTGCAAGCAAAGCAACCATGAGAATGAGTAGCTAAGCTCTTTTTGTGTCAAGATTGAAAGGATACGTATTTATAGCAATCATCAACTAGTTCATCACTTGGTTAATAGAATGTATATGAAATTAGGTTAATGAAACTAATCTTGACATGCTTTGATAACACGAATTTATATAACATATTTGACTTAATTTTCATAGATAATGTTTCTATTTTTATTTAATTATTTTGTTTTATTTCTGTATTACGTTGGTATTTTTAATGTTTCAGGTATTTGTATTAGATAAAGATAAATTGAGCAAAGCAGTATAATCGAGGAAAAATCGGATTAAAAGCCAAAGAAATGAAGCAAGGAGTGATATAGCAAAAAGGAGGAGTTATAGAATAGAGAAAACAATTATGTGAATGAAGCAAAAGCAGACCCAAAAGTAAGCCCAGCAAATCCAGCCCGTCTCCAGCAAGCTTCCACTTGCCACGTGGCCTGAGACGGACGTCTCATACCCCCTCTTCCCTTGGAGGCACCCGCCTCCCAAGCAACGCGGGGCCCACTATTTTCCAACAATATTGAGACTCACGTCTCACTCTTTTCTCTCCACGTGGAGGCGTCCGTCTCCTACTCTTAAGCCAGTTATTTTTCACACACGATGACCACTTATTCTGGTACGAGATTGAAAAAGGCAGTTACGAAGGGAAGCTATAAATACAACATCGAAGGCACAGAGCAAGGGTCGACATTTTTACCGAACAACCGTTAATTCTTTATTTCGCAATTTATTTTCCTTTCAGTTTTGTACTTTGAATTTATTTTAGTTTTCAGTTGTGATAATTTTCTCACGACAATTTCTACACCGGAAATTGTTGTGAATTTTTCACTGATCTAACCTTACGTTAGATCTAGTGCTTTTTATTCCTTGTCGTATTTTTCTTTCAATTCAAGAAGTCTCCGAGCAGATCCAACCGATTTGTGGTGGAGTGCTCGTTTATTTCGAAGAACAAGATTATTTCCAGTATTCTTATTTTCAGGTTTTTAATTTAATTATTTTATTTTATTTATCATATTGTTGCCAGATATTATTTATTTGATTTCAGAAATGTTTAATTATATTAAACCATATTATTTATGCATGTCTGAATTAATTAATATGTCTGGCTAAACCTTTCTGATATTGGTATGTAAATTAATCAAATCAAAGGAATCTGAAATAACTGGCATAATATTACGTTGTTAAAAATATTCTTTCTGACTTAGATATGCAATTTAATTTATTAAAAGAAGCTTAGAAACCAACCGAGCGAAAGTTTGAGGTTAATAAACTGGACTAAGGTTAGAAACCAACAGAGCGAGAGTTTGAGGTTTGGAACCAGATAGTGGATACTAGGTATTGATTTTAAAGACTGCGAAAGCGTTTTAAAATTGATTAAACCTTATTTATTTTCAAAAATTGTTTTTAAATTCGGTGGGATAGCGAGAGCATACGTTAGGATTTAATTACATGATCTGATTCAATAGAGCGAAAGTTTGAGATAGGATTTTTAGATGAATATTGTTTGCTGAAAAGACTTTTTATCAACTTGAGAAACAAACCAGTGGAAATTTGGATCTCCTTAGGTTAGACGAACTACATACCGATATCTGTTTAATTATTATATTTTCCTTAACCAATTTCTTAAAGAATTATTCGCCTTAGCTGTATACCGTAACTTAGGATAACGATAGATCGATTTATAGTCCCTGTGGATTCGATATCTTTTAAAACTACGCGATAGGACTGTGCACTTGCAGTCTCCAGATTAATAGACGATAAAGTCGCGATCAAGTTTTTGGCGCCGTTGTCGGGGACTATTTAAGTCGATATTGTAACTCTGGTGTTACACCGTATAGACTAAGGCACCTTTACTACCATGTATAACCCAAATTTTTCCTACGCCCATTATCAGTATTATGAGGAGGGTGGTTCTTAGAAACTGAATGAGCGAGGAGAGCATGTGTATCGGCTCGTGTCCAGGTTTAACTTTCACTAGAACGAAGAGCATTTCGAGCGAAATGCTAATTAATATGTATGGGCCAAAGAAGGATTGGATGTCGAGGATTTGGCCAGTCTTGGCGTGCTGTTGTCTTATGTAGAGGGTCTTGTCCCGATTCAACGCATGGGGAGAGGGGGGAAATCACTCGTGGGAGAAGACGGGGGCCATGTTTTCGAGCCCCCGCTTATCAACGTGAGGGATCTCCTTCTTAGTGGGGATCCTAAGGCTTACTTGGGTAGATTTATCCTTCTTGCATCACTTTCTTTCTTGTTATTGCTGAATATATCCAGTTTTATCCGATTCTAATGTGAGTTCCTTTTGTTGCAGATAAGATGAATCTCGCTATGGAACTTATTGCTCGAAACTCATTGCAGCAGAAGAAAAGGGGGAAAGGGTCACCAAATGAGACGGGGGCCAATTCCAAGGCAGGTCCGGGGAATGCGTCTGCAATCCAAGCGGTCGGGGCTCTATCCCCTTAACATACCCCCTTGAAGAACAAGAAGGTTCGAGTTGACGGCATCATGGTGGGTCTAACTGGGGAAAAAGGTAAGGGGAAGTTTGATCTCCCAACCTACTGGCTCGACCGCACCTACTTAGACAATACGAGTGTGAATCTGCCGTGAGCGGAGTCTCTTTTGTTGGAGGAAATGGACCGACCATCTAAGAAAGCAGCTCTTTCTAAGGACGCGGGCGCGTGTGTGCGCATTTTCGAGATGGCAGTGACCTATTCTGAGTTGGGTCAATCTCTCGATGTTGAGCTTCGAGAGCTCAGGGCAAAACTGAAGGAGACGAAAGAGGCCGCTAAGGTTCGGGAAGATAAGTTATCCACTAATCTGAAGCGGGCTGTCGAGGAGCGCAATGCGGCTCGGAAAGACAAGTATCAACTGGCTGACGAGATTGCGTGTTTGAATGCTGATTTCGCTCCAATCAAGGGGGAGCCCAAAGATATCGTGGGGTTGGGGACCCAGACATATATGATGGGACGTATTTAACTGGCTTATGAAGATGCAGTGGTTGCTTCTATTGGGAGATTTGAGAACGCCTTGGCCCAGGAACAGGTCTTGAATTCGGGCGTAGAGTTAGTGACCGATGGAATGGGAGTCCATTTCTATGTTGAAGATGGTGAGATAAAGAAGCCCTACTTCTTCGATGAAATGGTCGTGGAAGAGACTCCTCCGCAGCCGACTTCTGGAAACGTCCCTGATTAGCCCGCTGAGTAATTATGATTTATTGTTTTTATTATGTTTGTCTAGGCGAGGCCCATTTATGTAATGACAATTTTCGACCTTTATGGTCGTTTTATATCTTCCTTTTTGTTGGGGTGGAGCCCCCATTTTAACTACAAGACAAATTCGGTCTTTAATGGTCGTGGATGTAATGTTTAATATATTTTGCTTTATTGTTCGTGTGCATGTGATACTTTGTATTTTGGGGAGGGAACACTCGTTATTAGTGCATGGTCTTTGATAGTGTGGGGAGACTAGTAAAAGCGGGCCAACTCATTGTTGGACTCAATCTAGAGCTCAAGCTTTGATTAAAGGCCTGAGGTCGAGACAAACATGTTAGTTCCTTCCCACTACAGACGCATGAGACTCCTAAGGTTGAGACGCGGTGGAATGCGACGCCTAACACTGTTCTAATAAAACACAATACAAACCAAAAAAGTGAGCCGAACTACGACGCTCTGACTTTCCCATTGTACGAGGGAATACGTACAGAGGCGGAACATCCTTGGGACAGAGGGTGTCCATGGCCACCCTAAAATTTTAGATAAAATTTTTAAAATTAGGTATAATTAACACAATTTTCAATTAAACATTCTATTGATATATACATATGCACGTATTTATTATAGAAAAATGCGTTGGCCGAGTGGTAAGATGGTTTTGCGAAATCTTATGTGTTACGAGTTGAACTCCAATTGAGACCAAAATTTCCTATTAAGTTTTTAATTTATAATATTTGATATATCTTTTAGTTTGAGAATGGATTCAATCTATTTATTATGTACAATTTTTTTAATCTAAATTCATCTATTAATATTATTTTAATGTATTAATATACCAGTATCCAAAAAATTAGTATAATCCCTTTTCCCCGCGTAACCGACTTCCTTACCATTTTCTCGTGGTTTCGATGACCATGTTTTTTCCTTTCCCTTAGGTTTACTCAATGTTTCCTTTCCCGCTTGAGGGATAAATATACATTGATGGCAACTCTGTTTTCCCCCTCCTTCGCGCTTAGATGAAAATCCTATGAGCGACAAATGTAAGGATGTGAAAAGAAACATTCAGATTTTAAAAAGGCATAAATAAAAGAGCGAGGGGGTTTTGTACAAAAAATAATTGACCACGGTGGGAGTCGAACACACAACCTTCTGATCCAAAGTCAAACACGCTAATCTACAGCACTTTGCGGTCCTTGTTGTAAAGTTTTTCATCTTTTTTGCCATATCATGATTGTAATACCCCAATTCTACCCCAAGTAATTAAACAAAAAATCAGAGTTTAAAATTTTCCAACATAATCAGGATGTCACACTTTTCAACTTAAACACGTCAACTTGTCGTTTTTATTCAAAACAGATACACAACACTTTAAAAAAGCGAAACGAACACAACACATAAATATAGTCTTCATAACATAAACCAACTTCGTTAATCATGCAGCGGATTCATAATAATTTTCCACATAAAACATAACATATTTTGAATCATAAAACAACAACAACACAATAAAATCCTCAATCAACGACATAAAATTCAACATTAAAACGACAAAATAAGACAAATGTCCATTTCCCTCAAGTGCTACGTATCAGAGCAATGACACCGAACTTGAACTAAAAACGATAACAACTATTCCTCTTTGTTACCTGTTTGTTGCCAATATAAAGGCAATGACGAAACAAATAAAAAGGGTGAGATATCAAACTATATAATTAAGATCATGATAAATAATATATAGTTAGAATTATATAAAAATCACCATTTTGCAATCTCGCAACCAATCAACAGCAAACACAATTCGATTGCACAACAACATAATTATGAGATATAATATGAAACTTAACGAAACATAATTATGAGATATAATATGCAACTTAACGAATGCAGATGCATGTGGTACCATCGGAGTAAAACTTACAACATAATCAACTGCCAGTTTACCGAGGCACCAAGGCGTAAGCCTTCAACGTAATCAACTTTGCGCCCAACGGCCAACGTGTTTTTGCCAACATAGGCCAACATAATATGCAATGTATGTATGCGAAAATCATATATGGAATGCAACAACAACATCCACAACCAATAACTTAGGACAACAAATCAACCATCAACGTTGGCCATCAAGCCTTCAACAACACTTGTCCATAATTGGGACAACAACCACATTCATACATTCAACACAAATTCAGCAAAACAAACACACTACAATAGCTTACTAGTGTATACGAGTCATTCATTCAATTCGTCCAAATTCCGGTTAATTGGCTCTACCGCTTATAACTGTCAACATACTAATCGGAACTATTTCTAATCAATTCCGGTATCATTCCTTATTAATAACATTATTTTACTCATGAAAGCTTACTCAAAGTTCCTTAGTTCAATTATTGAGCAGAATTCAAAAAAATTAGAAAATGCATCCAAAACTACGATGCGTTGAACCATCTTTCTTGCGCGACTTTAGCGGGACTCGATTCGCACATTAACCCGTTAGCGAAATGAACATAACAGATTGGGTTTTTCTGCGCTGCCAGTATCTTCCTCATGCCATTTCCCTAACTTTTGGCATCCAAAACACCCACAAACCAAAACAATTCAGCCTAAGGTACTAGCAACATGGCGAAAACAAAAACATAATTTACCAATTCATACTACCAATTCCATGGATTATCAAGCACCAATTTGAAATTCATCCAACAACAACAAGACACAAAACCAGCAAATCTTATAAACCCCAAACTACCTATCATCCATCATGTTCCCAATTATAAAGCAAGAACCCCACCCTTACCTGGTGAATCGAAGGTTGATTTGCTCAAAGATGGAGATTCTGACCTAGCCTCAAGGTTGCAACTTCTTCCTATCTCTTGTTTTTACCAAATCCTTTCTCTTCTACTCATAAACCAACAACTTTATTTTCTATTCTATTTCCCTTAAAATTAATAACATTATTATTATTACTCTCATTGGGCTTATTAGACTATACCCCCACTTTACTACAACCAACACAATAACTTAGCCCACTTAATGACAATTTCTACAATTCTAATATTATTAGTATTATTAATATTATTCCTACAACTTATTTCAATTAATCACCCTATAATCATGTAATGACTTAAATTGACATTCTACAATATTACCAATTATTCGGAAGAATATACAAAAATATTAAATTAAATAAATAATTAAATAATTCGGGTTTTACAACTCTCCCCCAATTAGAATATTTCCGTCCTCGAAAATTTACCCGGTTCAAACAACTCAGAATAGGAGTCCCGCATCTTGCTCTCCAATTCCTATGTTATGTTTTCTCTAGCAGCTCCCAACTACTCTTAGAGTCTTCATTTCGCGATCCGTAATCCTCACAGGTGTCGTCTCTACCGTGAGATTATCCCATACTTGCACACCGTCCATTTGAATCACATGAGACGAATCAGGATTATACTTTCGGAGTTGAGATACATGAAACACATCATGCAAATTAGCAAGATTTGGTGGTAACGCCACTCAATAGGCCACTTTTCCAACTCTATCTGATATCTGGTACGGACCAATAAAACAAGGAGTGAGCTTCTTAGACTTTAGAACTCACCCAACCCCAGTTACAGGTGTGACTCTCAAAAACACATGATCGCCAACTTGGAATTCTAAATCTTTTCTTCTCTTGTCATGGTAACTTTTATGCCTACTCTGGGAAGCCTTCATCTTTTCCCGGATAAACTTCACTTTCTCAGTAGTCTCTCGAACAATATCTGGTCCAACTACCACACTTTCACCAGATTCATGCCAACATAAGGGAGTCTTACACCTCCGACCATACAATACTCCAAAAGGTGTCATCCCAATACTATAATGGTAACTATTATTATACGTGAGCTTGATCAACAGAAGATAAGTATCTTGTGAGCCTCTCTGCTCAAGAACACATGCCCTCAAAAAATCTTCCAACGACTGAATAGTTCTCTCGGTCTGGCCATCCGTCTGTGGATGATACGTCGAACTCAACCTCAACTTAGATCCCAACTCTTCTTGCAAACTCTTCCAAAAATCATAAGTAAACCTCAGATCTCTATCTGATACAATACACAAAGGAACACCATGCAACTTCTCAATCACCTTGACATATATCTCAGCCAACTTCGCAATCGAATATGTAATGTTAATAGGTATAAAGTGTGCCTACTTTGTAAGCATATCAACAATCACCCAAATTGAATCATGTCCTCTCAAGGTATTAGGTAATCCCATTACAAAGTCCATTGAAATTCTATCTTATTTCCATTTTGGATCTTCCAACGGTTGCATCAACCCTGTAGGCTTCTGATGTTTGATCTTTGACTTATGGCAAGTCAAACAAGCGTACACAAACTATGCCACATCACATTTCAGGCCAGGCCACCAAAACAAACCCTTCAAGTCTTGATACATTTTCGTAGCTCCTGGATGAATACTCAAACTACTTCTATGACTCTCTTCAAGAATCACTTTCTTAATCGCTTCGTCATCAGAAATACAAATACGATCTCATAATCTCAACACACCTTGCGCATCCAACTTGAAATCATCATTCTCAGGTTGATCGGTTCCTACCATCAAATCCACCAACTTCACATCTAGCTTTTGAGCCTCTTTGATATTGTCGAGAAAGTCATTGTTAATCTTTAACATTCCCAACATATCAATATGCAGTGTCACTTCCCAAACCAAACTCAAATGTCAGAATTGCTCAATCAACTCCAACTCCTTAACCATCATGGCCGACATATGCAAAGTCTTCCGGCTTAAAGCATCAGCCACAACTTTAGCTTTTCGGGATGATAATTCAAACTGAAATCATAATCCTTCAACAACTCTAACCACCTTCGCTGCCTCATATTCAACTCTTTTTGATCAAAAAGGTACTTCAAATTCTTATGGTCACTAAACACTTTAAATCTAGAACCATAAAGATAATGCCTCCAGATTTTCAACACAAAGACCACTGCAGCCAATTCGAGATCAGGCGTAGGATAATTCTTTTCATGAGTCCTCAATTGCCTAGACGCATAAGCAACCACTTTACTATTCTGCATAAGCACACCACCTAACCCCATCATACAAGCATCATAATACACAACAAAAGGCTCTCCTAGATTAGGTGAAGTCAAAACTGGAGCCGACGTCAATCTCTTATTCAACTCATTGAAACTTTCTTCACATCGAATATCCCACACAAAGGCTTTTCCCTTGCAAGTCAACTTAGTCAACGAAAGTGCCAACTCAGAAAACCCTTCGATAAACAGTCTATAGTAACTGGCTAATCCCAAGAAGCTTCTAATCTCAATAACCGACTTTAGAGTTTCCCATTGCAACACAACATCGACTTTAGAAGGATCCACGGTAATGCCACTACCAGAAATGACATGGCCAAGAAAAATAACCCCTTTCAACCAGAATTCACACTTGGACAACTTTGCATACAACTTCTTCTCCTTCAAAACTTGCAACACGACTCTTATGTGTTTTGCATGTTCTTCTTCCGATTTAGAGTAAATCAAAATGTCATCAATGAATACCACCACAAACCGATCCAAGTAAGTATGAAAAATACGGTTCATGTACTCCATGAATACTCCTGGCGCATTAGTAACATCGAAAGGCATCACCGAATACTCGTAGTGTCCATACCAAGTCCTGAACGCGGTCTTCTGAATATCATCTTCCTTCACTCTAATTTGGTGATATCCGGATCTCAAATCAATCTTAGAAAACACATTAGCACCCACCAATTGATCCATCAAGTCATCAATTCTTGGAAGCAAATACTTGTTCTTAATCGTCACTTTATTCAACTATCGATAATCGACACAAAGTCTCATACTTCCATCCTTCTTATTTACCAACAACACTGGAGCTCCCCACGATGATACAAACACGCTACAATAGCTTACTAGTGTATACGAGCCATTCCTTCAATTCCTCTAAATTTTGGTTAATTGGTTATACTGCTTACAACTGTCAACATACTAATCGGAACTATTTCTAATCAATTCCGGTATCATTCCTTATTAATTAATAGCATTATTTTACTCATGAAAGCCTACTCAAAGTTCCCTAGTTCAAGTACTTAAATTGAGCAGAATTCAAAAAAATTAGAAAATGCATCCAAAACTACACAGTACACGCCGCGAACCCATCTTCGCGCCGCGACTTTAGCAGGGACTCAGTTCGCACCGCGTCAACCCGTTGGCGCTGTGAAAAGAACATAATAGATTGGGTTTTTCTGCGCTGCCAGTATCTTCCTCATGCCATTTCCTTAACTTTTGGCATCCAAAACACCCACAAACCAAAACGATTCAGCCTAAGGTACTAGCAACATGGGGAATCAAACAAAAACATCATTTACCAATTCATACTACCAATTCCATGGATTATCAAGCATTAATTTGAAATTCGTCCAACAACAACAAGACACAAAACTAGCAAGATTTATAAACCCCAAACTACCTATCATCCATCATGTTCCCAATTATAAAGCAAGAACCCCACCCTTACTTGGTGAATCGAATGTTGATTTGCTCAAAGATGGAGATTCTGACCTAGCCTCAAGGTTGCAACTTCTTCCTATCTCTTGTTTTTCCCAAACCCTTTCTCTTCTACTCATAAACCAACAACTTTATTTTCTATTCTATTTCCCTTAAAATAATAACATTATTATTATTACTCTCATTGGACTTACTAGACTATACCCCCACTTTGCTACAACCAACACAATTACTTAGCTCACTTAATAACAATTTCTACAATTCTAATATTATTAGTATTATTAATATTATTCCTACAACTTATTTCAATTAATCACCCTATAATCATATAATGACTTAAATTGACATTCTACAATATTACCAATTATTCAGAAAAATATACGAAAATATTAAATTAAATAAATAATTAAATAATTCGGGTGTTACAATGACCATTTGTCAACAATGAAAGATAGAAGTGCCATGATTAATGTGACCAAATCACATCCTATAATAATTCTTCGGTTTGAATGATTTTAATACTTTCCGTAACTATGGTTCATCTACTTGCAGAAGTTATGATATTTTTATACCATAGTTAATATTCTTTATTGTATTATGGTAGTGTCAAAATTAATACATCAACGTCAAATGGTTCAATTAGTATAATGGACTTGTGCATCACATGAGACCGAGATCCATGACCATGAGACGATAATTCTTCAGTACCAAATGATTATCAACATCACTAAACCTAACACAAAATAAACAATATTTAATCTCAATATATGAGATATAATGGACATATTTGATGTGCATATAATACAATTTAAATGGATCTATATAGTACTATCCAGTTTGGTTTCACACTAGTGATAGACAAAATGGAAACCCTAATCTTTTAAAAGATATATAATCGTTAATTGTTGAAGTATCAAGTAAAAAGTATATGAGATTTCAAAACTAAAAAGAAAAATGAATTCATCATACTCACCAAAAGAAACGCAAGAATGTTAAACAATTTATGCTCCCAAATATCATTCAAATGCCAAAATCTGATAGGTGGAATCTTCAAAATTGATTTATGAAGTTAACTTGAAAGAATAACAATAAGAATATATAAATCTCGCAACATATACGTTTCACGAAAATTCCTCATTCTTTTTTCAAACTTACTAAATGAGACAGAAAAATAGAACCCAATTTATATTATAGATATGTCTGAATAACACTATCTAGATGTTATCTACGAATAATGTTTTTTTAATTAAATAATTTTTTTCCTTCAATAATTAATTTGTGTGTCTAATATTATTTAGACTAGGTGAAATGAATCAGTTTTAAAAAATTTATAAGGTGCGAGAGAATCATAAAAAAAAATTAAACAACAATCATTTAAATAACTTGAGAATCATAAATTTTTTGATTGTTATAATAAATTTATGTTTGTAGAATGAGAGACATTTTAATCTTTTATAAACAAAGACTACCACTTTCATCTGAATTTACAATCTACATATCAAAATAAAAAAGAGATATTCGTGACAAAAATAGAGAGGTGTTTTTAGCAAAATCATTCACGTTTCCATACGAAAAGAATGTCGACCACAGTGGGAGTCGAACCCACGACCTTCTGATCCGAAGTCAGACGCGCTAATCCACTGCGCTATGCGGTCCTTGATGAATACATTTTCCCGCTCTTATATTCCATTAAGTCACCGTCGTAGCGCTTTGCAAACGGCACGACGAAGAAGAAGAGAGTAGGGTTTTGCAGAGGAAATACCCAAAATACCCTCACACGTCCGATTCACCGTACGAGCGCGATAATTGAATTTAAATAGGTGTATATTTGCAGATTTAGGGATTCGAACCCTGGTGTTGTTCACCACCGCAGCATGAGTTCTCCAAGTCCGTTACAGTCAGCGATGCTTATGGGTGCACCGTGTTTTCCCAACGCCATTGCTTGGTCTGATGAGAATCTCATTGCTGTTGCTTCCGGTCACATCGTTACCATACTTGTACTCTCTCTGTTCATTACTTCTTGAGATTGTGTTATTCAATTCAACTCTTAATAATAAATCTTTTTTGCAGAGACCTGACTCGGCTAATGGACCACGTGGCTTGATTCAAGTCTTCCCCGGCGAGCCGCGGATTTTAGGGTTTGTAGAAAGAGCAGGTAGTTGATCATGTTATTGAAACTAGTCAAGAATACATGAACTTTCTCATAAACTGCTTCATGAAGTATTTCTATGTTAATAGAAGTAAGTGCGTGTGTTGCATTTGTTAAGTGCCATTTATGAACTTTTGTGTTTGTGATTATAGATTCATATGTGGTAATGTTAAATGAGAGTTCAATATTTTTCATTTATCACGGGGCTAAGTAAAGCTCTAACATGTTGGAATTGAGTTATACACAGATATACTCTCTGGAGGTCTCCTACCTACGGCTTTGTATCGGGATGACAGGCCAGTTGTTCGATCAATATCATGGTCTCCACTTGGCATGGCATCCAACTCAGGGTACGGTTTCTCATATTTCCTTAATCACCGAGTCCATATTTTTGGGTGGATATTAAATTGTTCATTCTAAACAAAATGACATAAAATATAATAATCACTAGAAAGAAAGTTGAGGTAGCTTCCAATGTAGAAAACGGCTTAGATTCTCACCTTTAAATATTTCAACATTACGATAGAAGGAGACCAAGAAACATTACTGGTGAACCATTAAGAATTTTTTTAGGTAACCAAATTATCTTTCAACTTAAAAGGGAATTATGTTGTCATCTAATCCTATATGTGATGAGATTAAGTTTGGTTGTTGTTTGTTAAATTGCTAACACTGTTCTGGATTGAGGTTGGTGGTTAGCTGAACCATATTTTTTTTCTCAGTGCTGACTCTAGGTTGTATACAGTTGAAATTGCAGATAATTTTTCTTGGACTCGGTAGTTTAATTTTGCTGGAAAGTTGTAGTTGGTTCATTTCATTTAGTTGTGAAGTTCATGGTTTTTTAAAGTTATTTTTATGCATATAGATATTAGTTTGAGATTTATTTTGCAACAGGTGCTTGATAGCTGTTTGCACTTCTGAAGGACATGTGAAAGTTTATCGTCCACCATTTTGTGATTTTTGTGCTGAATGGATCGAGGTATGTGCAATTGAAGTGGTTAATTTTATGGATTTGGAATTGATGCTATCTGCTATGGCATATAATATATAGAACATGTGTTCAAAAAGAACATTATTTAATATTGTATCCATACATGGTTTTAAGTCTAATATTTTATTCCTATCATGTTTAGGTTGCAGACATTACTGAAATGCTGCTCGAATATTTTCAATGTACCGAGTTTCGAGGTACAGGGGCTTCTTCATTAAATTTCTCTAAAGTAAGTCATCTCATTCATCCATTTTTGTTGCTTCCTCATTTATAATTCTCCATGCAGTATAATCTATTTTCTCTTTATTCTCTCTAATGAACATTTGAAAAAGCTAAGATAAACAAATAACATGCAAAAGACTCTTTTAAGGAAGAGAGATATACAAAGTGTGTGTGAACTAATGTTTTGTTGCCAATACCATATGCGTAACTAGTCTATATACATGTATACAAGCAACAAGAGTAACCAAAATACTTTCCCATTAGGTTGGGTGGGTTACATGCATCAAATTATGTCATATCATGAACCATGTCTATCGATAGACCATTGAAATCTTTTTAATAGTTCTGCTTCCTTTCCCAGCATACAGACCTATAAAGTAAGCACATTTAGTACCAAGATAAAAAATAAGTTCTCAAAGTTTCTTGCAAATTATACTTTAGGAATGTCATCTGTGACTCCATCGTGTGTTTTTTTTTGTTTGCTCAAATGCAAGCAATACAAACTGATTTCTTCTCTATGCCATTTCCTCAAAACGTTTCTAGGGATCTTATTGCGTGCTTTTTCCAAATCATTCAAAACAATGTGTATATCCTTTTCATTCCTCCAATATTGCTCCACTAGTCTTTGGAACAACTGACAAGCATTTAACTTCCATGTTGCATGTATCCATGGTATATTTGTATATCTTTTTAATCCTTGCAAGCAATTATTTTTGTTTGTATTTTAATATCTGTATGATGTCATTTACTCATTCTAGAGATAAATTTTGTGGATCAAAATGTGATGTAGTTTTTCAGTTGATGTTAAGAATTCAAAAATTCTTTGTCGTTTCTTACTTGTTTCATGAAAAGTTAATTAAACTTTACTTGTTGTAAACTAAAATTAATCAGTTAGTTGCACCACAACCAGTAAAACCCTGCTCTCTTGCAAATAATGGTTAAGTTCTACATGAAACCATTGTGTTTGTCCAAGATCACCATTATTTGTGTTTATTGGATTTTTAGGTTCCTAGCATTAGACCGTGTCTGCTAAAAAAAGCATCAGGGCAAGCCAATTCTGTCACACCTAATGACAAACAGTTGAAAAAAGGGCCACTGATAACCGCAGATGAATATGCTTCCCGTACTGCAATGCTTTATTCGCTTGTTGTTTCTTGGTCTCCCTTGCTGCATGTAGCATCTGAGCTTTGTCCTGATCCTTATACAAGTGCTCCTGTCAGTCTTCTTGCCGTTGGAGGGAAGTCTGGTGAAATCTCTTTTTGGAGATTTGATCAACCAGATTGTCATAGTATTGAGGAGACAAAAGCTCCAACTGCTGTGAAGTTTGCTGGTTTTCTTCAGGCACACAATTCATGGATCACAACAATGAGTTGGCTGCTGTTTGCTTTTGATTCTTCAAACCCTCTAATTGTACTAGCTACTGGAAGCTCTGATGGGAGGTGAGTTGGTTATGCTTATGGAATTGTGTGATATGAATGCCACAAGTGTATTGCTTTCATTCTTGATGTAATTGTTTGACATAAATCCGTGTTATCAATCTCGGATAGCGGTGTGGGCCATCCCTAGAAAGGAAACGGGGAGCGGAACGGCTGATATTTTGGTGACGTGGACACTAATGTAGTTATTACTACTGAACACATAATTGTTAAAAACTAAAATAAGTTAATCAAACTTCATGAAGTATTTATATTTAAAAATAAAAACCATAAGTCTTAAGCAAAACATACTTCCAAATGGCAATAAAACTCCATAAAATAACCTTGGTATCCTTAAATTTAAGGGTAATATCATATACGGTAGACACGGCCGGAGCGACCATGTCAGAGCGCTGTCATTCAACATCCAATCCCATTATTACGGTCGTTCCATCTGAATGTGGTTTTCTTGGTTTTGCTGTTTCATACCTTGATAACGGCCGGAATGGCAGAGTTTAATAACATACCCAAGACGTGCATAAGATGCACTGGCTGTGAACCTGATAATTTTTGTATAATAAGTGGTCAAAGATTTAATCCTCACACTTCTGATTAATAGATTGAGTCCCACCTTTTATCTGGTCTAAACTGAGATATATGTGCTTTGTAGTGTGAAGGTTTGGTTGTGTGACAAAAACAATCTGAAAGAAGTTGATCAAACATCCTTCTTGTTATTGGAGGAGGTACGTTCCACTTATTTTTAAATTTCTTTTCATTTCTATATCTTTCTTTATGAATAATTCCTTTATGCAACTTTCAATTTCTAATTAGGTTATAACTGTCAATGCTGTCCCAGTTTCGGTACTTTCAGTAACTGTGCATGCTCAATACCCCTCCAAGATGCTTTTAGCCATAGGCAAAGGTTCTGGTTCCATTGAGATATGGCTGTGTGACATATCTTCTAAGGAATTTGATAAGCTTGGGTCATATGATGCCCATTATTATGCTGTAAGTTAATTCCCCCCCTTTTTTTTTTGAAATTGATTGAAAACTTAGGCTGTATTCATCTATTGATTTCTACATTTTTATATCCTCCAGGTTACTGGTTTAGCTTGGGCATTTGGTGGAAGATTTTTGTGCAGTTGTAGCCAGGTTTTATTTTCCTTCAAGTGACCTGTCCAATTTTCTACAAAGTACATCATTAAATATATAATTATGAGACATTAATACATTCGATAATCCATATTCCATACCAAGTTTTCTATCTTCCACCGTTTACATTCTGCATTTCATTTCTCTAGGTAAATAAACTTGACTTCCTAACTGTCTTTCATGGATTACAACTGGGTCCTTTCAAGTAATTGCTTGAATATTTGCAGTTAAGAGTGTCATTTGCTGTATGAATTTTTAAGTTATATTGAACTGATCTTCTTAATTTTCTAGACATGCAAGCTTCCAAAATGTGATGAAACTGCTTAGCCTTCTAGAACTGGTTAATCTGAGCTGCTTTTAGGACTCGTTTGCATAATGCAGTGATAAATTATCTACAATAATTAATTTTCTGGATACCTTAACCAGAGAGTTTTAAAGCAATTTCAGCTAATAAATTAAACATTAAACTCCCAACAGGTTCAAATAAACACTTCAAGAATAATGTTGTTTCTCCCTCTTCCATTTTTTTTCCAAATAATTGCAAAGTTGTTCATAATTTTAGTGTTTCCTATGATGTATCTGCGATTAATGAGTAATTGCTGAACTGTTTGTAGGATAATTTATTGCGTGGATGGATTTTGCACGAGCGCCGCCTAGAAGAAATAACCAAATTTTCTGAGATGCCCCGTAGTAATGATTCAACCGGCGTATGATGTTACCATGCTCTGTACTTTATATCATGTTTTGTTTTTATCTTTGTTTTCCTTACTAAATAAGATATGTTTTTTTCTTCTTCTGTGCAGCCTTCAAAAGATGCATATGATTCAAGTTTTGGTGTAGCTGTGTCCCCTGGAAATCTTGTCATTGCAGCAGTATGATATTTCTTTTCCATCTTAGTCTTGCATATATGTTTCCATTTTGCAGCGGCCCAAATGTCAGCAATCAATGATGTATCCCTAAATAAAAGAAAGTAGATTAAATTAGTAATCATGATCTGGATTCTTTAGAATTTCTTCACGGTAAATTGACAATCAATTTCTCTAAGCTTGATTTGTTCATGAAAGACTTGGTTTGAAAAATTTGGAGAATAACTTGATTATTAGAGTACAGTTTCATCCGCCAAACAACCAAACTTCAATTTCAACTTTTGAAGTAACTGTTTCACCCGTATAAGCTCACAAGTTACCATTGCCATAGTTTGATTTTCAACCTCTTCACTAGATCGAGTAACCATACCTCCATCAAAGACCTAATAACTAGCAGTGCATCTCCTAGCAATTAGTGAACCAACCCAATTTGCATTTGAATATCTGACAATATTGTAAAATTTGAATTGCTGCATCCCAAATTTCAACAAATGGAAATTGCATGAATTGACTCATCACACATATTGTAAAGGAAACATGTAACACCTTGTATCTCCCAGAATCTGATAGGTATTTAAAGAAACTATTACAATGATAGAAACTGAGAGAAAGAGAATGAAATAGAGGGAAGGTAGATTGCATTTTATTTTTTGAATCTTATAAAAATCATGAAGTTAGTTACAGTACTCAACATAATGGATATTTATGCCCAGCTAGGTAGGAATGTGCTGACTCAACACAGTCAGTTACCAGGTCAATTCCTTGTTTGGCTAAACTAATTTCTATTTAGCATAGTTACTCAGTTCAGCTATTACTCTCTTAGTTACTTTAAAATAATTTTAAACTCAAACCATGCCAATTTCATGTTGAGGTTTTAATTATTTTTATTTTTGGAAGAGAGATTTTAAATTTAAGAACCATAATATGATGGGATTTGTGTTTCTGTTGTCCTTAGTTTGTTGTTTGAATCACAAATGTTTGTTTCTTACGATAATTTCCTATATGACATTTTTCTTGAATGATCTTCCCCATGATATGATAATGATGTCCATAGAATTTTTATTGTTACGTTACTATACTATTATTTATTCTGGTTAGCTAATGTGTAGAAGACATACTATTATTTATTCTGGTTAGCTAATGTGTAGAAGACGTGACTCAGTAGTTCACAGGGCCGACCCAACGTGTTTAGAGGACTAAAACCACTTTTAAAGGGAGGCATTTAAAATATATTAAAAAGTAAATAATTTTTTGTCGTTGCAAAGAGTTGAACCGAAGACCAAAACTATACGAGGCCTTCCTTTTACCCACTCAACTATGAGAATTAATGTAAACTATATGTCATTTTATATATTTATAACAAAATTAAATTTTTTCAGACCTTTTTTTTTGTCCAAAATTTTGAGGTCTAAAGCCCTTGCTTGGGTCGCTTTACCCTTGGGCAAGCCCTAGTAGTTCAGCATCAATTCCTTAACCCCAATTAACTGAGGTCCAACAGTTTATGTCAATCTCAGTTTCTTAAGCTTCAACCATTATTTATTTTTAAGGAGTGTGATGAATGGATTGATTCTGTGCATTTTTTTGGCTATCAAGTTGTAATGTTATTTCTGAGTTTGCTTTAAAACATACCCATGAAAAATAATTTCCCTTGCTTTTGCTTTGAACATGTTGTAATGCTATTTTTGAGTTTTTATTTTTGGTTGTTTATTGCAGGTTCATTGCTTTGATGTTGATAAACTGAATCGAATGTACGAAGGAAGGTATAAACACGATTTCATGGCTACATATTTGTGTCTTTCCTTATGGGTTGAGTTTTTCCTAAAAATTGAAACAAGAAACAAAATTAGCGAGCCTCATGTTTACACTCCTAAGCTATCTTTTTATTTTCTTTTTGTTTTGTATTTTTTAAATAGAGATTTTATGAATTAAAAATTGACAAATTTTGGCAGGATTTTGAGGGCAGCTATTGACTACTTCTGGATTGGTGGGTTACAAATGAATGTTTGGTTGAAATCTCCCTTTTCACGTTGCATAGAAGAACTTCCCAGTTTTCTTGAGAAAGAATTAACTTATTGGGGGACCAATATCATATGGTCTTTAAACCAGTATCAATGTCTTGATAAAGCTCTGGTTTTTTGGGACATAAGTGCAGCATTATTTGCTTTCATGGATAACAACTCACAATATGTAGAACATTTAGTGATCAAATGGCTCTCGTTATCATTTCTGGAATCTCATACAAATCTTCCTCTTGAAGAAGTGTTATCACGTCTCATTTCAAGGTTGTCAGATGTTCCTTCTCGGCTGCTACACTTACTCAATATAATATGTAGACGTGTAATGCTAGCAAAGCTGGATCCTGATCAGATAACCAAAATAAACGACCAAGTTGAAAACTTAGAAGGAACATGTCCTGTCATTGATGAGCAAATGACTAAGTGGATAGAAATTCTTTTAGGCAGTGAAAGAGAGCTCCGTGAAAGGCACGTGGGTTTTAGTTTCTCTGCTGTCAAAAAAACTACCAAGTCCCATCTAAAATCAACTCCATCCAAACCTGGCCGTTGGTATCCTTCTGGATTAAAACAAATGGAACAATGGGTTGGTTTAAATCAGGAACACATACGCGACCAGTTGAAACTCATTGTACCGAAAGTTACTCGTGAAAAAAGGTACTGCTTGTTTCAAAATGACACCTTTATAAATTGTTTTACTAGTCAACCAGTACATTACAACTCATTGCCATTCATTAGGATACAGGTTTCTATTTTGACAAACTTTTTTCCTGAACAAGCTAGAAAATATCTAGGGATAAGGTTTTTCCTCAATAAATTTTAGAAAAAGTTGCAAAAACATTTTTTGTTATAAATTTTGTAACATTTGCCTTGTTTCTCTTAAATAACAGGTCTGCGAGCAAGAGGTGTTCAGCAGTGGAGTCATGCAGTTATTGTTCAGCAGCCATTCCATTTGAATCTCCAGAGTTTGGTTTTTGTCAAAGTAAAGATTGTACCAGTGATAATGTTGAGCGCCGCAAGTTATTGAGATGTGCTGTTTGTATGGAGGTTTGTCCGAATAGCCCCCTATGGTTTTGTGTATGTTGCCACAGGTTTGTCTTTAGATTGGCTCCAGAACCTCTTTTTAGGATGTCTTCATGTTGTCTAGATTCAGAGTCGTCAAATAGATCTTCCTCTCAAGCAGTATCCTCAAAACCACTGTGTCCCTTTTGTGGGATTCTGCTACAGAGGAAACATCCAGATTTTCTACTTTCTCCTGCACCTGTATAAGAATATTGAACTATTATTTTTATTTATTTATTCATATTATCTGCTGTTTTATTATACATGAGATGTTACTAGTTTGAAACCACTAGAAACTTATTTAGATAATCATTTTGATGCCTGGTGAAAGAGGGTTAAATGAAAAGGCAGGTTTTGAAAATGTTTTCTTTTACCACTTAATTTAAACTAGAGAAGTTGGACAGTGAATCTTGGAAAGTATGTATCAAAACTCATTTTAACAAATGTGAAAAGTTATAATTTAAAAAATTGCTGGTTGAAAAAAGTGACTCCCAATCTATGAACCTCTAATATTAAAAAACGCGGATATATATATTTTATATATTAATATAATAATGAAATTTATAAACACAATTTATAGAGATTTCAAAATGACTAGTAAAATTCTTTGTTTATTTAAACTTAGTATTTTCAATCAATAAAAATAAGACATAAATCTACCAAAATTTTAAATTTAGTATTTTCAATCAATAAAAAATAAGACATAACTCCACTAAAATAAATTAAAATAAATTATTTTATAGTCGTCCATATTGAGGAAATTAGTCTCTAAGCATGTCTTATCCAAAGACAAATTAGTTACTTTAAGAAATATGAAATTTGAATTTTTTTAGACGTGTCATATATTTAAAATAAAATGTCGTATCCATGTCCGTTCCAATTCGATTTTTTTTTATTGGACATTTTAAATATGTGTCGTACGAGTGTTTGTTTTCAACACATGTCCGACACACCAACACACTTTTCACATGGCGTGTTGGCGCCTCATAGCTCCCAATGCATTTCAAGAAAGTCTTTGAATTTCTACATTATTATGTTGTTGCGGAATTGAATTTTCATTCTTAAACTCAACTCTGTCGACAAACTTAGTCTATATTTTTTCTAAAGCAATATTCCAAAAAACATATCACAATAAAAATTTCATGCTTTTCAAACGACCTGTAAGAAAAAGCAATTTTTGTTCTATCAACTTGATTAAAGGATCAAACATAAAAGAAAAATATATGCTTAAAATCTTCATAATAAGATGCTATCAAACACTTTATATAAAATTAAATACATACATTTAGAATAGTCAATACCTACAACTATTAAGCATATACATTAAAAGTGATTAACAGAAAGTCAAATTTATGGATTTTTTAGAGCTCTTCTATTTCTAATAACAACAACAAAAGAACCCTTACAAACTAGAAGATTTTAGAAGCATAGCCGCAAAAGGATTCTTTCACCTATTTATTCTTTACATCTTTGATTGCTTTATTTAATTACTATAGAGCTCTTAGAAGCTAAACATAAAAGACAAGTGAATTGGCTAGACAAGATATGACATGGCATCCATGACAATGATATAAACCTGTATGATGGGTGTATCTATATCATTTTTTTTCTTTCTGTTTCTCTGTAAGGAAAAGCAAGCTTCACTTTCTTCATGCCTCACCTTTATTTATGCTATATTCTATACCAACATATTAACTCTTGACATCATGTATATATTAATCTTAGAGTATGAATAATTCTTGTTCCGGCGAACAGAACAATTGTGTCGAATTAACATGTGTCGAAATGTTAAGATGTATGCAATATAATCGAATGCTGCATGTTGTTGCAATATGTCGAAGGCTGCTTGGGTCTTAGCTTAGTTTCTATTTGGGTCTGGGAAAGGTGTGCCGATATAAGGAGATTTCCCTTTGTAATCAATACACTAGAACAATTTTCCTTACAATTTTTTCCAGATAATCTCTCAATCTTCTTCTTCTTCTCCCAAAACACAATCTTTCTTGAAAACCCTTTGTTCCAACAATTAATACTAATTTGAAGAAAACAAATTAATTAAATATAATCATATGTTAATTGTGCGACACTTGATATCGACGCTATTAAAACACCGACACATCCTCAATCAGGAGATTATTATTGCTACACGCGTCGATGTCTGACACTTGAAATTAACACATGTCAAATTCAAACATATTGATCAAATTTTTTAGACTTTTATATAGATTATTATTGTTAGAAATTCCTATCATTTTTTTCTTATTTCAAAGAAACAAAACCAACTTGTTAGAAATTCCTTTCCCTTTTTTTCTACTATAGCACTTTCTTGAACATTCTAGTCTATTAATTCCAAAACCAGTCAACTCAGAAAGAAAAAAAATCCAAAACCAGCCAACAATACAACTCCTTGGTTTTAAATCAAACACCATCTATAAAAAGGATATAATCAGTCTAAAATTATTATCAACATCAGTGAAAGATGGCAAAAACACACCAAGTTGGAGTAGCCATGGACTTCTCTCCTACCAGCAAACTAGCTCTTAGATGGGCTGTTGATAATCTGATCAACAAAAATGATCATATCATCATGATCATTGTTCAACCTCCCTCAGCTGATCATACCAGAAAAGAGCTTTTTGAAATCACTGGTTCACGTTAGCGTCTTTTTTTTCATTCTCTTTCTTTTAAATAACATGTAGTTCTTTCTTGCATCACAATCTATAACAACTATTTTTGTGTTTATTTTTTTTACAACTTAACAGCTTTGGTGCCACTAGAGGAATTGAGGGAAATAAACTTTACAAAGCAATATGGGATTGCAAAGGATGTTGAAGTCATAGATATCCTTGAAACTGCCTCCAAGACCAAAGGGGTATTTATGAATCACATGTGTCGATATTAATATTGTGTATGAGACTTTGCTTTTAATTTGAAGTATTGATTTTTTTGAATAAGGCAAAGGTAGTTGCAAAGGTGTACTGGGGAGATCCAAGGGAGAAATTGTGTAGTGCTGTGGAAGATCTTCATTTGGACTCATTGGTTGTTGGAAGTAGGGGTTTAGGTACCATTAAAAGGTACTTAAATTTATCTTTCAATCAAATTAATTTCAATTTTTAAGAGAATTTTTGTGTTTAATTTGATTCAAAAGATTATTTATACATTGGACATTTTTTTTCTTATTCTTTTTCAGTGTGCTGTTAGGAAGTGTTAGCAAGCATGTTGTTACAAATGCTTCTTGCCCTGTCACTGTGGTCAAGGGAACGCAACCATCAAAGTCTAGGCATTGAATTATTAATAGAAAAATGCTATTTATTTACTTTAGGTTTTTATATCCCTATGAAAAAAATAAGTCACTTAAAGTATTGTACCCTTTGAATAGCTTCGGCTAGCTTGAATAATTGTTTTTTTTGGGCATGTTTGCGAGTAAATAAAATATGGATTCGAGAAGTATTAGTTAATAGTAATCATCTTTACTATTTATCACTCAGTTATATATTGAAGCATGCGAGGTCGAAGTCAGAAAAATAAATCAGAATATAGAATAATATATATTAGGGTTAAATAAGTTTTTGATTCCTATAAATATTGTAGTTTTTATTTTTAGTCCCTTCTATCTTTAGGCAATGGTTTAAAAAAAAAACGTTGCCAACACACAGGAGAGACTAAAAATGAATTGCAATATTTATAAGGACCAAAAACTTATTTAATCTTATATATTATTATATCACATAATTTTTATAAAATTTTTGCTTAATATTTATTGAGACTAGTAACTGAATATTTTTATAATATTTTTTATATTATTTAAAAATATACATATTAATTAAATTATATCTAAGTATAGGTTTACAAGTAAAGTTTGTATTATATCTAAAAATATATTTAACTATCTATACTCTAATGGTACTTTTAATTTTGGAGACAAGATATCAAATACTAAAATAGACTGGGTCTGCCAGACCGGGCTGAAAAGCCCGCTAAAATAAAGAGTTTGGACAAGAAAATTAAAATTCGATTATTATACGGGCCTTTCAGTCCAATCTGTTTAATATTCGATGTTTAATCGGGCTAATCCGATCAGGTTGCAGGTAGTCTGATTAATTTTTTTAATAGTAAAAATAATTTAAAATAAAAAATAAATTTAAATAATTATGTTTATTTTAATGAAAAGATATCGGTATTAGCTTCTTGTTAATATATTATGACATGCTCCAAAGTTAGTTTACAAATCAATGATACAAAAGTATGTTATTTAGAGTATTGAACCACCGTTAATAATTTTTAGAGTAGTGAACAAATGTATTTTATATATTATGACATGTAAAGCAGTGAACTGCTGTTAATATTTTTTAAGCATGCAACATAGTCATAATATATAACATGAGCATTTGGTATTAAAATAAAAGTAAATTTTTCTTTTTTTGATACAAAAATAAAAGTAACATGAGCATGATAGTGAATTAAGGTAGTATTTGTGTTATTAAGTCATTGACTGCTCGTGAACATGGGTGCTTCTACTAAGGCAGTGCCAAGTACACCATGCTTGTCATAACATATAAACATACATTTGTTTCTGTTGCTTAATTGATTTTAAAAATTGTTTATGATGCTTTATTACTTTATTGATCTAATAAGTTTTCATGCAGGAGAAATTGGTGTTTGAATGAAATTGGGGTTTCAAGTTATGCAATTTATGTTTTTTTGTTTGTTTTGTATTGGCAGTAGTAATGTGAATCCTGAATGTTTTGACAATCTACTACTATATACTATATTGTCTAATACTAGAATTGACCAAACTTCCTAAAAGATCCATTGCACAAAAATTATTTACAAAGACAAAAGGACAATTATGTAATATAGCCTAATACTAATAAATTGACCAAACATCCTAAAAGACCCATTGCACAAAAATTATTTACAAAGACAAAAGGACAATTATGTAATATAGCCTTATAGTCTAATACTAAGGAAATTGACCAAACTTCCTAAAAGACTCATTGCACAAAAATTATTTACAAAGACAAAAGGGCAAGTATGCAATCCTCTAAATGACCTGAAAAATTTGAGACCAAACCACTCTACTAGCGCCATGTGTTGCAATATTATTTGTCCAACTTTATTATTCCAACTTTCTCTCCATAAGCTCCTTTCTCTCGGTCTCATCTTCTTCCTCTGTATCCCCAGAAATCCTAAATCCACCGCCGCTGCTTTCACTACTTTCTTCAAGTTCCTTCTTCAATAATATCAGGTATTTTTTCTCCAACTCTTTCTTCTTCAACCTCTATTTCTTTCACTACACAATTTCCTTTCGTTTTTACATGTTTACAGATCTTGAAACCCAAAGCCAAACTGCAGAAACCCATAGCCACACCAATCTCCGTCTCTGATTTTATGGTATTTTAGAAAATCATCTTTCATTTCAATCTCTCTAACTGTTTCTCATTGTGTTTATAGTTGAATAAAACTTAGATATATTCTCATATCTTGAAAATAATTTACGGGAAGAAGTTCAACAGAATAGATCTTTACTTATATTTAGGACTATATAATAGTTACTGATTCTATTGTTGTTGATATACCTCTTAATAGTTAGTGATTCTAATAGTTCCACTTTATAAATTTTTCAGTAAACCTTAGCTTCAAGTGTTATGTTGTTGTAGCCAGATAAGTCAAGACCAATAAGTATGTCCTCTTACCATTCAGATGGTTGTGGAGGGTTTCGACAAGTTGGATTGTTGAATCAAAAATAATTTTGCTTTTCTCTTTCATATTACTTTCAGTATTTTCAATTTTCCTTAACCTTTTAAATTTGCACGCAGGTTTAACGTTTACGAACACTTCGCCATAACTTGGATGTGATTCATCACTGAGTACAAGTATATATGGTAAATTGATTTTATATTAAATAGTAGTTTATTATTCTATTTGTCTTCCTTGCTTTACTTAATCTGTCTTTAATGGTCAAAATACATACTTGTACTCATAGAAAGAATTTGTCTTCCCTGCTTTACAAGTATGTGCAAAAGAAGTTAGTTATTTGATCATAAAAAGAATTTAAATATGCCGTTAAAAGTGTATATGGCAATTGTTTGATTCTTCCGTCTGCTTTGTATTTTTGGCAGATACCGCATTTTATGGCAATTGCGTATGTGTCGAGATGACTATACAGCAAACGGTATTGTTGGCCAAATACCGTAATAAACATATTGACAATAATCCCTTATATCAATATACTTGTCAATTTTCTTAAAACTCATGCTAACCTAATTGATTATGTCATTAATTTTTGGTTTTTAACGTTACTTAATTTATTAGCTTCTGCCCTTGAATTTGGTTCAGCTGCTGCCCTGCTTTGACTACATTGTCGAAAATGAGTTTGTAGCTTTCATTCGAGGAGTTTTGTGTCAATGTAAATAATCATTTCAATAACAGTAGGACAATCAATAGATTCTACTGCATCATGACAATGTAGTTTGAAAGTCCAGTCTTTCAATCAATAGATTTTTCTCATTCTCTTCTCAATTTATTTCAACCTTAATAGTTCAACTTTAAGACACTTGGTTATTGAAATCCATCAGTTAATCACACCATGTATATATTTTAGTCCTTTCCTTCAATTGTCATTCTGTTAACAATTGTCTTCTACTTTTATGCATGTTAATTCTTTATTTGATAAAAATACATAATTCCAAATTCAGTTTTATCTAAATTTTATATCCATTTGCCCGATTTTTCAGCCGCGCATCAGATTATAGATTATTCAAAGTATATAGCAAAGGTCGTATAATCCAATTTTCTGAAATTTTAAAGTAGATTATGGATTATTCAAAGTAGATAGTAATGTTAAGTCCTATACATGTATGAAATTTCAAGTAAAACAGTTTAGTTTCTTGCATCTTGATAACTTTATCGATTTACCAATGACTAATACATAATACTCTATTTATATATACTCTATTGATAACTTTATAGTTTATGTTATCGTACTCTATTTATACACTTATCCAGGATTCTTACCACCAACAAAGATTGATAAATGCAGGGCAAGGCTATGATCATCTCTCTTCGAAGTTCGATCTTAACATATTTGTATTATGACATGCTTTCTTACTATGTTTGAGTTGCTCTTTTTAGATTGTGGATGCAAGAATCTCACATGGCTGTTTTGTGAGAGAATGTAGTGTACAATACTCCATTGTGGGTGAACGCTCATGTTGGATTATGGCGTTGAGCTTGAGGTAAACTACCATGGTTATAATAAGGTAATCTTGCAGTAACCACATCTCAAGATGAACACTAGACTATTGAACTCAATATGTTGGTTTTAAAAGTTAACCAAAACTATTGATATTATGTAGTATAACATATTAATATAACTGGTAGAGTATTGAATATTTTATGGTTCTTTAAAGAGGCAGTAATCTTTTTCCACTCTTCAGTGGCGAAGACACGTTTAAGAGGCAGTGATCTTTTTCCACTCTAGCAAATTTTATGAAGCTTTTATAGCTTCATAAAGGACTATTATATGATAATTTCATCTATGTTATATATTTCTATAGAGTTATTTGTTGGTATAAACGTTGGATTTAAATATGTATGTTTCAGATTTAAATATGTATTTTGTTTTAATTAAGATTTGCTTTTATTTGAGACGCAATTATTTTATAATTAAATAACTCATTTCAATTAGTTTATTACAATACTTTATTAAAAATAGTTAAATTTTTAATTTTACGGGTCACTAATACCATAATATTTAGTTTTCGCAAAGTTATAAACATTTTATATGAATGAATTTAACTGTACGGATGCACAAACCACTCTCAAGTCTTAACGTATTTAATTATATTTATGTTTTTTTTCTTTATATGATTAAACAAATAATTTATATTTTTATTATATAAATCGCTCATAGTTCTTTTTATTTATATTATTCATATCATTCAAAAAACATCACATCTGAAAAAATTCACCCATACGAGAGCACGAATCTCTGACTAGTTTTTAATATGATAGTGCTTGAATAACGTTATGGAAAATATATATTATTATTACAAAAGAAGTATAATGCACTTCATTTTGTCCAAATAATGGCATCATATTTTTTTTTAGAAATAAAACAAAACATTTTTAATTAAAAAAATAAAATTATAAATTTAAACCGGGTCGGTCCGAAAAACCTTAGCTCGTGAAGGGCCGAGTTCCGTCAATCAAATTTTGACCCGTTTATAAATCAGGCTTTTCAGCCCGACCCACACACAACCCGAGTTCGTCAAGGGACAACCCAATATAGACCGGGTAACCCATTTTGCCAACTCTACCAAATACTACTAAGTTATTATATTGAACTCAATTATATATTAGTCTATAGTATATTTGCACGTGATTCAAAACAGTAATTACATATTAAAAAGTTGAGATTGAGGACATTTATTTATGAGTGTATTTTATAAAATATAGTGTCAAATTATGTGTTGAGTTGTTTATTTAGTTGGGGGCAGAAAATAGGCAATATATCAATATAAATACAAGTATATGTAGAATATTAGTCAGGGCATAGGCCCACATAGTGTTACAAGTAGCTTCATCCCTAGAAGCATGGTGAGATAATCAACCATGTATGGACATATATTGTGATCATATAACACTATCTAAATGAGTTATGATAATACTATTTAATTTGGTTTTGCACTAGTGACAAAAACAAAGGAGAAGCCTGCAACTTTTAAAATCATAACAATGACACACATGCAATAGAGGAGATATCTAGCCATACCAAGTTAGGGTATCAAATAAGTAATATATATTGTCTCAAAACTAAAAATAAAGTAATGTGAAGATGTCAAACGATTTATGTTCTTAAATATCCTATAAATGTCAAAAATCAGATTTGTGGAATCTCTATAATAGATTAATGAAGTTAACTTTAATGAATATCAATAGGGATATATAAATTTTGTAATATAATATCAATTTCACAAAAGTTCCTTTATTTTTAAGATTACTAAATGAGAAAGGAATACATGATGCGATTTACATTAAAGATGTGTTTAAATAATACTATTCAGATGTCAAGATAAGAAGAGCGAGTTTGAAAGATAGTGTAGGATTAACATAAAAGTGTAATAAGCACCTTTTATAAAACTTAACTCTTGTGTTAAAGTTTGGTTAACCATATATCAAAGTACAAAAGAATGACCACAGTGGGAGTCGAACCCACGACCTTCTAATCCGAAGTCAGACGCGCTATTCCACTGCGCTATGCGGTCCTTGTTATAATTTTTTACCACATTTTGTGTCCTATGATGATCACCTCTCAACAATGAACGATAGAAGTGCCATGATTAATGTGACCAAATCACATCCTATAATAATCCTTCAGTTTAAACGATTCTACTTTCTGAAACTATGGTTCATCTAGTTGCATAAGTTATGATATTTTTATACCATGGTTAATACTCATTATTGTATTATAGTAGTGTCAAAATTAACACATCAATGTCAGATGGTTCAATTAGTATAATGAACATGTGCACCACATGAGACCGAGATCTATGACCATGAGACGACAATTCTCCGATAGCACAAAATAATTATCCAACATCACTAGAACCTAACACAACATAAACACTATTCAATCTCAATAAATGAAATATAATGAGCATATAACACTATTCAAATGAGTCTATATAACACTTCTAAGTTGGTTTCGCACCCGTGACAAAGACAAAATAAAAATCCTAAATCTTCTAAAATCGTAATAATGACAAACATGCAATATATAAGATATTTAACTATCAATAGTTTAAGTGTCAAGTAAGAAATATACGGGATTTCAAAACAAAAACAAAAAAATCATCATACTCACCAAAAGTAATGTAAGGATGTCAAACAATTTATGCTCCCAAATGTCTTTCAAATTTCGAAAATATGATTGGTAAAATATTCAAAATTGATTAACGAAGTTAACTTAAATGAATAAAAATAATGAAGTTAACTTATATATTTCAAACTATCACAGTGAAAGTCAAACCCACAACCTTCTAATTTGAAGTCAGACGCACTAATCCAGTGTGCTAAGCGGTCTTTGTAGCGAATTTTTTGGTTTTTAATTTTAAACTATGAGTTTATCTTCTATCAAACAATCTTAGTAACACTTTGCAAATATTACGACAAAGAAAAAGTGAGTAGAATTTTACATGTGATATACCAATAATATCCTCACACGTCCCAATTTATTGTATGATCGCGATAACTGAATTTAATTCGAGAAAATCAAGTTAAATATTGATTTATATTTTCTTTTATTGGTTATCTGCCTCACACTAACATGACATTGTGCGTACTTGTGGGTTGTAGAGTTATGCATAGTAACGGGCCTTTAGCCCATAAATATATTTTAAAGTTTCTATTAATTAAGTTGCAAAAACATATTTCTAAATTAAAATATAATTAAATAATAAATAATCTAGTCAACACTGCCGTATCATCAAATTTAATTTTTTTAAATGCAAATCATCTCTCTCAAGGAAAGTAAAGTTAAATGACAAAAAACTGAATTTTAAAAATATCTAAATAGGAAAGCAAAAGTACATTTAAGTTAAATTTTTATTATATTTTAATCTTCAACCACCTTTCCTTTTTTTTCTCTCTTCCTTTTTCAAATAATATATTCCTCATTCTGGAACACCACATATTTAAATGATGGATCCAATTGGAAAATCTCACCTCCTTCACATTACTATCTAAGATTTTAAAAATATCACTTGCTAACAAAATATAATTGAGTTACTGTTATCCGCACCATTCTCTTATTTGTTCAATGCCACGTAGACTCAATAGTAATAGTTTGACTTATTTATCAATTAAAATTTAATTGTTTAATAAATTAATAGAATCATAAGAATAAAAGTAAAACAATTAGTATTTTTTTATCATAAAAAGTATTTTAATTATTTCAAATAAACGTTATTTTAATAAGATGAAACATCTCAAATCATCCTTCTTTAATTGATAGTTGTATTAAGAAATCTAACTATGATTATAGATTTAAATATATGATGAACGAAAAATAATTCAATTAAGATAAATGTGATGGCATAATGAGAATCTCACCAATCTTAATGAAAATGTAATATAGTCCCTTTCACGAAGTATATACAAAATTTTCAATAGAATTTCAGAATTCTTCCTCCCTTGTAAGGAAGTAACCACACGACTATGGAAGAGGAAAGTAAGGAACGACCTACCTCAAGCTCATCATGGATGCATTTAAGTATTTGGAGTAAGAAGAAAGAGAGGAAAGAAGGATAATCACATCTTTCAAATATTCAGGTGGAGTTCCTTCTTAGGTTTTGATCTTAACTAGAGTAGGATTAAAGTTTGCATGTTAGTAAGATAGACTTGATAGTTTGTTGATGAAAATGATGAATTTAGCTATAATTTTGTTTATTTTAGTGTATATCATGTTATGAATTATGTTAGATTTGATCATAATGATTAACAATGATTTTGTTATGTCAAGGGATGATTTTATGTGAGAGAATAATGAAATTTCGATTCCGCATGTTTGAATCTAATAAAGGGGATGCATGGGTTGATTCATGCAGTCAAGATTGCATTCCTTGACTTTTTTATTCGAATCAGGGTAATGTATGAATCGATTCAAAGCCCCCAAATCCTCAAAACATTAGTATATTCTAGTGAACCATGTTTAAGATATGTAATCATCCATAAGCATATGTAATGATCCTAACCTTAATTTGAAGTTGTCTCAGCCTCTTAGGATTTACCCATTCATATTTTGTTGCTTGTCAATTTAATATTTGATTTATTTTTTACAATTAAGTCTCTTCACATTGTTGCACATTTTATAGTTAAGTGTTTAATCATTTTTTACGCGCGCATACATTATTTTATTAAGGTCATCGCAATATGTTTTTAGTTATTTAGTTAGAGGTTTGGATCAAGAAACATATATGAGCAAGATTCAAATTGGGTCATGTTGTGAATCGGATGCCTTGAAACAAAATATAACTTTGTTGCTCAAGGTAGAGAAAAAGAATGAAGAACACGATGAACACAAGGATTGGTTATTAACTGCTATTCTTTCCTTTATCTTCAAAACAAGATTACAAGTATACAAGAATAACAAATAACCCTCTCACCCTAAATTAGGATTTGCAGTATGCAATGATGAGAGACTAGTATGCTATTTATAATAAACCTAACATACTAAACTAATGAGCTTTTATCACAAATATCCATTACAAGCTAACTTAGGGTACAAGCTAACTTAACCAATTGGACATAACAAACAGGCCCAATTCGATGCTAACAATTCTAGCATCCTTCGACACAATAGGGTTCGACCCAATATCTCACAAATCTCCACCTTGGAACAAACTCTATTATCAACTAACGGATTAGTTTTCTTTATGCGCTTTATCAATGCATCGATGGAAAAACTTGCAACTAGGCAATGTCTTGGTGATCATATCGACATTATGATCTGTCGAAACCTTGACTTGGACTTCTCCACGCTCGATTACCCTCGACGAAATGCAACCTCACATCAATGTGCTTGGTTCGCTCATGATAGGCTGAATTCTTGACGGTGTATTGCACTTTACTATCACATTTAACGGTGATAACTTCCCTTGAATTTTCACTCCTTAGCAAAACCTTCAAGCCACAATGCTTCTTTGTTAAAGCAATATATTCCGCTGGTGGTTGATAATGCAACAACCTTAAGTGTTGCTTTCAACTAATAGTTGTACCAAACATAGTGAAAACATATCCGAAATAGATTTTGGAATCCATACACCTGCATAATCGAGTCGACATATCCTTCGATTCGCTTTACTATCTTCACCAAAGGCTCCACCATAAATTAAGACTCGTTCGAGACCCATTTATGTACCTTAGAATCCACTTCAATGCTTGCGGTGAGCCTTTCGAGATTCGCCATGTACGCACAAGACTTCTGCATATGCTATGTCGGGTCTAGTACAAACCATAACATACATCAAAGAACCTACTACATTAGCATATGGGATGCTATTCATATAAGTTCTTTCGACCTCGATCTTGGGACATTGATCAATACTCAACTTGAATTGAGGGTTTGTTGGAGTCACAACAGGCTTTCGACATACCAAACTTTTCGAGAATCTTTCGTAAATATGCCTCTTGAGATAAGCATAATTTTGATGCTTTCTATCTCTTGAATGTCAATTCCAAGAATCAAGCTGCTCCTAGATCCTTCATTTGAACTCCTTATTGAGTTCACCTCATTACCTCTTCGACATTGTTACTTGCTATGAGAATATCATCAACATAAAGTAACAAAATAACAAATGAATTACCGGACGAAATCAAGTAAACACGTTGGTCGAATCGACTTAACGAAACTTATGCGTGTCATGAATTTGTCGAATCTCTATTCCATCAGGAGATTGTTTCAGCCCATATAAAGATCTATTCAACTTGCACATAATCTTCCTTTCCCTTTTCGACATACCCTTGGTTGCCTCATCGATTGTTTCATCTAGATCACCATACAAAACGTCTTCACATCCATCTTCCGATTCAAGATCGAATGTGCCACCATGGCAAGCAACATTCGAATGGACCTATGCTTCACAACAAGAAAACACATCATTGAAATCTATACCTTCTTTCGGTGAAACCCCTTGCAACCAACCTTGCCTTGTATCTTTTCGACGCCACTCCTTCGATTCCTTCCTTAACTTTGAAAATCCATTTCACTAACTAACTTTGGCTCCCAGTTTCTTGATCAATTCTAAGTGTTGTTATCATGAAGAGACTTCATCTCATCATCCATGGCCTTGACCATTCGGTCTTATTCGACTCCACATAGCTTCCTTATGGTCTCTTGGTTCTTCGTCCGAACCTCACTTGCGAGATTAAGGCATAAGCTATAAGATCTGCATACCCAAACCTTTGAGGTGGTTTGATGACTCTTCGTGTCCTATCTCTTGCCAATAGATAGTCATCAGGTTTCCTCAACTTCATCAGCATCAACTGCTTCTTGACTTTATCGGGATATGCAATTCGGCATCAACATGCTCCACCTCAGCAGAATCTCTACTTTCGACTCTTCGTCGGATACTTACGCACTTGACCAACATCATCCGTTTTCTTGAAAGCCATTTCACTTCATTGAAAACAACATCTCGACGGTGATAATCCTTCGTGACGACTCTAGGCACCATAGCCTATAAGCTTTGACTCCTCGGGGTATCCGAACATGCATTTGAGAGCTCTAGGTTCGACCTTGTCTTGCCTAATGTGAGCATAGGCTCAGCCAAATACTCGGTTTGTCGAGATTTGGTGGATGTCCGACCAAACTTCTTGGTGTCTTCATATCTAGCGATCGAAGGACATCTATTTATCGATATGTTCTTGTCGACCCAAAACACCTTCTTTAATCCAACACTAGTCAACATGCATCTAACTCTCCAAGATGGTTCGATTAAACCTTTCACCAAACCATTACATTGTGGAGTGCTGCGAGTTCGTGTCTTGCAATACCAGGCAAAAGCTATCGAATGCCTCATTGCAAAATTCAAGACCATTGTCTATTCTCAACCTCTTGACCTTTGCGGTTTGGTTTTCGACGAGTCTTCCAACCTTTGAAATTCTCAAAGTTTCATCCTTAGTCTTACGAATGAATACCCATAACTTTCGAAATAGTCATCTACTATGGATAGAAAATACCTTGCTCCGAATGTGATGGACACCTTGTAGGCCCCAAAGATCGGCATGGATGTAATCAAGGGATCCATGTGTTCTTTGTTTGCCTTTGTTGAACTTCTCTGCAAGATTTTCAAGTACAGGGTTCACAAAACTTTAACTTTTCGACCTTGTCTCCACCAAGCAAATTTTGTTTTCCCAATTCGACGGACCCTTTCACGACATGGCCTAATCTCATGTGCGGTTACATCTTCGACAAAGGTTTCGTAGATGCAACATTTGTCGAACCACTTCAACTTCACCAGGGTATCAAGCCTTGTTTCTTCATCTCAAGACTTCCTTGACCCTTCATGAATTTTAGGATACTTTTCTCTCCTTGAAAACATACCCTTTCTTGTCGAATTCACCAAGAGAAATCAAATTTCTCTTCAAATCAGTACATACGACTTGATCAATAACCTTATTGACTCATCATGGAGTTGAATCTCACGGATCCAATACCAATCTTGCAAGCTTTGTTGTTTCCCAATACGGATCCACCATCTTGATCACATAATTCCTCGAACAAGTCTTTGTTTAGAGTCATGTGCCAAGTGCACCGAATCCATAATCCATTCCTTGACGAGTTCTTGAAACCACAAGAACATCGGATGAGTCGAAATCATCTTGAACAATATGCATTGCCATTATCCTTTCCTCCATGATCTTTGGCGTTCGGGCACACTTTTCTTGTGTGACCTCCTTCTACAATGATAGCATCGAATACGGATGCTTCACCCGTAAAACCTGCGACTTTTACCTTTCTTCTTGTCGAACTTATTATCCTTTCGCAAGAATTTTCCTTTAACGGCCAAACCTTCACCAACCGTCGAAGGTTTATGCTCCTTCGTTCATTCAAGTCCTTCAAATACAAGGTGATTGAACCTCTTCAAAGGTCGGGACTCCTTCCATACAAGAGAGTGATCGGGCAGCGCAAACGCTTGATCTTCATCATCAATCTTCACATCAATATTTTCAAGATCAAGAATCGACTTGTTGAACATATCCAATTGCTTTCCAACACTTTGTCTTCAATCATCTTGAATGAATACAAAGCTTGCTTGTGTAGAGTCGATTCACCAACGATTTAGTCATGTATAAACTTTCGAGTTTCACCCATAACCCTACCGCCGTCGTCTTCTTTGATACCTGTCGAAGAACCTTATCACCAAGGCTCAACAAAATTGCGCTGTGGGCCTTTTCTATCATTGCCTTCTTCTCATTGCCAACTCTTCTTCGTTCATGGTGACTCTCCTTCAACGCTTCCAAACAACCACGATGAACCGGTGGGGCTTTCATCTTCGCACATCGAAATCGTTCACTCCGGTGAACTTTTCAATCTCATACTTTGTCGAAGGCATCTTCTCCACGCTCACCGCACCAATTTGTTGTGAATCGGATGCCTTGAAACAAAATATAACTTTGTTGCTCAAGGTAGGGAAAAAGAATGAAGAACACGATGAACACAAGGATTGGTTATTAACTGCTATTCTTTCCTTTATCTTCAAAACAAGATTACAAGTATACAAGAATAACAAATAACCTTCTCACCCTAAATTAGGATTTGCAGTATGCAATGATGAGAGACTAGTATGCTATTTATAATAAACCTAACATACTAAACTAATGAGCTTTTATCACAAATATCCATTACAAGCTAACTTAGGGTACAAGCTAACTTAACCAATTGGACATAACAAACAGGCCCAATTCGATGCTAACAATTCTAGCATCCTTCGACACAATAGAGTTCGACCCAATATCTCACAGGTCAAGTATCGATTCATAATATCACTTTATTTTTTTGTTAAAATTTGAAACATTGAAGTGTGTTTCAAATCATAAGAATTATTGACCCAAATCAAACTAAATGTCAAAAATCAGAATTTGGTTCTGCGAGTTTGTTTAAAATCATACAATTATTTGAATTGAATCAAATATGGTTATAAAAATTAGGATTTTGCTTCTGTGAGTTTGATTCTAATCACAGAAAATCATGACTCAAATTATTGAACATGTGATTTGAATCATGAAGATGTATAACTCGAATCAAATTCTGGCATCACATTTTGGATTTTGGTTATTGATTCACATAATAGATATAGATGACTCGAATCACATGATTTGAATCATAAATGAGTTGATCCGAATCACGAGAGCAGTTTTTCTTGGCTCTTGGAATTTGATTCAAATTGTTTGCTCTCTTGACTCAACTCATACCATTGTTCTTGACTCGAATCAAATGAATATTTTCTCTCATTTTTGTGTTATCTCCGTCACATATATATAAATCTTTTTTCCAAATATCTCATAACCATATTCTATGATTTAGAACTCCAAACACATATTTTCTCTCAAACTTTTAAAAAAGGGTTTTGAATTTTGCTTTAAGTTTTCACCTAAAATTTCTCTCCATCTTCAACCTCTTGCCTTTTCCATTGTTATTTGGATTAAGTTCTAATTTTAGTGTGTGATGAGGTATTTGTGAGGAGGTTCGTTTTGTGAATATTTCTTAAAGATGTTAGTTTTGATATTTGTGTGCCCGTAGACTTGTGGCTGGTATCGACAATCCAAAAGAAAATGAAATATATTACTTCGGTAGAATTGTGTGGAAGCTGCAAGTTTTTCTTATCTCCATTATATTTCAAGATTAAGGTACCGATAAAAATGAGTAATGATCATAGCTGAATAAGAAACTAAAGCACTATTTTTAAAGTTGAAAGATAAAAGTTAAAGTCGAATAAATGTTTCGCAAAATTTAATATCAAACGCTATATACAATCAAAGAGAATTCAAACTGAAGATCTTTAATTGAAATCCGTACAAGAATAATATAAGTAAAACATAAGTAATGAATAATACATAATGAATAAGGTGTGAAAATTGAGTAGTTATATAAATATGTCAATGAATGATAAAGTTGTTATGCAAGTATATTATCTAATTTTTTAATAAAAAATACAGTAGAATTATAATTTAATATGATATAAATAAAGAGGATTCTTCTTTTTAATTTGTTGAAAAATTGACCATCTATTTGATATGGAGAGACAATACCATTGGTAAGGGTCCACCTCAATACTTTATTTTAAACGTCCTTGAATTAAACTTTTTAAAGCCCATTACTATTGTATCTTTTGACAATGACTTCACATCAAACATGCAATAAAAAGTGGACTTGTAAAGCCTAAGTGGAAGGATGGATCATTCGGCTCCATGCAATGAGAAATGTTAGGTGAGATCTTATCACCAACACAAGTTTTGGATTAATCTAAGCTGTTAAACAAGTCATTATTGATGTACTTGTATTACTAAAATAATTAATAGGATAATATAAATCTACGTTTTGTATATAGAGAAATATTATTGTATTATTTATTATTTCAGATTTTCTCTTTCCCATATATTTCTTTTAACATATTATTTAAACAAGCGAATTATTAAAGGTGAATTTTTTATTCCATCCCATAATTTTTTTATTCATCGCGCAAATTTTTTAAATTGTACTGGTAAATCGGAAATATGCTTTTAGTGTTCACTACCATTAAAAAATTTACGCCAAATCGAAAATTAAGCTCCAGTTCTTTACTGTAACTATATTTTTGGTTTAACTCATAACTGAAAATCAGAAAACTTCATTTCATTGTCTAACATAGAGATACATAAATTTATCAAATATAAACTGAAAGTTAAACATAAATTGAACATTACAAATCAATATCCGGATGGACGTTGCAACATCCTCATAATATTATCGACAGTTCTTGATAAAGTCGCATCTAACTCGATTGAAACTTTCTCCTAAAAGCTTCGATAAACCGACCACATAGTCCGTAAATCGTCGTCGTTCTTTAGTTCACGGTTCATGAACTGCAGATTCCCTTCATTGTCAATTGATGGCGAACGATACTCAATCTTCTCTACCTTTCGACCGTCGCCGCAAGGAACAAGTTTCTGCAAAGTTTCACGTACCTCTTCAATTGGGTGTACACCGTGATCTTGAATTTGTGAGACGGTATGTCGCCGGGAAAATGAACAAATCCAACAACCCATGTGATGTCTAATTTTGTGTCCATTTCTGGTTTTTCGTGTTGTGGTAGGGAAAAATATAAGAGGAGAATAATTTTTATAGTAGAAGGATGTAAACATGAACCATATAAATCCTATCTTTGTGTCAGTGATAAAACCGAAAGTTAAATTTCGGTTTCCTACTTAATATCAAAACCGGAAGTATACTTTTGATAAATGGCCTGAGGTTGAAAAACTAGAAACAGAACATAAACATCAAGCATATTGACAAAATCTCATATATTCAAAGTTTTTGCAAGTGGTCAAATTACAAAAATGAGTCTATTTCCACATCATAATACATTATCAAAATGAAGTTAACATTACAATGCTACATATACTACTTGAAAGAGCCGAAAAAAGTGTCTCCGGATAAATCCACCGGTGGCACCCCTTTCGATATTTCCCTATTTATTTCGATATCTATTTCTCTCAAATTGTTGTATTCTTGCATCCTTTCCATGAATTCGTCCGGCCATGTCTCTGATGGTTTTGTGAAATGAAGCGCCCACTCTGGTGATATCGGTGGTATAGGGCATCTCGGTTACAAGTAGACTTGAGCAAAATGTCGTGGATTTGAAATCCGCCCTACACAAATGATACGATCAATGGGATTTGGTGTAGGAGCAGTGCGCAAAGGAAAATAAGTCTCCAAAAAACCGTATCTTGTCCGATTAATACACACCATGTCATACGTACTTGCTATGAGATGACCTATTTCAGGGAACCACATCCATTTGTCCTCCGGTGCACATCCAACCTTAACAGGTACTGGTGTGTGATGTATTTCCTTAACCTTCTCTTTACTCCCGAACACACGTGTCTACAACTCTCTGTGTTCCGCCAACTCTGTGATCAGAGTATCTCGCACAGTGTTGTAATACTCTTCACGGCTACCTAACAAACAAGAAACTGTTCAAAATCCATAATTACCGTCACCACCCACATATACGATCCTTTCAACGTATTTGTGCATGAAAATTGACATTTGATCAATGAACGATATTTTTGATGGAGTCGGTGTAGGCAGTGGTTTGCTAATACGGGCACCTTTGGAAGCATATTTTTGAGATTTCAATGTAGGTGAGTCGGGAAATACTTTGTCAATATGTTCTTTTGTAGATGCATTAACAATAACATTCCATGCAGCCATGCTTTTATCCACAATAACACTAGACTTTACCAACTTTCCATCTTCACCAGCTACCTATTTCGACCCCACAACAGGTTTAACCCGACTTCTCACACTTTTTGTAATATGGTACCTACAAAATAATGCAGAAGAAGTCCAAAATACAGTTGCAACGACATTCATTAATGTCGTATCTCGGTCGGTAACAATTACCTTTGACATATCCTCTTGGTCCTTCAATATTGACCTACACACCTCTAAAGCCCATTTAAAGTTGTCTTCTTTTTCACACTAGATAAATGCAAAACCAACTGAGTACGTCTTCTCGGTCGATGTAACACCAACAATTTCCAACAACGGTAGCCTGTACTTGTTGGTTTTGTACGTCGAATCCATTATGAGTATGGTAGGAAACATGTTGATCAATTTAATGGAATCAGGATGAGTCCGATAAATGTCTCTAACAGTTACTCCATCATCACCCTGTCGGTGCCTACAAACATAATTGTTCTCATCAAGAAGTTTTAAAAGGTGTTGTATTTTGGTTCAATCCTCCCGAAGGGCTAACTTTGTTTGATAACGCTTATTGTAAACTTGTTTGATGTTAGAGGTTCTCTTTGATCTTTTGCGCTTCAAAGTTGCAAGAATGCTTTTGGGAGGTACCAAATTCAAAGTCATGTTGGAAACACAAGTTTTCTCATCCGGAAGTAGCCGACATGCTATTGGATGACCGACCAACTTTGGAGTTAAATCGTGATTGTGTTCTCCGCTAATCACATTAAACTTCCACTTATTGTTGGCCATGAGATAAGCACACAACCGAAACAGACACTCACATTTTCTTGTGCTGGTTTCCTCGCATTTTAAATTTTGAATGCGAGCCACATATTTTCCACTCCTTTCGCAAGTCAAAATAACAAAGGCATTTCTTCTATCAGTGTCGTTATCGGACCTTGCTATCACAATAGCAAATCCTAACCTCGTTGCCTCTAAACAAATCCACTGTAACATATCATCCGGTAATTCAAATTCTTGAACATTTTCAAAATTTTCACGAACATCAACCGACTTAATTACGAGAGGCGGAACTACGACCGACGATACAACTTCGGCCACTTCGGGTTTAGGAATGTTATTGGGGTGCACCATACCTATGTAACATAATAAAAATTATAAATGCACATAGCATAGTGAAATCTGCTGCATAATTTCAAAACAGAGACAAAACCGGAAATAAACTTCCAGTTTAGTTCAACCATAAACCGGAAATAAACATTCGGTTTCTACGTAACCTTATTTTCAGCAAAAAGTTTCAGATTAATGTAGTGAATGAGAGATAAAAGGGATGATGTTTACTTGAAATTCTTCTTTGTTGAACTTTTTCTGATATAATGAACCAAAAAAATATAGATTTGAAGTGGAAAATGGATTGACAATGGAGATGGTTTTGGAGAGGTTTGGAGAAGGAAGTGTGTAATGGTGGTGATCACATGGCTGCTGCTTATAGCAATCAGATCCGTGACAAAATCGAAAGTAAACCTCCGATTTCATACAAAATATTCAGGTGACATACAATTCAATGTTCTCGCTTCTATAGTTGGAGTTATACTTCCGGTTCCATACCGAAAATTTATTCCGGTACAATTTTTTACAATTTCAAAGGTCACACCATATTTTGACTGGATTGATTAAAATAGAGTGCGAACCGGAAATAACCTTCTAATTTTAAGAAAGACATTTATGAATTTTTATAAGATGTTCCCCACCTCTGTAGGGTGAATTAAAAAATTCACTTACTAAAACTTCTAAAGTATTTTTTGAATATGTATATTCAAAAAATTTATTATTTTATTTTCAAAAAAGATTTCAAATATACATATTTCAAAATAATTAAATATTTCAGATATGTATATGAATCAACGACATATTCTACGATAAATCCACGTTAACTTTTTTTGTAAGTAAAGAGAATAATACAATTTTGTAAAAAAATTATTTAACTAAAAGTGAAAATAAAAGGTACTCCCTCCGGTCCTTTTTATAAGAGACATTTCACCTTTCTAGATTCATTGAATAAATAATGTATCTGGACTATTTATAGACCAAGTACATTAATTACTCAATGAATCTAAAAAGGTGAAGTGTTTCTTATAAAAAGGACCGGAGGGAGTACAATATTATGGGTAGGCCAAAACTCAGGGACATATAACACCGGTCTCCTGAGAAATTAACATGTTATTTCTCAAAAAAAATCATTTTAAAATAATTTTTGTTGAATTATAAATAATTTTTGGATGAAATTTTTGATAGATTTTGTGAAATTCCGCTAACTATTTTGAAAAAAAATATTTTAATACTTAAAATTTTCGGTATTGAATTTTTTTCAAAAACATTCAGTATTTTCCCAGTAGTTTCAAAAAATTTCAGATATTTTTTTTTTTGAAATTATTTTCCAAAGATTTCTGATAAAACTCATTTGTTTTGAAATTTTATAATTTTTCACAAGAGTATAATGATTCTTGAGAATATTCTTTTAAAATATTTTTTAAGTTATTGAGTTTAGTCTGTAAATATATGTTTGACTATTGAGATTAACATCTGAATATATGTTTGATTATTGACATTAGCTTGTAAATATAATTTTTGAAAGCTCTATTTGGTTATTGAGATTAGCCTGTAAATATATGTTTGGTTATTGAGATTAGACTGTAAAAATATCTCTATCCTTTTAAAATATTTTTTTAGTTATTGAGTTTAGCGTGTGATATATATATATATATATATATATATATATATATATATATATATATATATATATATATATATATATATATATATATAGATAGATAGATAGATACATATATAGAGAGAGAGAGATCAAATTACACCCAAAGAGTTACACCATGAGTTACACTCGCTCAAAAACGTCACTTCGAATTAATATTTTTTAAAATCAACTGTTGGATTGAAACATATCATCATATAGATCATACCTATAAAGTTTGAGATCAATCTATGAAGTTTTACTATGTCATTGAACTACATCAAAATTAACCCATTAAAATATTTATTTGTTTTGATAATGACCCCGTGTAAAATCTCTTATATAGTTGTAAAAAGGTTCGTGGAAAAATCACATGAAAAACTCAAAATCATTTTAGTAGAAACTTTCAAGAGAAAATTTTTGGGTAGATGAATATGTCAAGTGGTTAGACCAAACTTATATAAATCTTTAATACATTTCTCTCTTTCGTTATCTTTATATATTTCTATTGTTTGTTTCTTTCTACTACATTTCTTCCTCTCCTTCTCTATGATATTCTTCTATTTACTTATTTTGATATTTAATATCTATTTGTTTTGGGAAATTAAGTTAAACATTTTTACAAGTAAATAATTTCGTAATTGGACTTCGATTTTCAACCATCACAACATATACATGCAAAATAGTCGTTATATTTATGTATATTTTAGTGGTACTTGTCGACTCATTTTGTTATAATCATTTGAATAAACTTCAACTTGTGTGTGTATTTGTACATAATGAGTATAATCGTGTTTTTGTGTAAATACCGTATTGTTTGATAGTTTTCATCTCTTTTCCAGATATTCACTCATGTTTGGAGCATTGAGCAATAAATAGTCGAAGTCATAGCTTCAAAGAGGCGATTTTGAGCAATCCATCAAAGAAATAGGTTCAAATCAAATAATAGTAAATAATTAATTTCATTTATATTTAGTCATTGTTATATAGAGCATTGAATAAGTTTTCCAATACATCCTACCATGCGTAAATCGGAGTTACGATTCTCAAGTTATGGCGGAAATAAAATCTGATTTTTTTCTCATGACAAAAGAGTGTCCGCTAAGCGGGATCTGCGATTCTCATACTTATTAAAAAGGACCAAAATCACATTTTTAGTTTATGGGTTGGGTATTTTTGAGTCCCAATACCATCAACTTCATTTTTTGTTAGAGAGAGGCTTAGAAACAATATTTGGAGGTTGCAATCAGATGATCTGGAGTCGAATTTCTCATCAATTGGTGTTGACAAACCAATAAATGCTTGGTTCCTCTTCTTCTCTTCTCTTTGTAATCTCTATTTGTTGGAGTTTGTATGTATATTTACCTTGATTATATGTATATTTATTTCTCATGGTGTTTTATGAAACTCATTTTACAAATCAATATTGATGATTGCTTTCTTGATTTGGGTTTGGGTTGTTGCAGAAATGAACGGTTTGAATTCGTATTTAAGATTAACATTTGTTGGGATTAGACTCTAAAGATAGATTTAGGCTTAATAATCACTTTGGTATCGACTCTTAAAGCCTATGTGTTGTTTGTGTTGGGCTGAGAGTTCACCGACGTGGGTAAGACGATTGATATCTCACTTTGTGTTAGAGATAATCACTGTGTGAGTGATACATGATGATATTGACAGGTAGTTTAGGTGCAGTACAACTGGATAATGAATTTAAGTATTTTATACGGTAGATGAAATGTAAACTTGAGAGTTCTCTACTCCCCTAAGAATGAATTATTTTTCTGTTAATAACTTTAATACTCACATTTACCTTATATACAAACCAATCCAATTCATTCCCATACTCATACACGTGTGAAATTATCGAACCGAAATTCAATAGCACTAATCCCAGTAAAGACGATATGATAAAATAAATAAATACTTAGTTTTTCTTGTTGCTTTACCTCTTCAGCAATAACTCACCTCCCATTTCTCAATCATTCTTGTTTTTCTCATATATTTTAGCCATAGTATTTTTGTCGGTGTCCTCGAGTCTCAGTGAGGATATTATTATGGGTGAGGGCATTATTGTAAATTTACTAAGAGTAATTTTTTTTTGAGTGAATAATTTTTCCTTAGAAAGTGATTATACTTATTTATATATATGGGGGATTAGTCTTAGTCTTCGTTTGCTTCGTGTGCTCCACCTATGTAAAACTCTCTTCTACATTTGTGAAGATTAACCCGTGAATTTTTTTCATAATTGTTCTTGAGATCAGTTCAATTAAAAGATCTATTGATTCAAGATTTACTTGGTTTAAAATATCACTCATTTTTTGAGTTCAATTTGTGTAAAAGCTTCATAGGTTCGAGATCAACTCGGTAAAAATCTCAATTCAGTTCGTGGTCATCTTGAGTAAAACTTTGATTCAGTTTGAAGGATAGCCAACTCAAAATCCATGTTAGTTCGAGATCAGTCTGTGCAAAATATATGTTTAATGAGAAGAATAATTGTTTCAAGTATGTCTGTTATTTGCTGAGAATACTAATTGTTTAATGCTCGTTCGTTGTTTGGTTTGGAGGTTAACTGCTTAATGCTCTGTTCGATATTTGGTTAAAAGTAAACCTTAAACTTTAGTTTCTTGTACAAGGGGGTTCGAGAGATTAACATTCTAAAAACTCTAAAGAAATAGTGCATGCTTTCAACATCAATTCTTGGGGAGAGGATTTGGCAATATCATTAGACTGAACCTCTATAAATTTCTGATGTCATCTGTATTTTCTCATCTCTTTTATTTTTCACTTAATTTATTTACCCTGAATTTTTCGCTGCTTATTTTATCAAATATTATACAAAAATAATTCAAACTCTAATTTCTAAATTGATTTTATTTTAAATCAACTATTTTCAAATTTTCACAATTCACCCCTCTTGTGTAGTGAGTCACGTGTCCAAGAGTATGTTACTTCAAATAATTATTTTAATATAAAACTTTTTATGGAACATTTCCACCATTTGATGATGAAATGTTTGTAATGTGGAAAGCAAGAATGAAAATTTTCATTGAAGTTATTAATTTTGAATTATGTGATTTTGTTATAAATGGTTCATTTGTTCCTAATTATTTTGTTAATAGTGAAGTAGTAAATAAACCGAATAATCTCAAGACAATAGAAGATAAGAGAAAAGTTAATTTAGTTTTTAAATCCAAGTACTTGATGATGATTACCTTCAACACTAGAGAGTACTCATATGTGTTTAATTGTAATATTTCTAAGGAAGTAACAGACATTCTTAAAATAATCTATGGGAATTTTGTCGAGCTCAATCAAGAGAGAAAGAACATGAAACACTAAGTGAAAGGTAATATAATCTTCAAGGATGATTCTCAAATATTGAAATCCTTGAAAGTTATTTAAAAAACTTTGTTTCTAACAAATATCTTAGACTGAAGAACTTGTGTCAGCAGCCCAATTCAATACTTGATTACAAAGGTAGAAAGGTTTGTGATAAATTTTATGAAAAATCCAAGGAGGAAATCATCTTAAAGTTTAAAGAGTTAATTCATCTACTAAAAGATGAAGAAAAGCTACATGAAGAATTTGTTAAAAGAACATTACTAGGAGTATCGTACACTACTACACATAACGGGTCTAATGTCGGACGCGAAAGCGTTGTACATCAGCAACAGAAGCGAGATAAATAAGGTCGTCATGAAAAGTCTCTATTTAACACGTTGGTGTTTCCAAACCTGATATGAATAGTTATTTCAAAACCATTTAGTACATGATTTCGAACCCCAGGTGCCACACATGTATATTATTCCAAACTGGCATATCTTTTATATCGGTTTCTTCAAAAACCGAGGGATATAAAAGATTTTTTATAGAATTTGTTACATTTATATTATTTATTCAGAATATTACATTGTTTACACAAAACATTGTTTATCCAAAAAATTATATTGTCTACCTAGAAAATAAAAATAAATGTCAAACTTCATAGGGTGGTTCAAGATAAAAATTAAATTCTCTAGGGTATCTTGTTTCTCCTCAAGATGTAGATTTAGATCTTCGTATAATAGAATCTTGGTGAACATCTTTTGTTAGATCTTACATGCAATGGTTTCTGATGGAAAAAGTAAGTTAAGTAATATTTGAGAAAACAATAATCTAAAAATCAAATAATAAAAAACATTTAAGAAAACATATCTTGAACCTAGATGATTTTTTGTGATTGCAATCCATCATAGAGAATTTTTCCAAGCGTTCTTGGGTTTCAAGCGCTTCATATGTTTCATTTTGGTTAAATTCCCTATCGTAAGACAACTTATATAGTGGATGTCCCTTAGGTTTCACGCGGATCACTAAAGGCGTATTCTTGAGCGTTGATAACCTTTAAATGGACGAAATAGATTCGTTTAAGGCCGTTGAAAACAGTGAAAAATAACACTTAACTATCATCTCAGTTTTGGAATATTGTATTGCCTAACTAAACTAAAACAATGTCGTATTTGAAGACAAACTCATCCAAAGGTGTTTCTATGTCTTATACTTCTGTAAAATCACGATCTAGACCATTATGTGAGTGTGATGGTCGTATGGTTTTGTACCAATGCAAGAAGGGACAAAATCAAGGAAGACTTTTTTGGAGATGTCCATTTTGGAGTAGTGAAGAGACATGTAATCTGTTCATATGGGATGAAGACACGGTGGGAAAAGGTGGAAATGAAGATGACAACATGATGAAGTCAGAGGTGGGAGCTATGTGTTATTTGAAGGTTATGTATGAAGATTCAAAGAAGAAGAACAAGACACTAAAGAACAAATTAAAATCAGAAAACTTTAATGGAAGATTGAAGATGTTATGTTTTGTTATCTTCTTTATGTTTAATGTTTACTTTGTTATGAAATGTAATAGATGAAGCAAGGTTTGAATTGCATTGTTAACTTTATGTGAAAATTGTAGAAGCAAACAAACATATGTATTAAAAAATAGAATTAAATATCCTCTCGATTTTGCAATAAAACCGAGGGGTTAGTAAAACTATCCCCTCGACTTTTCAAATAAATAGAGGGGTTAAATTATTTTATTCTAATGATTACATTGTTTATTCAGAATATTAAAAATACAGAATGTTCAGGTCTCATTCAAGATTCTAGATAGTGATCCAAGATTGATTGTTGTGGTATCATTATAATTGCATCTTAGATGGATCCTTGCACTATCATTATCACTGTCTTCACTAGCTTAGACTGAGTTTAAATGCTTCCAACTTTTAATAAGGTGTCTCTTGCAAAATTAGAAAATGTTTTTTCTGCAGTTGCAATCCACCAGTAACGACGAATATATCATAGTTATTCAAAACCATCAACAACAACAACAACCTCAACACCATTGTTTGAGATGGATCGCAAAAGCAAAAAAAAATGTTTTGCTCAAGGTAGAAGAAGATTTTTTCAGTTTTGCAATTCATCCAAAAAAAATGGTGGGACGACTACAAATAAGATAACATTAGGGTTAAATCTGTTCAACGGGTATTTTTATGGTCAAATCGAATTATTTATCCCTCTGTTTATTTAAGAAACCGAAGGGTTAGATCCAACGTTTTACACTTTTTTTATAAATAGAAACATTAAGTGTCGTAGCTGGGACTCGAAGCTTGTCTGAAATGGTATTTCACCGTGGTTTTATAGATAATCGAGGGCTCAAGTTGTTTTTATAAATATTTATATGGAGCGCGTTGGTGAAAAACCTCGATTTTTTTTGGTTGACATGAAAGCTTCGTAATGAAAAGTGTTATTTGTTGTAGTGCTATGAAAGAATTGTCATTGTGTATGAAGGGTCTTCTTAGAAATCATCACAATTACAAATTTGTAAAGAATCATCATCCAAAATAATTTTTGGATAATCTTCATATCAAGTGTTATGTATTGGTCAAAAAGTACAAGTGTGTGTTCCATCTGCATGGGTGAGAAGAATCAGTAACCTTAGTAGGTTTAAAATACGATATGATGGTTAGGGTAGCGAGAAACCCTTTGCGTAGGTGTTTTGAGGTAGTTTAGGAGTCTTGCTCACGTGAAGTGAGAGATTCTACTAATGATCGCTGATGTTATTTGGGAGCAAGCGTATGGTTACATCCAGTCGTATTTTAAGACCTTAGTGAGTGTTATTCTCTTTAAGGTGTAAAGAGTGATCTCTCCCTCCCCCTTGGGAGGAAAAAATATTCATAGAGGCCCTTTAGACCTAGGATTTGACCTACCTACTAGCGTCAACCATTCCCTTCTTATCATAGAAAATTAATGACCATCTATCTTTTAAGAGTTAGTGGAGACTCCATCTTTCTTGACTCACACGTCAGAGATATCTCTGAACGACTCTCCGAATTATCGCTTGGGCGACACGATTCCTGGCGAGGGCGCCTAGGAATCGTATCACCCACACACAAGTGTATGTGAATGAAAGAGCTTCCATTTAAGGGGGAATATTGCGGATAAACACATTTGATGGAGAGTGTTGAGAATAACAAACGTGCATTGTGTGAGAAAGTTTCACATTAGTTAAAAATGTGATGACTTAAACATTTATAAGAAAACTCACGCATCTATCACTTTAAAATTTTGAATAAATATGTATTATGTATCTCACAAAATTATATTACTCATACAAAAAACTCAAAAATAAAATATTCTCTCGTGTTGACACCAAATTCATGCCCAACATTTTTTAGATAAAGAATCCATCATCTAATCATTTAAAGTAAATTTCACTTTTTAATTAATTTTGCTTATAGGAGTATATTTCATTCCAAAAAGGTTGGTAAGCGTGTGACATGTGTGCATAATTGAACAATATCGAACATACTCTACAAGATTTATAGGCAACAATGATTCAACACACATGAAGTATGGAGATATCCGTACCAAATTTAGAAGCAATGATGATTTAACATTTCCTAGTTCAAGCAAATCATCGATACTACCAACCGTTCAAATTCCAAACCATACAAGGAAGGGGACCCTTATCAACTCTCCAACCATAGCATGTTCCCAACAGAATCCTCCACACTACTCATATTAATACTGTCATTTATTACGTACTAGTACATTCCATACCACACAAACTATTATGATAACTCCTCCAAATCGATGATAATAATAGGCATAACTAATAACTTTTATCTTTGTGTGTATGCAAATATGATCACATGGATAACAAACTCTATCGTAATCTTGAAGATTTTGCAGCCACTGAAATTTTCATTGAAAAAATTGTTCGATTCAACTTTCTTTTTGGGAATTGCTGGACAATTTTAACGTGGATTAGCATTGCTAGTTCAGTTTTTATTTTATTTTTAAGATTAACTAGATGTTTAAGAAATATTGAACTTTAATGTTAATTTCAATTAATATTATTATGTTTTATGTGATTATTATTTTATTTACTTCTATTTTATTGGATTTAGGTGGAAGATCTTATATAGTAATCGGTCTAAGAATTTTGGACAAAGTGTAAAATAAAATCGATATTCCATAACACATTTTATTTATTGATGTTATGATAATCACTTTTAGAATGATTGAAATTTCAAACTGAATTTTCCTTTGCTCGATCACGTGATTTAATATTTGAGATTTTTCAATACTTATCCAATCTATTTATAAAATTTGCTAGACCATCCATTAGACTAGAGGTTGGACCTACACTTTATTCTCAAGAAATTAGAATTGTTCAAAACTCTTAACACAAGGTTTAAGTATATTAGAATGAATCACATCTACAACGTTAATCTATTTTGTAAAATAAAAACAAATTAATTGTAACATATAAAATATTTTTAACACGATCAAGAATCTAACCAAAGTATTAGATATTAATTTGTTAATATTTGAGGTATTTTTAGTGATGAGAGAAAGATAGAATAATAAAAAATATAGATAATATTATTTATTTGAATTATATAAATAATAATACAAATTATAATAATTTATATACAATCATATTTAGACTTGTGTTTACCAATTTATATTACATTTAATATTATATCTAATATTTTAATATATTTAATTTAAAATATATTTAATATTATATATAATGTCTCATCGTATCTGACTTAAATTATATTTGATATTATATCTAATATCTTAATAATTTATATAAAAAAATTTATGCATGTTGAATGTTTGCAAATACATCCCACCATGAGGATTGTTATTTTATTTATTGTCTCTCTCTATCTAGAAAATTCGTGTGACCTAAGAGAAGCTACACACCTTTGGTGGAAAGATAACTAGGGCTTTAAGATGAAGTAACCACATTGTCAAAAAGGAACATAGTTTGAGTATAAGTTTGGTAAAGTTAGAGGACGAAAGTTGGCTCCATTTACTTACCTTTATGAGTTGTTGTAGTGGGGATAGAGCATCTTATCTATACAATATCATAAAACAATGATATCAACATTGAAATATTACTACTAGCTTCTAGACACTAATTTAATGCCAAATTATTTACAATAACAGATTTTTTGTCTCTTGTTAATTATGAAATTATTGAAACAAACATTGCGTGCACACCAATTCTTAATGAAGTTTTCATTTGTCCACTTCAACAAACTAACGTTTATTGAGCAACATTTTTTGGTTGGTTGTTTTAATATAACTTGTTTCTCTTGTCAATGTTTTTAGGGTTAATACTTTTTAAAAGTTTTCATTAACTTTTTGATAGTGTAAAATAGCATATTAAATCAAACTAAAAAATTAGTAAGACATTGTCTATGAAAAGGAATAATTAAAGAATGAAAAAGTAACACAAAATAACAAAGGGTAAATTCGTTTCCATTGATTCTTGTAAGTTTAAAAGTAAGAAAAATATATATTTTTCTGCCTTTATTCTTTTCTACTCATGTGGTATTTGATAAGGAGAATCTGGACAATATTCAAACCGCAAGCTATACTAAAGTAGCATTTAAATATGAGTGTGTCAGCAGCATGTGAGATCATTCGACTTAAATCAACGATTTTGAAAATTTAAATAAAAACTATTTTTGCAGATTTTTTTAATTTTCATGAATACCGTTATTAGGTAGCACGTGAAAATGAGGAAGCAGAGCAGGGAATCAAAATTTTGGAGAGAATGAGCTTTTGACTTGAGAAGTTGAGACAATAATTGTCTTGAACGCATTCATTCATACGTAAAGCTACACTTTACTTGCTTAGCTTTACCATGAAAAGATTATCATCTTAATTAAATATTTTCTCCGTTACAAAATAATTGTTTAAAACTTTTGTACACAAATTGAAAATATAATAATATTTTTTTATAAAATATTATATTTTTATAAATTAACTCTATTAATATATTAAAATATATAAATAATAAAATATAAAGGATATAATTAAAAAAATTAATTCTTTTATATTAAAAAGTAAAAATGACTGTTATTTTAAAACAAAATTTATTTTAAAACATAAATTATCAATTGGAATTAAGTCATCAAAGTGCAGCACCAAGAAAAAAAGAATTTCTGTGTTTATTTATAGCTTGATCAATTGCTTTCTATAGTTAATTACAAGTCGTAAATACCTAACCCACTACAGCAACAAAAATAAAATAAATTATAACATAATATTTTTCTACAAGTTGGGTATTTGGGTTGACTTTGGTTTAAGTGAGAGGGCAATACAAGAAAAAATGTTATTTGTTAGGGGTAAACTTCTCACACTTGGCAAAAATTCTTCACAAATACAAAATTTATAAGGGGATTGGTTCCCTAATAGAACAGGGGATCGCAAATGTATTTGCAAGGAGCTTTACACGTCACCATTTTATCAGGGGCTTATCTCCTCGTAAAATAAATTTTAATTTTAACAGTCTGCAACATGCGGACGTAGTAGGCACAGGCTGGATGGTCAGCTGCTGTTACTGTCGTCATAATTTTTGCTTGGGGTTAAGTTCCTGAATTAAATATAAATGATTTTTCGTTTGCTAGGGGTTAAGCCTCTGACAAAATGTAGACGTTGATATTTTTCTTGAAGTTTATCCTCTGACAAATTATTAAAATATTTATAAAAAAATATTAATAGAAGAAAAATCAATAATAATAATAATTCTATTAATTATAATATAACTAATAATTATAATTAATAAAAATAATATAATTAAACATAATAAATATAATAATTAAAATTCAATCAAAGATAATTAAAATTAAAATAAAATCTCATGCAAATTACAATAAAGTTATTAAGTTCAAAATACTTAACATAAATTCTTTCATACAAATTAAAATAAAACATTAAATTTTCAAATTTAAACATTCTACCACCAGAGTTTTATGATCTTTTTCTTGGTCTCCTTGATCTTTTTCTTCAACAACTCCTCCATATCCATTAGTTCCTCCAAATCTACCACCAGAGTTTTATGAAACAAAAAATTGATCAAATTATTGAACCCGCTCATCTGCAATCCGCATTGCTTCTTGATACTCCTGTAATTGCCTCCTCATTTCTTCTTGCAACTTTGTTTCTCTTCTTTGCACGCCTTGTAAAATGGAGACTGTGCGTGCAGTCTGCACACTGCATTGATATGATTAATGTTGTCTCTTAGACGTGGAGGAGCCCATCGCAATTTATACTTTGTCATTTGTCTTGGAGAATCCCCTCGCACAACGCAACTACATATGAAAAGTTAAATTCAACTTTGGCGCTATTTATTTTCATTAATGCCCATACCACTTTGGTATTAGAGTCGGATTGTGGTGAGATAGTTATTTGCATTATCTTTTAATAGATTTTTTGTATTTGTAATGAAAGTTATTTTGAAGTTTTTCTTATTTTACTGATAATGTGTGGTCCACGTCATAAGTCCCAAGAAGTGAGGCAGTAAAATCGTTGGTTTAGTTCACTGTAGTTGTCATTAAGAAAACAAACGATAAATAGGGAGAGTAGAGATAAAAAGTAAAAGAGAAAATTGAAAAACAACTTGTTCGTTAAAAGATAGTTAATTGAAAAGATACTATTTAGTAACTATGTCTCAAATCGTCAAGACCTTTAATGAGTTAGGGTGTCGTTTGCATAGTAATATTAGTAACCAAACCTTAATTCATGTTACCTTAAATAAAGATAAAATTGAATTAAATCAAGATACTTTCAAAATCAAGAATTTTCAAGAGATGAAAATTAGATTCGTAAATTGGTCTATGCAAGAAATTAAATTAAAAAAAATATATATGATTGGTACTTTTGATTTTAAAAGTCAAAAGATTATTCATATTACTTAATCTGTTACTTCTATTAGCAACAAGCATGAAACTATTAATTTGTTAAATAAAAAATTATTAGAAAAATGTTATAGAGAAGGTCATCGTTATATTCATTTAGGGTTAATTCAAATAACTATAAAACCATTACATAAATTAGGGGTTAAACACCACTATATTATTGGTTCTTTGAGACACTAGAATTAAAGATTTTCATAACTCAACAATTGCTATAGTTGAATCAAATCTTAACAATGGTCCATTCTACTTTAACTGTCATCCCAATTACTCTATAAGCTTAGCTGATGAATTTAGAGTTAATTTTAAGACAATTTACAATTTAGAGAAGAGAAATTGGTATTTCTCAACTTTCTCTAAATATTAAACTCAAATGTATTTGCAAATGTTTTATATGGTTTTAGAAACACATGAAATTAATATCTATTTCTTTACATGGCTTGAATTACTATGTTTAAGAGAAAAGATAGAAAACCCATTTGTTGTTAAGATGTACTTAGATGCTAATGTTAGGATAAATACCAAATGGAAAAATTGTAGGAAAGATATTATAGAGTCAGTTCATCCACCTTGGGAAGTTATTAAAATTATCACTTCTAGGTTAGTGACAAATGTCAAGCACAAATGACATGAAAAGTTTTATATTTTTTTAAATGCTTAACTCGTGATCGATATTTGACTATCTATGAAATATAGTATGACTATGAATTAGTTTCTTAAATAAAATTTGATTTTACTACTTTCTAGTGAAAGCATGTCAAAGTAATGGTGAAAAGAAAAATAAAATTGCTTTTGAATAAACAAAATTCAAAAGCATAGAAAAGAAAAATCACCAAAAGTACAATGGTTGTAAAAGAGTGGAAAAAGAAAAAGACTTTATGGAAAAAATGATTCACCAATTTTTTTTTCTCTCTTATCTTTAAAAATATTTGAACTCAAAGAAAAACCAATATTTTTGTGTAAACTCATTCAAGTTACAACCAAAAGAAAGATCTTAGTGATCTATGAATGCTAATTTATCCAATCTTATTTCTTAGATAAAATGAAAAATATTTCTATAGTTCATGCATCGTCCAATTATAAGAGAAACACTAACCATTAAGAGATATTCAGTGAGATCATCTTTCTGACCAACAATTAATTGTTGATCTAGACTTGTTTTAAAATCTCACTCTAGTTAAGCAATTAGTTTATCTTCGTGCTATGGTTTGTGGTATTTATGATGTTGATCATGAAATTGCATAAGAAATAATATTATGTCATTCAAATACTTTTTTTCAAAAATATTTGACCTAGCCATTTAACCTTATCATGAAACATGCAATGCAAAACTTCTAAACCATTTAAATTGATTTTGTTTGAGTACAAACAAAAAAAAAAGTTGGAGAGAATTGATAAGTGGTAAAATTACATAAAATATGTCAGAACTTATTAACTTATTTTACTCACAATCATTACAAACACTCTCTATATATATGAAAAGTGATAAAAACACATGTTTAGACGTTCTAGTTGCATTTTATTAAAAGAAATGTGAAAAAAGACTCATAAACCAACAAGCAACACACAAATTCCTTTCCAAGACCAACTTTCTACAAACAAGGCTTGCTAGGCCATGTACATGGGCGTGCTAGATGAGAACAAACAAGAGAAGACTTCATGACTAAGTAAATTAATGGTGAATGAATGGTTTGTGTGCTGAGCAAATATGGATGGTGCGTCTAGCAATCTAGGGCTAGTTACAGGGTAAGCTAGCATTTCTTAATCAAGAAGAAAGTAAGTGCACTAGACGGGGATGGACGATGAGCCTAGTGAGCCTACCGTTCTCTAACCTATAAGTAAAAGGTTCAACTTTAATTATCAGGAATTTTCAATAGATTCAAGGAAGTACATAAAAGGAGTAAGTTCACCTTGGTCTCAATAGGAGAATGTGAAATGGGGTTAAAGGAGGATGGGTTGCTCGCACTGACACTTGTAGATGAATTTATGAATTTTTCTTCTCAGGATTAATTGTACAAATATGATGAGTATGTGTAGCTAGAAACATCTTTGTTGGGGGTATATGCAATCATCTTATATTCATGTTTCATTTTGTCATGGCGTTTTATACAATTCTATTTATCTTTTCATGTTGATGATTCTTTGTTCATAGTGCTTACTTTGGGGAGGTTGATGATTCTTTGTTCACCGTGATGGTTAGAGAGGTTGAACACGAGGATAACAATCTGGACAAATATTTTTATGGTGGTCTAGTCCAATTTTATCGGACCCCGCGGTGGACACCAATTATACTTGCTAAAAGTATAATGCATGACAAATCCTAGATATTAAGCAATGTTAAAGGTTTTATGGTATGTTGTTGGGTTGAGAGCTTGCTCATGTAAGGGGTTAGAAGTTATGTCTATGTATTTTTGGTGTGAATGTTCAATTGTCTTCTCAACCTCAGGATTGAGATATTTATTGATATGATAAGCCTAGATCATAGGCTTCTTGGAAATAGAAACCAATACTGAGAGAATGTGGAAGTGGATAATTACTCCACTATTATACAAAAGAGCGTGATTAACATGTCACTTACCTATTTTCCCATGTTTGTCAGCCGCAGGGCCGACCCAAGGGTCAAGCCACTAAGGCTAGGCTTTAGACCTAAAAACTTTGGGCTTATAAAAGGGCCTCCAAATTTTTTATTTAGTTACAAAAATATATAATGACACATTACTTACATATATAGTTACATATATAGTTGAGTTGATAAAATCTATGCCTCTTTTCATTTTGATATTGAATTCAACTCTTAGCAACCACAAAATTATTATTCAAAAATACATTTTAAACGTCTTATTTTAAATTTTGTTTTAGGCCTCTAAACGAGTTGGACCAGTCCTAAGATGGATTATCTTGGAGATAGACGACATAGTTAATAAAAGGCCTACACACTCGATAAAGAAGAGGTCGAACTTGTAAATTATAAGACTTTAACTACTTGTCGCAGTTCCTAATCATACATAAAACATCTAAATCATTTTCAAACATACTTTCTTTTATATAGTATAATATCACATTGACTATCATTCATAAGTATTATATATGGGCTACATAAGTATATTCTTCTTATCTTTCTTAACTCGTCATCTACCTTCAAGCTAATGCTTATGGGCTATCGTTATTGTTTTTAGCAAAAAATATTTATTAAATAAAATATTTTAAATATAAGTAAATTTTATATTTATTAAGTGTCTCATAATAAGTGTCTCATTTATATTTTTTCTTTGTCTCAAAATAATTGTCCTTTTATAATTTCAATGTATCAATTATTATTATTTTCCATCACTATACCCCTATTTATTAACTTTCATTTTATTCAACTACGCTATCAATTATAATTAATAGGAGTATTCTAGTAAATTATATGAACTTTTTCACAAAATCTAATACATCCAATCATTTTCTTAAAAATTGTGCATTGCTCAAATGAGACACTTATTATGAGACAGATGTAATAATATATTAATTTATTAAATTGATACGAAATGTCATATTTGATTTATTTAAAATAATTAATTTTAATAATTAATAATTATTATACATTTTATTAATATGTTAATGAATATACTAATTTAATAATGGTGGTCTTGTAAAATAAAGAGTTTAAAGATAGTGTATTATCACTATAAAATTTTTACATATACAATCAATTAAAAAATTTATATTTACTATATTATTTTAATATTTTAAAGATAAATTGAAATTTATAACAATACATATCTTTATTAATTAATATATTTCTTTTTTCTAAAAAAATCAGAAATAAAATACTTGGTATATGTGAAAAAAGTTAAGTATTTAATCTTGAAAAAGGGATTCTTGTTTATGAAAATTAGAATCTCAAAACATTAAATACATTTTTTATGGTAATACTCCAACCTTATACCTTGTCTTAAAGTGTATACGAAAATTAATTAAACTATTCAAAACAAAAACCATGTTCTTGTCTTAAGTCAATAGTACATTTATGACAAAAGAAAAAAAAAACAAAAAAAAGAGAGAGAGAGAGAGAGAAAAATAACCGTTAAGAGTAAGAGAAACATGTGTGATAAACATCATCCACCTGTCTTGCTCAGTTTCCCATGGGATTCTTTCACTTTCTCTCTCCTATTCTTCCTTCTCTCTCTCTCTCTCTAAACCTTTCACACCTTCGTTTTCAGTTCCTATTCTCAGAGAACAAAACAAAAACATTAACATAGTATTCACCAATCAACAACAACAACAACATTAACAAGTAACAACACTCTCTTCAGTTTTCACTACTACAGTACTATACTACTTCACTTCATTCTTCAATGTCTCTTCTTTCTTTCTTCTTTCTACCTTTGCCACTCTTGTTCGTATTGGGTATTTCGTTTTTCGATGTTTTCATAACCGCTTCCACTGAATTTGACTTCGGAACGTTAACTCTCACCAGCCTCAAACTTCTCGGTGATGCTCATTTAAACAACGCCACCGTTACTCTCACACGTGACCTCACCGTTCCTTTCTCCGGCGCCGGTCAAGCTCTTTATTCCCGTCCCGTCAGATTCCGGCAACCGGGTAGTAATACCCCGGCGAGTTTTACCACTTTTTTCTCTTTTTCTGTGACCAATTTGAACCCTTCTTCCATCGGTGGTGGCCTCGCGTTTGTAATTACACCTGATGATGATTCTCTTGGAGACGCTGGTGGTTATCTTGGTCTTGCTGCTGATGGGTTTGTGGCGGTTGAATTTGATACCCTTATGGACGTTGAATTTAAGGATATTAATGGGAACCATGTTGGGGTTGATCTTAATAGTGTTGTTTCGAATAAAGTTGGTGACTTGGATTCAATTGGGATCGATCTTAAGAGTGGTGACTCGGTGAATGCGTGGATTGATTATGATGGATCCAGTAATGACTTTAATGTTTGGGTTTCTTATTCTAATCTTAAACCCAAAGATCCAATTTTGTCTTTGAATCTTGATATGGGTCAGTACTTGAGTGATTTTATGTATGTTGGGTTTTCTGGTTCAACTCAAGGTAGTACAGAGATTCATAGGATCGAATGGTGGAGTTTTAGCTCGTCTTTTGTTTCGTCGGGTGATCCTTCCGGTTTGCCGCCACCTCCGGCTGTTAGTTTGATGAATACTACGGCGAATTCAGCGAGGGCATCGCCTCCGTCTATGGCTCCGTCGATGAATCATTCGAATGAAGAAAGAAAGGAGAGTAAGAAGAATTGTCACAATGGGTTGTGCAAGCAGGGTTTGGGAGCTGTTGCTGGTGTTGTTACTGCTGGGGCTTTTGTTTTAGCACTTTTTGCCGGTGCTATGATTTGGTTTTATTCTAAGAAAGTGAAGCGCGTGAGTAGATTTGATTCTCTTGGATCAGAGATAATCAAGATGCCTAAGCAGTTTAGCTATAAGGAGCTTAAGACTGCTACAAAGTGTTTCAATGCTAATAGGATTATTGGTCATGGTGCATTTGGGACTGTTTATAAGGGAATTTTGACTGAGAATGGTGACATTATTGCTGTGAAGAGGTGTAGTCATAGTAGTCAAGGTAAGAATGAGTTTTTATCGGAGTTGTCTATAATTGGTAGCCTTAGACATCGGAATCTTGTTAGACTTCAAGGATGGTGTCATGAGAAAGGTGAGATTTTGTTGGTGTATGATTTGATGCCTAATGGTAGTTTGGACAAGGCTTTGTTTGAGGCTAGAACACCTCTTCCGTGGCCTCACCGCCGAAAGATTTTGTTGGGCGTGGCGTCTGCTTTGGCTTACTTGCATCAAGAGTGTGAAAATCAGGTAATTCATAGAGATATTAAGACTAGTAATATTATGTTAGATGAAGGGTTTAACGCGCGCTTGGGAGATTTCGGATTAGCTAGACAAACCGAGCATGACAAGTCTCCGGATGCCACGGTGGCTGCTGGAACAATGGGGTATCTAGCTCCAGAGTATCTCCTTACAGGTAAAGCCACTGAGAAAACCGACGTGTTTAGCTATGGTGCCGTGGTTCTTGAGGTGGCAAGTGGGAGGAGACCCATAGAGAAGGATGCTGCTGGGGTTGGAAAAGTTGGAGTGAGTAGCAATTTGGTGGAATGGGTTTGGAGTTTACACAGGGAAGGAAGGTTGCTAATGGCGGCTGATCCAAGGCTCGAGGGCATGTTTGATGAAGGAGAGATGAGAAGAGTGCTCTTGGTTGGACTCGCTTGCTCACACCCTGATTGTTTTTCTAGACCAACAATGAGAGGCGTGGTTCAAATGCTAGGGGGTGAAACCGAAGTGCCAATTGTCCCGAGAACAAAGCCTTCTACCGGTCTCAATATTTCACACTCTCGCCTCTTAATAAGCTTGCAAGATAGTGTATCTGACTGTGGGGATGGTATAATCTCCATTTCTACTTCCACATCCGAGAACAGCTTCAATGGTGGAGATATAGTTTGATGAAAATTTTCGGTTGGACAAATCCATTGTTAATTATTGACTCATAGTGTAAATAGAGATAGAGATATATATGTATTCATTTGTTCATGTATGTAACATAAATGTCAATAACATGCAATTGAAGGACCTCGAGAAAGAAATTTTGGAGTTTATGCAATTCTGTCTCTGATTTACACATTTTGGCACAAACTGACTCAAGTAGTTCATTCATATGATGCTGCTGAGCAATGCAAGGTGTTGGTATGGAACGTTACTGGCACAATCCGGAAAGAGTTATGGAAATTTTGCTTAGATCATTGTTCTAGTTCTAATGGATGATCACGGGTATAAGGCAAGTTTGAATAAAGCTATTGATGTTAAACAAGCTTTTTGTTGATAATTTTAATTATGTTACCTTGGAATAATATGAAATTTTTCCGAAGCCTTCTCATTTTCCCTTTCCATGGCTTTCCAAGTTTCTGTGTATTCTTTGTAGATAATTGTACATACCTGTAATTTGTCAATATTTAATATGCTAAATGCGTAGTTTTAGTTTGAATACTTTTTGTGCATGTCCTTGGCAAACTTATGCTATTACAAACATCTTGTTCGATATCTACTGTTTAGATGCCAACCTTCTGGTATGCAGTCAATATCTATTCTTCCAAGTCATGCAAATACAAGTCAGAAGCCATTCGGCAATTGAATACTGTATATGGCAGCAATTAACCGATTATCCTGCAATCTCTTCTGGCCCTCACACTGATCTTTCTAGCACGGTGGAGTTGCTAAAGTTTTTATGAGGAATTGGAGTTGAATGAGCATATTGATAGGTGAAGGTGTTATCTCAGGTTAGTTAATACACATATATGTTTTAAACCATTACTATTTTTTAAATTTGTTTTGCATTTGACTATGTATTAAAACTAAACTTTTAAATATTAACACTTCATCAGAAATTGTGCATTAAATATTAAGAATAATTAATAATGAGCAAATGTATACATGTAATAATTTGGAGTTGAGAACATACATATCTAGTAGGTTTTCACACCGATCAAAATTTGAATTAGAGAAATGGCTTGAGTTACTCGAATATACTGTCTAACTTATATGTAAGACAATGCATGAGTTCACCCTTATATAGCTTCAAAATGATCTAAAACAAGGCTCTAACAAACACCATTTGTTTTCTTCTTGTCCATCACGAATTTCTTCCAAGCTGTGCTGACTTCCCTTTGAGTCTCCAGAATACTCTTCTTAGCAATCGTTACTTGGCCAGCATCAGTTGGATCTTCTTCTCCGGTAACTGTTATGGTGCTGGTACTGACTACCCTAGCAGGAACCAAATCCAGCTCGTGGATAACCTTGGTGATGTCAATAACAAGCCGCTCAGCAAAGGTACGCGAAAAGTCCTCCCTGATTACAACGCGGAGCACTGTCACGTGTTCTGCATCAGGTGGCATGGTGTATGCTGGCACTATCCAACCAAAGCGCCTCAGCATATCAGAAATTTGGAATTCATTAAACTGGCTGTGGTCCTTCAAAGTGAAGGCCACTAATGGTACGCCTTCATCTTTGGATACAATGTCAAACCGACCCGTTTTCTGCAGTCCATCCTTAAGTACCATCATGTTGTCTCTACAGTTTTCCATCACATTTCTATATCCCTACAAACCCAATTTAACACAGAAATCACAATTATATACAACGTACAACATTATGTAGTTATAAAAGGATGACCTGGTCCTGTAAATTTCTGACTCAGGTCATCTATAGCTTTTCATGAACACTTGAATGAAAAGAGCTTATGCTATAAGCGCTTAATTAAGATGTTTGATAAGTACTTGTAAGTTTACAACTAGCTTATATGTAGATTATAGCAACAAATTGACTATAAATTGGTTGCTAGAGTTTGTTACTTTTATTGTGTCTTATTTACCTCATAACCCAAACGAATCAGTTGGTAGTACTGAGCAATAACTTGGCTAGAACCTGCATTGGTTAGTATATGAAAGAAATCAGTATGATCAAGTAAAAACTAAAAAATAGTATTAGAAAACAGCATGGGGGCCGTTTTGAGGGCATGTAAGGCGGGCTACTGCACAGAGCCCAAAATTTAACCATAGCTAAATAGGGTCTCAAAAAATGTTTGTCACAATCAAATTATGGTTAAATAGGGTCTCTATTTTTTCATGATTAAATTGTGATTAATCTACACATGACCTCCAAAAACTTGAGACGGTTCTGGAAAACAATAAGACTGATTGAAGTCTTTTGTTCTATTGGTTATGTCAAACTGTAATTTGTATGTTTACCTTTGGAGAAATTGAGAGTGAAGGTGGGTTGGTCAGCTCCAAGGTAGTTAATATGAAAGATGAGTTCATCAGGAAGGTCTTCTTTGCTTCTCCAGATAACCCAACCAATACCAGCATAGACTAGACCATATTTGTGTCCACTAACATTAATACTTTTCACTAGTGGTAAACGAAAGTCCCACTCAAGTTCTGGATAAAGAAATGGTGCAATGAATCCACCACTGGCTGCATCCACATGGATTGGAGTCTCCCAACTACCAAAGAATTTCACATGTCAATTCAAGTCTAAGTTTAAAATTTGGTATGTAAAATTAGAAGCATTTATGCCTCTTTTATTCTGTCCAACAAATTCCATGCAGTAACTGCGTCGCACATTTATGGATCTCGACTGTCTGATCAAAATCAATGGTCTTAAATAAATGGGCGACATTGATTACTGCAGGGAATCTGGAACACACTTAGAGTTAGAGAGGTACCCGGTTTCGTTATTTTTTTCTAATAGGAGATCGTTCAAGCGTTTGACATCTTCGAACTCTCCATTTAGTGTGGAACCGAGAATAGCAGCGACACAGATAGTGTTCTCGTCCACCATTTCCACAGCTTTTTCAGGGTCCAATACATAGTATCCTTCACTCAGCTTCACCTCTTTCAGTTCAACCTCAAAATACCTCGCGAATTTCTCCCAGCAAACCTTCAGACCAACATGGTTAAAATCGATTAACGGCTCATTTATAAAAATTAGTGCTCAAATGATTCTGTTGTACAACAATTGGCAGAACAAAACATGTGGTAGAGACCTGAACATTGGCACCAGTGACAATGTTGGGATTGTCACAAGACTTCCCTTCAGCTTTCCTTCTGTTTTTCCACTTCCTCTTGAATGCCAAACCTGCTAACATTATTGCCTCTGATGAACCAACAGTGCCAACGCCAACTGCAGGTTCTGACTCTCCAAGTGGTGCATTGAAAAGATGAGCTATCATGTTAACACAACGGTTCTGCATGGGAATGTGTCATTTGAAATTCAAAATACTAAAATAAAAAACTCAATATTTTGCAGTTTTCATTAACTTTAAATTTTATAAAGCACTGACACCAGATACGACTCTGACACAAACTAGAACGTCAAATTTTAATAGTACAATATAAGTAATAATTTATTGTGTATATATATAGTTACTAGTCAAGACCCACATGCATGACAACTTGGTGTTTCTTCATTTAGCTGCACATGGATTCATATTGACCTTATTTGTTTTTATAGATAGAGAAGGGTGTGATGTTTAACTTGTGTATTACTCTAATTGGTTAAGAAGATTAATTACTTTATATTTGTATAGAGGAAGATATTTTCCTTCACTTATTCCATAGAATAATATTATTATTATTTTTAGAGAGTTATTATGCATGTGGGAGACTCGGATAAGTTTGGGAGTGAGGTGGATATGGTTGGATTTTGGCCAAATTCTGTTGTAATATACTATTACAGTAAGTACCCTTTGAAAAAGACAAATTAAATTTGTTTTTACACTTTCAACTTTCAAATCTGAAAAATAAAATTTCCACTAGAAAAAATGTTGAAGATTGTAGGTATGGGAAGAATATATTAAAAAAAACAGGTTATAAAAATTATTCGTGAGAAAGTGACAATAAGAATACAATATTTTCATGTTTAATTCAAGTTTTAAAAAATTATTTTATTCTAAAAAATATTATTTATTTATGAATTCTTTATTCTTATTCCAAGACAAAAAGAAATATACTATTTCAAAAAAATATTTCATTTTGTTTTTAACAAACAACTATCTATAATAACCTTTGTTAGGTGTCCACAACAATAACTTCAATATTGTAAATTTAAAACTATTTACAACATTAATGAAGTGGATCCTTAATGTTGTAAAAATAATCCACAACTTAACTTATGTTAAAAATTATAAAAAGGACTTTAATGTAGTGAATTTATTATTTTTGAATTCTCTATTGTTGAGTTTAATGTTGTGGATTTTAATGAAATTCTTGAATGTTGAAGTTTTGACTTGAATTTTTTCACTAGTTAGTATTTCTCTCTCTTTTTTTCTTTTTAACTCTATCACGTTGAAGTTATTGTTGGAGTAAATGTTTGTCCTTGAATGTTAACATTAAATGCAACACAAAAAAACTAATGGATAATTGGCTAAAGAAAAAAAAACAAATTATGGTATAATATTTTTTAAAAACGTTTGGAATTTAATTATCAAATTTGGATACACGTTGCTAAGTCAGTGAACAACTAAACATAAACCAATATTTTTTTTCAACAGTTTCATATAGAGATTCATTGTCCCAAAAAAAATCTCAAAATTTTTTTGTTTAACTAATTCTAAATAATTAAATAAAATTTCTTCACTCAAAAAATAAACTATTTAATAAACTAATCGATCGGAGGCAATTTGATGCCTATTTTAAAAGCAAACAATTCCATATAAGAACATTAATTAGTCCCAATGAACTAGTATATAGATTATAATTTATAAATATTGAGTAATACTGTATTTCTGTAGTGTTTAATGACTAAAATTTACTCAAAGCTCTGCAATTGGATGTTTAATGACTAAATATTGGAAGTTGGTTTAAACTAGACTATTTTTCTCTATTATACTATCTATTATTTATTATTCTTCTTAATTTTAATTTTTTTAATTATATTTCTTATATAATTCATGAAGAACACTTAAGTTCTATTTAATTTTTTTTATACAAAATTAATTACATTATTAAATTAACTTGAGTGAAATATCTCAAATGACTAATAATTTATGATAAATGGAGTACTGAAAAAAATTCAATTGAAAATTTTACATTAAAAAAATCATTTGTTGATCCTTTAACATGATATTAGTACACAATTTAAAAAAGATTTAATTACTACCCAAAAATATTGACTCATTTGTGAAAATATAAATTCTCAAAAGATAAATAATCACTTTTAACTTTCAAAGTACTTGTATAATTATAATAACAAAATCTACTTGTATAATTATGATAAAAAAATCTATTAGTAATTTTTAATTTAGTATTATTTTAAAAAATATTTTTATAATAAAGGTGAATACATGATGAAACTAATTTTTAAATTTATATCTCTCTTTTAGAATTAAAATTTCAAATCAAATATATCAAAGTTTTGTGTTTTATATTGAGTAATCCAATAAATGTAAATGAATGGAGGAGTGACTGAATGACCTGGAGTTCAGTGGTGACAGGGTACTCATCCATGTCGACGTAGTTTTTGTTAATTGAATCCATGATGAGTTTGTCACATTCAGGCTCCATCCACGTAGTCACAAACGATGCCAGATTCAACCTAGGGTTACCATCCAGCATCAGCTCATCGTTTATGATCTGGTACGCAGCTTCCTTCGGAATCGAATGATTCCCCATCTTGAACCTACAATGCATGCATGCATCCGTCAACAAACCGTCATCAATATCAGAAAACATCATAAACATGACACTGACACATTATATATATTTTTAGAGGTATCGGTATTCCAGAGATGAATCATTGTAAAAGGTGATACCTACCTGGGAAGGGATGTGCGGACATAGCGAGATGCAAATGTGGAATGGACGGAAGCGTCCATATGGGTTGCTGTTTCTGATATAACCATCACGTTGGTAACTAACTAGCTAGCTGCCTGGACGCTAAGATCAGATGTGAATGTTTTGTGATCAAAGATGTGAATATAAGTTAGTTAATTGTCACAAGAATTACTAATCATCCATGTTTTCTTTCTTTTACCGAATGATATGGAACTTTTTGCCATTTTTAGATATGCATTGTTATCAATTTTTTCACTTTCTTTTTCTTTCTTAAATTAAAATATACTCATATATAAATACTTTATATTAATTTATATTAACTTATTTTTAATAAAGCCGCGTATTGTTATACTCAGAATTTTAAATTTTGAAAGAATGTAATGAAGAAAAAATAATGTAACATAATTTAGGTCATAATCTGATAGTCATTTACACAATACAAATATGTGGTTATAATTTTAATAATCATTTGTAATCAATACTAATAATAATTTTTAGTGAATTTCTTAATTCATCCTATAGGAATGGAGTGCACCCCATAAAAATTCAAAAATATCCTTCATAAAATCGAAAGTTTATTTCTAGTCCGCACTACTTTTTGAAATATTTAAGTGTAAATCGAAAGTATATTTCCGATTTCTTACCGAAAATATACATCCGGTTATGGGCATGACAGTTAGCAGAAAAAAAGAACTATAAGCAATTTAACAAAGTATTCAATTTATAATTCAAATTAAATACCTACAATTTTTAAATCGAATAGAAACCCAAAAAAATGTATCCAAAATGCATTTGTTTTCGAAATAAAGATTCAATACAATATCAAATAAAAAAAACTAAAGGCTTGTGCCTCATCTGCTGCTCGAGCCACAATATTTGCTCGATAAGTAGTCCTGTCTGAAATAGAACAGTCTCTGCCTCTGGTCTTCACTGCAAACAAAGTTTCAAATCATTAAAAACATAGTTTTTGTGGAAAAATAGAAAATATCAGAAATTTTAAAATTTTCGGTATTTTAGGCGTACCGAAATTTTCGAAATTTTCGGTATAAGCATCAAAGGAAAATACCGTAAATTTTGAAATTTCTGGGCGAAAATACTGGATATTTTGAAATCTACGGTAGGCGATACCGTAAATTTCGAAAAATCCGGTACAAAATATTGGAAAATTTAACAAAAATACCGAAAACTTACTTGTATTTGCGAAAATTCCAATAGCACTCTCAAATTTCTTGTATCGTCCAAATTTTCTAAAAATACAGGATGTACCGAAAATTTCAATAATGAGGAAGACTTGGACATAACTGACTTTTCATACGAATTGAAAGGTGCCAGGTACAATTGGGGGTGCCAAAAAAAATTCTCCAATTTATGGATATGGCATGATAAAACAATTAAAACCGTTCAATTTAATTACTATTTTAATTTTATAAAATAATCTCATCCTATACAAAATTAAAAGTGAATGAATAACATGTATTAGCCTGCACAATTTTGTTTACTGAAGTGAATCAAAATCGGAAGTTTATTTTTGATATTTTTAAAATAATGTTGAAAAAAAAAAAAGTGGTACATACCAAAAATATATTTATGTTTTTGTGGTAATTTTAAGAATTTCACGTTTAAGAAAAATATGTGGTGGAATAAAAAATCCAATTTTTTTTTACATTATCATCTATTAGTCCCATTGGCATCCATTTTTTTGACATCATCTTTTAGTTCCATTGGCACCCTTTTTTTTTTTGACATTATCATCATTTACTCAAGAATAAAATTTCAATAAAAAAATAAACAGAATTATTATAAATAAAAAATTAAAAAAATATGATGTGGATAAAATATTATATATCAACTCAACTAAAATTGGGCCAAATCACTGAAAATAAGCATCACTGAAAATAAGCATCAAATTGATTGGGGGCTAAATTCAAACAAACTTGAAAAAGGGATTAAAATAATGGTTTTTAAAGTGGGGATCAAGATCAAGAAAATGACTAAATAAGAGGACCAAAATTACAATTAAGACAATATTTTTAAGCTCTTCTAAATACTCATGATTGTGCATGTTGGTAGATAAATCTGAATAAATGGTAGTTTATAAGGCAACACTATAAAGTAAAATTATAAATTAAGTGCTAGAAGGCACACTATAAAGTAAAATTATAAATTAAGTGCTAGAAGCCTCATTGTGACTTTGGCATACAAAATATGTAACTTGTGTCATTCAGTGTGTAATTTTTTAATTCGATAACTTATTTTACTCGGTTTGGAACATTTGATAGAAAATGTGTTATTCTAATGGTACTATAAACTTGCTTTTGTAATGCATGAAAAGATGGCACCCTGTTTTTTTGGCAAGCTGCAGACCGCAATCTGCATCAGGATGGAGCTTGTATACCATCAGACAAGTTCTCACTCTAGACTAGACAGAATTCAATGTCCAAAACAAAGCATTATGGCGCTGGACGCATACAAAAAAGAAGAAAGACAGAATGGACTAGAATGCTCCATAAGTCGCTACTACAAAACTTGCGATACAAGTAATCATGTACATTCTTCACTTTTTGTTGCCAAGGGGTGCTGTCAATGGCCCCTGATAAAGGAAGAAAAAAGACAGTCTTTAGTTCAACCTTGAGGTGGTATTTATAGATCAAATTACGAGTAAAAGGAGTTCTCACCAATAAGGATCTTGATTAGGATGTGATAATATTTTAATGTTGACATGAAACTTAAGAAAACAGCTTTCACGGCAAAATCTGGAAGCATAAAAAGATAGATAAGATGCAAAACTTATTCTGCAAGCCTTGACAATTGAGCTAATCTTTCACGTAGACTTAATTAGGTCACTTACAAACATCTGTTTTGGGCCTTTTACACAATTCACCATCCAATTTAGGACGAAGACGTCCATATACTGCATATTTGGTGTAAGTTAGCAATCTGATGAGCCGTGAGACATCCATCTTTCTAATGGTAGACCTTAGCAGTGCACTAGAATGAAGAAGGTATATCAGGGACATGAAATAACATTGATTTTAGCATCCAATAGAACAAGCGTGAACACTGTTTCTTACTCTACACGCAATATAGCAATAAAATCTGGTGGCATAGACTCCATGAACAAAGACAGGTCCTCAAATATCAGAGATTTCAATTCCTGTTTCATAGTCTCTTTTTCCTCGATTGACATTCCAGAAGAATATTTGCTACAACACACAAAAAGTTGCATCATAATTTTTTTAACCTAAAAATTATTATTAGGATATATAGATCACAAAAGAGAACGAGATGCCATTCCAGAAAAGAACAGTATCAAACAAAATAAAGCAAAACTTAACAAGTTCATCAACACAAGAAACTTTTTTCATCTTTCAGCATATATCTATCAAGGAGTTTCCAGAAATAAATCATAGGCTGAGAATCAAAGAGGAGCAACATTTAATCATGTAGCACAACAAATATGTTCAAGAATCATGCTCCAATGAATCATGCATGTATCAAATGAGCTCCAAATCATGCGACTCTGAGTTCGCAGATTACGCATTAACAGTAAGGTTTGAATCAGGCTGTGCAACCCAGTTCTGAAAACCAACTCTAGCAGTTTGTATAGTTGGAACTGCCATTTGCCAACACATGAAAACCAAAATTAAGAACTATTATCTCCCAAATGAAATTTCCTCAAAATGTAAACTAGAATCACTATACGTAATAAACAAAAAGTTATGGAGGAACCTTTCTATAGTTGTTCCAGTGAAAATGATAGGCAAGTATCGAGAATACTTCCCAGCACCAAATCGCTCACCAAGCCACATTGTTTTCTTTGAGTCCTTGAGAGCCAAAGCTTCCCATAACTGACAAAAGTCTTTTCTAAATTCTTCATCTAATTCCCTGTAAACTGCATGATCTAGAAGAACTGCAAAATGATTCCAAAGGGGTCAGGGGTGGATCAAAGTTCAATTCTTCCGCACTTCTAAGTTTCAACTAGAGTCCAATTAGAGAAAAACTGATATCAAATAAACAAGTACGTACCCAAAGAAAAACCATTACGACCTTCAGGAGAAACTAGTATATTACCAGGATGTGGATCACCATGTATGTAACCATGCACAAACATCATTTCAGCAAACAGCTCCATCAGTGATTTTGCTACCTTCAGTAACAGGTTTAGAATCTAATCCATCAGTTTAGTGGTTAGCACTACAAGAGTAGAACAAACTGAGGAAAATACAGTTCATTAATCATAAACCAATTGCTAAAGAACGTAAAAATACAGTTCACGCGAGTTCACCAAAGCTGTGACAAGTTAACCTTTTCTGGATTAACCCCAATCTCACTCAGAAAATCCAAGTCATCAATCTGAAATTTAGTAAACATCCTATTAATAGAATGTAACAGAATGTAATATTCAGAAACCTAAATCAAAGCACAGCTTGAATAGCAAACATTACTACAAGCACACTGGAGTAACATAATATGAAATGGACAATAAGAAACTGACTTTCTTGTTCATATACTACCCAAATATTTTACTGGGATATGCACAAGTTTCCACTATCTAAGTGGAATACTATACGACTTCAACAATAAAGTTTTGGATCTGCTCACCAAAATAAAAAATCCCCACTACAATCAGAAAGAGTAAATCTTCCAATATTTCAGAAGATTAGCCCATGTATCTCAATATACAGTCAAGTTTACATTGCAATATACTATATCCAGATCTTAATATTCAGATTTCTGTTTCTGTCTGTCATTCTCTTTTTACTCTAAAGGGAAAAAAAATTATAATACACATTATTATAACACACATCCATGTATACACACTAGGTATATGTGTACAATATGATTATATACAATGTACAATGTTGGAAAAAGAACCACGTTATTCTTCCATTTTTCATGTAGTGTAGATCCTTTGTATAGTAAGTGAAATTGGTCAAATACATCTTAGAAAATGGTTATAGATTAGTTACTCTCTTTAAATTGCATTTGACATTTATTGTCTTCACAATCTTTGCATAAAAAATAAAGATTAAAATATACTTTTGGTCCTTTATACTTAAGTTCATTTTGGCCATTTATCTTTTAAATTATTCATTTTAGTACTTTACTATTTCACAACGTTATACAAGTTCATCATTTTAATATCACATTATACAAATTATTGACTCAAACTGGTGACCTATGCACATGCCAACAACTCCAACTGTTGCACCAAGGCTCCCCTTTGAACATCAACAGAATATGATACAAAAATTGGATAGAACTGAATTAGAACTTGATATTTCACACAAGATGAACAACAAATTCATCTTAGGATCTTGACAATTTTTGAACTTATATGTCTAACCAAATGGGGACAGTCAAAAGTATATATGGTAATAGATTGAATTGGCAAGGGGGGAGACAAAATAATCCTTGGTCTCTCATGCTGAACAATTTATCATATAAAATTTAGAGATATCAAAGTGGCTGCAGATATAGTAGAATTCCAATCTTAGAAGTACTATAATGACAGTCTTTTCCATAAATAATTATCTATTGACGTTATAGATACCTTGTGCCCTGTATAATACTGCATTGTTAGGACTTGCCTTGTAGTCATCTCCTGCATGCATCAGTATAATGCGAAGTTGACAAGTATTGTAATAAACATAAGAAATAAAGTAGTATTAAATTGGTTTGAATATGTAATTGGTACTTGCAAATATACCACTTTTATTTTAACCCTGTAATTTCTTTTAGTTTTTGGTCATTGCAGAAAAATGATTATGGCCATTGTTTTAGTCCTTGCAAAATTAGTGTATAGGGGAATTGATCATGTATTAGGTAGAATATCTGATTTTTATTCAGGACTAAAATCAAATGTTCACCATATTACACTGACCGGTTCTAATATAAAACAATTTTGCAATGATTAAACAAAAGAACAAGGACCAAAAGCAAAATAAAAAATATTTAGAAGTGCATTCAAAACCAAACAAAAATAATAAGATATTGTTTTTCCAAGTTTATTACTCCCTCCGTCCAAAATAAATATCACATTTAGAAAAACTATTGTCCCAAAATACTTGTCACTTTAGATTATCAATACAATTTTATATTTAATATTTCAATTGTACCCTCTAATAAATACTCTTAATTTATTGTTTTCTCATTTAACATTAATGTTAATTTGAATACACCAATAGTTAATCAGGATAATTTAGTAAAGTCATTATTCTCTCTCTTTCATTTATTGTTGTTTCTTAATCTGTGTGAAATGGGTCATTGCGACAAATATTATGGGACAGAGGGAGTATAATAATTCATCCGGTCACTATTATAAGCAAAAGTAAATGACTTTTAAACTAATTAACTCTTGTATTAGTGATATACCCTTGATTTAATTCAAAAGCATTTAATGTTGTACTAGTTGATTCATAAATTATAACTAAGGATATTATAGTAAATTTTATTTTGATCGTACATGAAATCAAGAAAATTAATTACATTTAAATAACTTCTTTTTTTATAATGGTGAGGGCCTAGGCCCAAAAACAAAAATCAACTACTCTAACACATCTATAGGATTAAAAATCCCAGAAACATCAAACTCCAACAAAGGCTTCAGGAGCTTTGTCGTAGTAAACAAATCACTTCTCAATACACCCATGATTGGCCAAGAAATCCGCGCACGCATTCTCATTTCTATAAACATCGATACAACAACTATCTCCATAAGAGACATAAGCTTCATAATCTGCCGAAGGATAGAGACACACTCCACATGCCCCACCACTCCCTCCTCCATAGCTTTTACGACCACCAGGGAATCAACATTTATCTCAACTCTATTAATCAATGTAAAAGTGTGGTTTTTTCTCATAATAGTGACTAGAGGGAATAGTATTTATTGCTTACGTATTTGTTAATGTAAAGAGGTGCTTTGGTAACGAAATAATTAATATAGTTGAATATTTGAAGGGACTCATAAAAAGGAACAAGGAAATTTCTCAAAAAGATCCTAATAGAGATTCATATAGAAAGAGGGAGGAGGGAATAGTATTTATTGCTTAATGCTTACTTATTTGTTAATGTAAAATAATTAGAGCTGTTTTGGTAACAAAATAATTAATATCGTTGAATATTTGAAGGGACTCGTAAAAGGAACAAGGAAATTTCTCAAAAACGTCCTAATAGAGATCATATAGAAAGAGGGGAAAGGGAGAGAAGAAAAAGCCTAGAGTTTCAACTAGAATGACAAAATTTTGAATACAAAAATTATAGAGAATATATAGTAAAGCATAAAAAGACCAGACTTCCCTAAGCCTAGTAATAAATTAATAATAAAATCCCAATAACATATATCTAGGAGAACTTGACTACCCTTAGCCTAGTTATAAATTGAAGGCACTCAGATATCATACCCAGAATATATGAGGAATTCTGACAATTTTGTTGTTTCTGAAATTTTCTGCTGCTCTCTCGGAATTCCTTCCCTCCTGAACAAAATCTGCAGGGAATTCAGCTCACACGTTCAGTCATCCCTAACTTTAAATGCTAAAATAATGTTTATCAAAGCAGAAAAAAATTGAATATGTTTAATTGGTTAATTAATTCTAGACTGCTTATCCTTGACTGCATTCAGACTTAAGTTTTATATATACTAAAGAATAACTAATGACCTGAACATGAACATATAGCACAATTTCTGGGAGTTCTAATTGTTGACACTATGGTTGCAGATTCACAGCTGATCAGACAATATGCACTAATGCAAGACAAACAGAAAAATATGATAGCGGAAGTATAGAATGCATTTCAGATTGGGAGTAGCAGTCAGTTATAATACCAAGCTTTGTTACTAACCAAGTTCTGAAGAGACAGTTTTGGCAAATGTTAACGGTAGCCACTCAAACCTGTATTGAGGGTATATCTACAACCAAAGGAGAGAGTCTTAATATAAAGAAACGGCATAAATAAAAGAATGTAGAATTTTATGGATTACTACTTTAATTAAATAAATAAATAAAATAGCAAATTAATTATTTAAATTTATTATTGTCAATCGTTAGTTCAAGTTACTCTAATCTCATTGGGCTTTTTGTCTTGTCTCATCCGGTCTCTAACGCCAGGCTCTATAGTCACCTGTACCAGCACACAGTGCTACAATTACAGTTGTTAGTCTCCAATAGTACCTTCGACTGGCCACCGTTAAGGCTGAGTCACCACGTGTTGACACTAGTCAAATAATACTTTGCGGCCTGCCCAACACTTAGGATGTTTGTTTCCTAGTTTTGGTCACTTGGGTTGATTCATTTTCCTGCACAACTGTTGGTGCTAGCAGTCTTTCTCTCTGCCTCTGTTCATTCGCACACCCTTGTGGGTGACATGGAATGTTTTTGCATCTGTTGTTATTGTTACTATTCTGGACTGGCCCAATGGTTAGAATTAAACCAATCCACTTCTACCTCCAACGTGGCCTAACAACTTCGACCCACAAGCTGTGGCTTCTCTAGCGCATGCCTGGTCGATTGCAGCGCAGAGACAGCAATACCAGCAATGCCCCGAGCCAGCGCCTGCCCGCATCGGCAGCTTCTTCCCGATCTGCTCGACCCACATAGAGTAGACAATCAGGAAACGTCCAAAATGCATATGCCCGTAATTTCTCCCGTGCTCGGAGCAACGGCTAGGTACGGGCACAACTGCCCGTTTTGACCAAGTCCTAGGAGTTACTTATTTTTGGAGACCCGAATATCCAAGCCCAAAAATAGGAACCAATGGCAAGCGTCAGGGGCATTATATAAACCCTCACTTGTGAGGGTCAGGTATCTAATATTCACTCTAAAAAAACCTTAATCCATTCTCGGCTACTCCAGATTCTGGTCAGCAATTTGAATCAATGATATTGTCTGTGGGAAGATATCTTCTCCGTCTTCCTTCTTCCTCGAAACCGAAGACCAAAGATACCTTCATACCTTCAAATCATGGCTGATAACTATGACCACCATATGTCTGGAAAACCATACTCTCTCATGTCTGCAACGCAGACAAGAACGAAGAACCTACTCATCTCGAGGAAATCTCACACACTAGAGACGGCAGAACCGCATCCCCAAACTCGGCCGACGCTGACCGCGACGACATTATTTTCTTGGATAATCTGAAATCCAAGAAACCCTCTGAGGAGCTTCCTACAATCCTTCAGTCGGTTCCCATACCCCCAACGCCCTTATCCTACAACAGAGCAACTGGATTAGGGCCTGGGAGAAGAATCGATCTACACCTTCTCCTCTCCACTAAAAATTCAGACCAGTAGACATCATCTTCTCGGCTACTCCAGATTTTGATCAGCTGTCTGGATCAATGACAATCTGTGGGAAGATATTTTCTCCGTCTTTCTTCTTCCTCGAAACCGAAGACCAAAGATACCTTCAAATCATGGCTGATAACGATGACCACCATCTGTCTGGAAAAACCATGCTCTCTCATGTCCACAAGGCAGACAGGAACGAAGAACCTCATCATCTCAAGGACATCTCAAACACTAGAGACGGCAGAACCGCGTCCCCAGACTCGGTTGACGCCGACTGCGACAACACTCTTTTCTTGGATAATCTAAAATCCAAGAAACCCTCTGGGGAACTTCCTACAATCCTCCAGTCGGTTCTCATACCCCCAACGCCGATCGCTGCCCTCAACCAGAACATCGCCCTTATCCTACAACAGAGCAACAGAATTGGGGCCTAGGAGAAGAATCGGTCAAAATCTCCACCCAGAGACCTAGACGACACGACTCCTGCAATCCGTCACCACCCCGACGTGCCATCTCCCTGCAACGGAGAAGCAAGACATTTCTTCCCTTAAGAAACAAGGTCACACACCTCCCCCGAAAAGATCGAAGATCTCCGATCTCGAAGAAGATCAAGAATGAGCAACGACTTGACCGCGACCACTCACCGTCGCCCAAGCCATACCAACAGAAGCGACAACAGTCGACAATCCCTGTTATCCAGGGAGATCATGGAGACCACACTCCTAGTTGGTCTGGAGAAACCCCCACACTTGGGGACCTACAACAGAACTACGGACCCTAACGAGCACATCGATGCCTTGCTCGCCTATAAGCTTTGAGGGGCAGTCAACTCTTCTCCACAAAGCTCCGAAAGGAAGTCGTGGCCTCGTATTAAAAGTCTTCCCGATGAGTCCATAACGTCGTGGAAGAATCTGGGAAAACAATTCTCCCGACACTTCATAGTATCTTGTCGGCACCCCAAATCTGAAGCATCCTTAGAAGCTATCATCCAACCGACACTTCATAGTATCTTGTCGGCACCCCAAATCTGAAGCATCCTTAGAAGCTATCATCCAAGGAAGAGACAAATCTCTCTAGGCATACATCGATATATTCAACAAAGAAGTCGTCAAGGTCTCCACGACAGACGGATGAAAAAATACCTACTCGAACGAGGGCTGCGTCCACGCAGCAACTTCGCCAACCGCGATGGACATATGGCAGGGGTTTAACAAGTGCACATGTGTGTAGGTGCAGGCGCAGCTCATAGAGCCCACGATGCACTTGTTAAAGTCGTTGCGTGGTCGTAGTCTTCGTTCGAGAAGGTATTTTTTATCTCGTCCGTCGTGGAGACCTGGACGACTTCTTTGTTGAATCTCTCGATGTATGCCCGGAGAGATTCGTCTCTTCCTTGGATGATCGCTTCCAATGATTCTTCAGATTTGGGGTGCCGACGAGATGTTGTGAAGTGTCGGGAGAATTGTTTCCCCAGATACTTCCACGACGTTATGGACTTGTCGGGAAGACTTCTGCCATTGCTCCCTTTCGGTGCGTTGTGGACCTCGGAGCTCGTCGTCGTCACTTCTGTCGGGGGAGGATGGCGGAGAGTAGTTGTTTTTCCCTCGTCGAGGAGAGATGTTCCTCTGATGTTGCTTCGACTTGGGCGACAGTGAGTGGTCGCGGTCAAGTTGCTCATTCTTGGTCTTCTTGGAGACCAGAGATCTTCGATCTTTCAGGGGAGGCGTGTGACCTCATTTCTTAAGGAAAGAAATGTCTTGCTTCTCCCTTGCAAGGAGTCGACCACATCGGGGTGGTGACAGGTGGAGGGAGTCGTGGTGTCTGGGTCTCCGAGGTGGAGATTTTGGTCAATTCTTCTCCCAGGCCCCAATCCTGTTGCTCTGTTGTAGAATAAGGGTGTTGGTCTAGTTGAGGACAGCGAGGAGAGCTGCCGTGGCCGGATCGGCGTTAGGTGGTATAGGAACCGGCTGGAGGATTGTAGGAAGCTCCTCGGAGGATTTCTTGGATTTCAGATTATCCAAGAAAAGAGTGTCGTCACGATCGGCGTCGACTAAGTCTGGGGACGTGATTCTGCCGTCTCTAGTGTATGGAATGTCCTCGAGATGAGAAGGTTCTTCATTCCTGTCTGCCTTGCGGATAGGAGAGAATATGGTTTTCCACACAGATGGTGGTCATCGTTGTTAGCCATGATTTGAAGGTAAGAAGGTATATTTGGTTTTCGATTTCAAGGAAGAAGGAAGACGGGGAAGATATCTTCCCACAGACGGCGCCATTGATCCGGACTGTTGATCAGAATCTAGAGTAGCTGAGAAGATGATATCTACATGTCTAGATTTGGTGGAGAGGAGGGGGCGTCCCTGCAAGGCACTCTGATGCTAAAGTGAGAAAGAGTGCAACGAAATACAAGAAAGTGATTAAGGTTTTTTAGAGTGAATAAGGATACCTGACCCTCAAAAGTGTGAGGGTTTATATAATGTCCTCGGGGTTTGGCCATTGTTTCCTATTTTTGGGTCTTGATATTCGGGTCCTCAAAAAAAGGTAATTGTCAAAACTTGGTCAAAACGAACAGTCGTGCTCGTAAATAGTCGTTGTTCCGAGCACAAGAAGGATTACAAGCAGATGCATTTTTGACGTTTCCTAGTTGTCTGCTCCACATGTGTCGAGCAGATAAGGAGAAAGTTGTCGATGCGGGCAGGCGCATGGCTCGGGGCATTGCTGGTATTGCTGTCTCTGAGGTGCAATCAACCAGGCGTGCCCGTCAGAGGAACCACAACTAGTGGGCCGAAGTTGTAGAGCCACTTTGGAGGTAGAAGTGGATTGGAACAATTCTAGCCATTGGACCAATCCAAAATATTTCATTTCGAATTTGTGACAGCTTTGAGTTAAGGTTCTAGCTGTTGTAAGTATTGGCCTAACACAGTTGAAATTCAGTTTGCTTTCTGTTCGTGAAAACAAGGTTGGCTTTGGCACTAGTTTTGGCTTGGGATTTGTTTAATTTTATCTTTCAAAAGCCATATTTGCAACAAACTTGAACTTAGTAACCTTCAGCTTGAGGAGAGTGAAAGAATATTACAAATAAATTTCTCATAATCTTTGATATCATCTTGACATATCTCATAGGATCAGTTTCCTACCTTATCTCATAGAATTGGATTCTTATTTAATTAGGACTTGGAGTCCTATATTAAGTGCTTAATCTTTTGTACCAATCTATTATCTGAACCCTATAACTTCAACAAAATGGAAGAAAAATGTTGTGGACTAAACCATTTGGGAGGATGAATTGTCCTCTGCAGAGCTTAGCCTTGGGGACAAGGCTGTTCCTCAAGTAGATAGATATGATACTTTCCATAATACAAACAAAACAAAACTGTAGTGTCGGGTGAGAGGGTTGAGATACATAAAATATTGAAAGTTTGTACGAGGAGAAAGAAATTAGGGACAGGTAGCTTACTGGTGTATGAGAGTTAGTTACATTAGCAAAGTGGTCGGAAGTTTGCTCAGTGAGAAAAAATGTGACTAGCAGTATAATGAGGGGTTTCTAACCAGAATACGGGAGGACAATTTGGTGGGTGTAAGGTTGTGTGGCAAAGGAGATGCATTCGTTGTGCTAGCTTTGAGCTCTAGAAACTTTAATTTTGAAAAAAAAGTGTTAGATAATAAAAATTATGTTGTAATAATTTTTTCTCTTATTAATCTCCAGATTTTCAGTTAATAACTATCATAATCTGTATCTTTATTTGATCAGAACTGGGAGTACCATTAGGACATGAGTAAAGTCTTTTGGATTATCATCGCCAACAATAATCATAACTCAAGGACTTCATTCTTTATTTTCTCTCTTTTAAAATTTTACTCTAAAACTTCAACAAATCTTTGGTATCACTTTGAATTACACAAGAGACACTCTCTTATTAGTCCTTTAATCAGTGCACTGCCAAAAAATTAAATGTCTCTGGAACACTAATCTTATAAATATCTATGTACAAAAAGTAATCAAAACATAAATTCTTTAATATCTTTCATAAAATAAGAGTTGTTAAGAGTCAAAGCATACCCATGCAATAGTTTTTGATAGGAAATACATTGTTCTTGTATCAAAATGCATCTGCTGCTCTATCCAAGGATATTGCACCTAGTTTCCAGGGAAGAAGGTGGTTTTACAGTTAAAGCGGTTTTCCAAATACAGCTTACCTCAATTCAAAGTATGTGTTGGAAAAAGCATCACATGGGAGGAAATGAAAGACTTATTAACTTACCTGATAATGACAGAGGTACACTTTTTTTTAGCATTTTGCAGTCCATTTGACACTATGCTCTACCCGAATTCCACATGATCGGCAAAACAGAAAAATATTCTAGTTATCAAGATTATCAGAAATAATAAATTCCACTAACTGAAGGAATGGCTATAAGTATAACATCGTCATAATTCAAACCCAACCCATAACAAGTCAGTGCTGGTAACCCTGCCCCCTGTAAATCATTTATACCCATCCATTATTCTTATATCCAAGTTTAAAATCAAATAGCTATTCTTATATCCAAGTTTAAAATCAAATAGCTATTCTTATTTTTGACATCTTGATGCACATTAAAGTGGTTCTATTGAAGATAGAATAAATAAACCATATTACTAAACTAATCAGGAACAGGGATTAAAACATTTGAAATAAGACATAATGATAGACATCAGAAATTCTGTAAAGTCTTGACACCCGTACACAAACCTTGATTGCTACTTCTTGACCGCTTTTTAGTACAGCGTGGTGAACTTGAGCAATAGATGCAGTGCCTATAGGTCGTTCATCAATGGACAAAAACCTGAGATAATGGAGTTCACAAAACCACAAATACTAACATAAAAAAGAAGACCTAATAAAGTTGAAATTGTTAACATGTATGAAAAAGACTAAGTGAAGATGGTGATTTAAGAGGTGTGAATGACGTATCAGTAATCTCAAAGGTAAGTCCAATTCCAGCTAAAAAATTTGTTAATGCGTTGTTCACACTTTAACACCAAAGAACTCTTACATGAGGAACCCAATAGTAAATTTAAAACTAAGTCTTTTTTATTGGCATTTGAAAGATATTATGACAATAGCATTATGATATGCCCATAAGTTGTTTTCAGGTTATTGTTATTGCTTATAATGAGCCTATGCGGAGCTTACTCTTATTCCATTTCTAATTGTAGATAAAGCCTATACACAAATAAGCTCTTATAATATAACAAAGAAAGATACAAGATTCATAAAATCAAAATTCAGTTAGTGAGTGCAACTTACTTGTCAGAGAAGTCAGGTCCGAGATTATCCTTTAGCACTTTCTCAACGACTTCAAAAGGAAGAGGAGCGACCTAAATCATCAAGATGTTCCAGTTAGCAAGATAACGAACCAAAAACAATAAGAAAACTGAAATTGAATAGATACATTGGGAGCCACACCACACCTGATCCTGTAACGAAGACAAAGTAGAAGAGTACTCTCTCGGAAGCACTTTTTGTGAAGCAATAAACTGCCCAGCTTTCACATAAAACCCTTTGTTAGCTTCGCATAACTTGAGAAACCTCTCCGCCGAACGTAGATGAACCTAATCACCGAAAACATCAATATCTCAGCGGAAAATCGAAACTACTGCGACGCAATTTCAATGAAAACGATTTAAGAGATGGTGGAAACCTGGGAACTCGTTTTCCGATACTGATCTGAGTGCTTTGGCAGGCCACGGAGCGAGAATTCATAGTCAACGACAGTGGAAGCAACCTGTAAGATTGAGAATTGAAAATCGAAGAGCGCGATGAGGTAAAAGGAAGGAAACATCAATGCGAGAAGAAAATGGAAATAGTTTATACCGTGGAGAAGGCGCGAGCGGTGCGGACGATGCCATGAATTTGAGCTCTGATTTTGTCGGCGGCGTGAGGGGAGGACTCGTCGGAGTTGACAGTAAAAGCAGCGGCGGCGGCGGCAGTTGAGGTTAGAAGGAAAATGGATGTGGTACGTTTGGCGGGAAAATTGAAAGGTTTTGGTGGCATTTTATGAGAGGGGTTTATCGCTGTTTTGATTTTAGCAGCGAAAATTACTATTATATCGAATTGAAAATCGGTATTAGGCCATAAAAAGTCTCTTGATAGATAGAGAGGGGTGTCTCTATCCCTTCTATGCCAAGAATATAATCCAATTGGTTTGGATCGATTTTCAGTCGAAAAATATTTGAATCTATGATGATTTAATTTAGTTTGACTTTTGACTAATTTAAAAAATAAAACAAACTAAATTAGCTAGTTTAGTTTGGTTTATAATATATTTTTCAAATATTATATTCATCAGTTTAATCTTTACTATCATCAATTATTTATTAAAATAATAAGTATATTTTATGTTCTATTATTCAAACAAATTATTGAATACTCTTGATTCGTATGAAATAGTGACATGAATATCAATGTATTATTAAATAAGTTTAACATCAAAAGATTATGAAGGAATTTGAAAGTTTAATATATAGAATACTACATAACACATATTAATTAACATGCTTTACAACTCAAACACATATTTAAACTATTTTATAACAACTAATCAAACAAGAAGAAATTTTATTGAAGAACAAACAAAAAATGTACAAATATTATATATAAAAATTAGCGAATATAACTTTAACACAAAAAATGTGACTATAACATATAAGAACGACGCTAGAGAGAGCAAAAGTCGTGGCAGACTACGATAGCAACTCAATGAAAGAAAGTTTTTGTCTTTTATAGTTTGATTTTATATATGTGTTTTATTGAAATGAAGGAAGTGAAAACTTAAATGGATAATGGTTGAACAGGTATAAAGTTTGGGTTTTATTATGGGTGGAATGAAAGACTAAAGCATAATTATGTACATCGGTTCAGCTCATCGGTTTAGTGGTTTCTAAAAACTAAAATCGATAACTAAACCAAACTACATCAGTTTTCATTTGTCCAGTCCAGTTTTAAAACTGAATCAGAAAGAATCACTTTTATTTTAGTTTGGTTTGAATTGGATTATATTGTCGGTTTAATTGATTTTTCTGAATCCGCTTACACCCTTGTTTCTAAAAGTACTACTTATGAATATGGAAAATGTTCAAATTAATAAAATTGGAGATAATGAGTTTGCAATTGGGTATACCAGAATCTCAAAGTATTTTTAAATTTAAAAAAAAAAAAAAAAACAAGATTTCATGTGTGTAACTCGAATCACTTACAATGCATGACTCGAATCAAATTCAATAGAGAAAAAAACATGAGAATTCTTGTGTCTCTGACTCGAATCACAATTTGCATTTGATTCAAATCCCATGAGCTTCAGTTAGCCTCTGTCCAATTTAATTTGAATCACCGCATACACATGACTCGCTCGAATCACACAGTTCCTCACATTTTCCTATTTGTCATTGTTCAATTTGATTCGAATCACATTTTTTACATGACTCAAATCAAAAACCTCTATGACTTGAATGACAATTATAATTAAATCACGGAAAAATAGGTCATTTCTTTTTTGTTGATCTTATTCCATTCTACTTATTGACTTGACTCAAATCAACAATTTTTTACTTTAATCTAACAACCATTTTTCATCTATTTTTGTGTTCAATCTCCAACATATATAAATCTTTTGTCATCTCATATGTTTCGTAACTACGTAACAACAACTTTCATTTTTGAAAAATAAAACTAACTGCAAACAAATATTTCATCTTCAACCTCATATTTTGGATTTAAATCTCAATTAATAAGATTTGTAATTGTTGAGGAAAACTTATCTTGAAACTAACGCTTCTTTGAAAGATGTGTAAATATTTTCAAGAATTTTGCAAGATTGTGGTAGTTGTGACTGCTGGTAAGAAATTCTAGTAAAAAAAAAGGTTCTTGTGAGTGCACTTTTCTATTAAATATGTTTTGAATGATGTCAAAAATTAAACTTTTAGTATTTATGTATATTGAATGATATCTTTTGTGTCTAGATATGCATCCTAGTGTTAGGAAACTTAAAAAACAAGTTTTGAAAAGGTTTTACAAGTTAAACATGAATTTTTCTATGAAAATTGAGTTCATAGGTCGACACATGTATCATGTCGACACAAACCATTAACTTTTAAAAAAGAAAGATTTTGTTAGTTTCAGGTCGACAAATGGATTGTATGTATCGACGCATATTGAAATATTTCTAAAAAAAATTATCTTTGCTCAGCATATGTCGACACATACGTGTTATAGGCCGACACATTATATATTTTCAAAACTAGATGTTCATGTCCATTTCAAGTCGACACATAAAAGAAAATTATTTCTCTTCACCTTTGATCCAAACCCACGAGAGTTATATATATATATATATATATATATATATACCTCATCCCAAGACTGAGAAAGAAGTCTTCAAACTCTATGGAGAAAATCATATACAAAACTTCTCCCAATTAGACATGGTAACAAAACTCATATCTGCGTATTGTGACACCCCAATTAATTCGATTATTAAATAATTATAATTTTTAATTATTAATTTAATTAGGAATGTAATTATTAATATTTTGGATTAACGAGATTAATTACATTAAATGGAAGTGGGTTTATTAATGAGGTGTGAAGGATAAAGTGAGGGTGTGAGGAGTAAAAGACTTTACTCACATTAATTATTTTATTTTTATTATGTTAGAATAATAAAAGGAATAAAAGAAGGAAAAAGAGGAAAAAGGAATTATTTTGGAGAAAACACACCTACGTGCAATTGAGAAGAGGAACAGGAAGGAGAAAAGCCATTTCGTGTCGGAAGTCGAAGAACCCACAAGGTAAGGGGTGATTTCGATGAATTATTTTGTATTATCGGTTTTGAATTCGACCGTATGGATCATAGCATGTTAGGAAATCTCAGTTTAGAAATTCTAGGGTTCCGTAGAATTGTCTCTATTGTGTCGGATTGTAGGTCGGAAACCATTAATGTGTCAGATAATTAATAGGAATGATGAAATAATGTTGTCTGATGTTATAATGGCGTAAAATGGATGTATTTTAGTGTTCCTCATGTTGAAATTTGTATGGGGATGTTTGGAATTGATTTGGAATGGGTAAATGTTGTCAAAATAGCAGATTTTGACTCTGCAGGTCGTGGGAACCGGTTCCCAGTGGGGAGGAACCGAGTTCGTGTAACTTTCAAAAGCGGCAAAATGTACGTAGGAACCGGTTCCTGGGGTAGGAACCGGTTCCCATACATTTTCAGGCGTGATTTTGAACTTTGGGAACCGGTTCCTGCATAGGGAGGAACCGGGTTTCACTGAAACTTTTTGAAAAATTCTAAAACTTTGAAAATTCATAACTTTCAAACCGTAAGTCCGTTTTGAGCGCCGTTTTGGACGTTGTTTCTTAAATTTAATGCTCTATCTTATAAAATGAAAAGATTTCCTAAAACTTGAAATTATTTTGAAAATGAGTCGAATTTCGAAATCAGTGATTATTTATTCGAGGTGTGTTTGGTGTATAAGAGGTAAGAGGTAGTGTACCTGTGACATTGAGATACCTGAATGGTGTGAATGAAAGACATGTTTGTGCTGTTGATTGTGTGCATGATTGTTGAGAATATCATGTTTTAGATTTGATTCAGTTATGATAGTTGGTGTATTTCATAGACTGATTTGATGTTGCATGCTGGTGATGTGCGTGCATATGCATTTTTGGTGAAGTTAATTTCTATTGTGTGGAATTTGACTTGTATTGCCGTTAACCGATACCCGGGTGATGATGGGTGGTTAGGCTGGATTCGTGTCCGGGTGTTTATGGACGAATCGATGGTTACTGTATCCGGTTGATGATGGATCGGTGTTGGGTGACAGTCACGTGTTGGTACCATGCATATAGTGTCGCATTTGTGTTTGCACGAGATTGTAACATGTTAGGATGTCTTCCAGTGTTATAATTCTTTTGTTGTTATTTGTTGTGCATAATGACTTGTATGGTTGTATCTGCGTGTTGAATCTGAATCTATGCTAAGATGGGTGAAATAATATGCTTGTGATATATGTTGATTGAGGAGCTTATAATGCATTGTAATTATGAGAAAACCTTACTTTAATGATTTGATTAAAGTTAGCACTCAGAGTTGGTGAGGATGGCTCTAGAGCTTGTCATTTTAAGTCTGCGTGTCAGTGTCATGCTCTGATAGGTTGTAACACTGGGGAACGTTTAGTTGAGAACTTGTTTAGTAATCAAATGTTATTTGGATTACTTTAGGAATAATTATGGTTTGATTTTATTCTGTTTGAGTTTTGGTATTTTCCGCTGTGTAAGACATGGTCTTAATTTGATCGAAATTATTTGGTAATGACCCTCAGTGTAGCATGACTACTGAGTTAATTGGAGTTTATTTATTTCATAATTGTGGCATCCCTTGATTTCCGTGTTGACTCTGATTGAATCTAGTTTTTATTCATTATATTAATTAAAATATTCGGGGTATTTTAGAAGGGGTGTTAGACGTATCCACCCAAATTTGCCCTGAAGTTGACGAAAAAACCCTGCTTTAATATGGTTTGGATTCAAATTTTTCTTCGATTACAAAATCGAGTCAAACATGTCCCTTTTATTTTATAATAGTAAATATATTATCAATGTTTTGATAATTTAATTTGTACATTTTAAATATTTAAAATATATGTATGAAATTTGTTGAAATTATTTTATTTTATTATTTATAATTTAATTTAATTTTGAAAAAACAATTTTTTTATTTAAAAACTTAATTTTACTAAATGATGATGGCGGGACGGAGATATTTGAATCTATTTTAAATATGTTTGGGACGGTCTTAGATTTTAATTTTAATTTTTGGAAGTTGCCAAATTTATTAATCAAATGCACCAAAAGTGCAAAAATCAGAATCCTTTGAAATAAACCAGATTTAACCCCACAATACAACAAAAAATTATGGACCTAGAAAATAAAGAGACTATAAATCAAACTCTTGTTGCAGCAAAACATCAAGAAAAAATTTGACTGCGATAGACCGAAACATCAAGCTATGCAACTGTTAACTCACAGAAAATCCAATGCAAGACCTTGAGTTTATTCTTCATTGAACATAGTTGAATTTCACTTATGAATATTTCGAGGACAACTACCTCTAGGAGAGATCGATGATGTCTTCAATCAAATTTTCAATTTTGACCTCTTTGTTATCGAATAATTTGTTGTTTATGACTTTCCAAATACTCTAAATACTCGTAAATCAAATTGCGTAAGTTTTCGATAAAGTCTCTTTATTATCAATAATTATTCTTTCAGATTACTTAAAGTGTTCCACTCCGTCATTATGAATAGATCTCATTTATTCCTATTTAAATTTGAGACGAAGAACATAAATTATCATATAACATAAATTAATTAAGATTTTGAATTTAAATTTAAATTTAAAAGTAGAGAAATAAAAACCGTCTCTCACTTACTCCATTAACATACTCATTCCGAACCCTGCATGCTTATTCCCAACCCTACAAATCAACCTTTGATTTATCCAACACCAACACCCTACGCACAGAGAGTTAACTCTACAAAAACAAGGTTACATATGTATTTTTTAAACAAGAACAAATATTAGTCAAATTGAAATGAGAAAACATGAAATATTAATTTATTTTCCATATAGTTTTTAACTTAATTTATTTTATTACTTAACAATACGTTGTATTTTAAATCATTATTCAAAAGAATGCTACAACAGTTTTATTTTTTTTTGTAGTTTCAATCACTAATTGATACTGCTCCGTGCCATTACCAAAAACATTCCATTCCGATAAGGGTGGGCAGGGCTTTTATTTAAGCTTTTACAGAAAAAGACAAAAAGATATCGGAAAGTCGCGGTGTCATTAAGTTGAAACGTGGTATGAAATAAATCAGACAGGTGCAACTGAAAAACAGTACAAACAGCAACAAATGTCGAATGAAACTGCACACAACCTTTCTCCATAATAAGATTTAATCTCCCGTCAATCCTCCAACAAACCAAGCAAGCTTGTTACACAGAAAACATGAACAGCAGCAAATCTGAAGCAGAACAGTTACTGGAAATCGGAGAAGAGCTTTTACAAAAACGAGATCTAAAAGCTTCAAGAGAAATAGCAGTTATAGCTCAAGAAACCGACCCTCTTCTAGAAGGTTCCGATCAGATAATAGCAATCGTCGATGTTCTCGAAGCAGCTGAGAAGCCACTAAATATCAACAACAACCTCGATTGGTACGTTATTCTTCAAATCAATCGAAACTCCTCGCCAGATCTGAATCTCATAAAGAAACAGTATCGTACTCTTGCGCTTCTTCTTCATCCTGATAAGAACCGTTTTTCGTTTGCTGAACTTGCTTTCAAGCTTGTTTCTGATGCTTGGGCCGTTTTGTCTGATCCGGCTCGAAAGGCGCGGTATGATAAGAGTTTTGAATTAGGGGATAAGGGTTTGGAAAATGGAAGGGTTAGTTTTTGGACTGTTTGTCCTTATTGTTACCGTTTGTATGAGTATGCTAGGGTTTATGAGGGTTGTTGTTTGATGTGTCAGAATTGTAACAAATCTTTTCACGGTGTTTCGATTCCGGCTCTTCCGGCGATTGTTCCAGGGCAAGAAGCTTATTATGTTTCTTGGGGAATGTTTCCGATGGGTTTTGTTTTTGAGAGTTTAGAAAATGGCCGAGATAGTGGTGCTTCTGCTACGCCACAGCCATAGGTGGTTTTTTTATTATTCTAAAAATCTTCGGTTTCATAAATGAAAATTATATTATTATTATCTTACTCTACTGCTTTTTAACTAACATAGTTACCAAACTAATATCAAACGCACGCTCAATTGAAACATATTACCAAACATAATAAACTGAAATAACTGTCCACAATTCTACGAACACATTCAGACATCAGAGGTCCAAAAGGGATATGCTACAGAAGTCATAGTCGTGTGGGACATGAACAAAGTAATGAATTTGGGAAGAGATGGTACCAAAGTCACCATCAGGGTAGAAAAAGGGACCATAACCGTAAATGGACAAAAGTGGCTTTAATGAGAAAATCACAAGTGGGATTGTGAAAATGTGACGATTTGTTAAGTAGGTGTAAGGGTCCACTATGTTTTGGACCTTGATTATTGCATATGGCAAACAAGATAGTCAGTTGAAGTTTAGGTGAGAGTACAGTTGAAGTTTAGGTGAGTAAAGGTATAATATTCCTTCCTTTTTATAGGTGTAATATATATTTGTAGAATAAAACATGCAAAGCAAAATCAGCAGATGATAGCAAAACAAAATCCATTTAAATTTCTAATTCAAAGTTTAAAGGTACACAATTTAAAGTAAAGGAAGCACACAACCCATGCGTTCCCATCCAAAACACAAATGAAGGAAGAAAAAAATAGCCAAGACTATAATGCTCCGATCCTCTTTCTTATTTCTTTTGAAAGTGCATGCGGTGCTCTTCAATCTCGTCGCTTTTCCAATATCTGATAATATCAATTATCACCAAACAAAGAAACAAAAAAAGCCATTTAGATATGTAGGAGATAAATTACAATAGTATTTCCATAGCCATTTGTGTCATAACAATTATCTGTGTGTGCTCAAATATGAATGAAGGGAACCCAAGTAACTGCCTACCTAAAATCACAAATCTACGCAGAGATTTTAGATTTAAGCTCGGCTGCCACAGCTTCGATGAATTCCTCAGTGTTCAAATAGTGTTCCCTTTTAAGCCTGCAAAAATTATATAGCAAAGAGATAATTAATCATGTCTAGTAGAAAAGAAAATGATATGGTCAATGTAACAATGTCTGTGATAAGTTATATACTTGGATCCATGAAGAATAAGTGCCAAATCCTTGGTCATCTTCCCAGACTCCACTACTCCAATACAAGCTGCCTCTAGCTTTTCAGTGAATTCCAAGAGTTTAGCATTGTCATCTAGCTTTGCCCTGTCAATATATACACGTTTTTAATCCCGAGTTTCTGATGCAATGTAAACAATTGTGCTCAACTACGCACGCAGAAATTACCTATGGGCGAGACCTCTTGTCCAAGCAAAGATGGATGCTATGCTGTTTGTGCTGGTTTCTCCACCCTTTTGATGAACCCTGAAATGACGGGTAACTGTCCCATGGGCTGCTTCTGCTTCAATAGTCTTTCCATCAGGGCAAACCTGAAATTACACCATAATTCAACAGTACCAATCAGCAAGCTAATACCAAGAAGAACAGTAAGTATGCATTGAGGCCAATTAAGCATAAATCGTGGTATTTTACAATCTGTTGCAAAGGATTGAGAATTTTCAATAAATGTGGATAAAAATAAAAGTCCCATATAAATTATGAGTAAGGATTTGAAATGACACTTACCAATACAGATGTCATCAAACCCAATGATCCAAAACCTGAACAAGATATTAGGTAAAGAGAGAATAAATCAATGCATATGAAATTGCAAAAAGAATGTGACTGATAAACAAGCACGTCAAAACAAACCTTGAGCTAAGAAATCACTCTGGACATCTCCATCATAGTTCTTGCATGCCCATACATAACCTCCTTCACTCTTGAGTGCATACGCCACCATATCATCAATGAGTCGATGCTCATACCTTCCAAATCCATTATATAGACGATAAATATCATATGAAGAATTTTTTTTCTCCAAAAAAAAAGGTGCACATTCACTCACCATATACCAGCAGCCTCATACTTTGATTTCCAGCTTGCCTCATAAACTTCTTGAAATATGTCCTTGAATCTTTAACCAATAAATGAATATGATTAAACAGGGATCAACATAGCAATGGTTTATGAAAATAAATAAATAAATAAATAGATAAGAAATAAAAAACAAATAGGATACCTTCCATCATATTTCTTCAGAATTGTATTTTTGGTGCTAAGATAAAGTGGCCATTTTTTCTCAAGAGCAACTGCCATAGAGGCCTCAGCAAAAGAACGAATAGACTACATCACGTACCAAACAATACATAGTTCAGTACCAGCAGATTTAATTGAAATATTATATGTCAAACAAAAGCTAATAAAAGACAATGAAGATCCAACCTCATCAGTGTTGTACATAGCCAATGCAACACCTCCTTCACCGGTGAAGTTATAAACTTCCAAATCAGTGGTCTCACCTTGGCCTTCAGGAACTACAATAGAAGAATTCATAAAAACAATCATCAGAGGGCAACATATATTAATTCTGAAAAACTAGCTCTAGAAGAAGTGCCAGCATGTTTTTAACTTTGACAATCATTAGTCTTGTGAAACCATCCAAAATAAAAAGCATACCAAACACCAGCTTCAGCTTTCCAGGTCCCTTAATAACTGCATCAGTGGCCCGATATTGATCACCAAAAGCATGTCTTCCAATACATATTGGCTTAGTCCAACCTGGCAATGTTGATATATTCACACACTTAGATTCATTAAGGAAAAGGAGCAATCCAAAAAGAAAAATTTAATATGTACCAGGAATAAGGCGAGGGACATTTTTGCAAATAATTGGTTCTCTGAAGACAGTTCCTGAAATTTTTGAGACCACAGATAAGAAACCAACATATATCTACTCATCTACAACTCATTAGCTGTCAATGACGGACCAGAACATATAAACTAACTAGTGTTTATTATTTAATATCATACAAATAAAAATAAAAAAACAAAATTATGTTAGATTACCATTCAAAATGTTCCTAATTGTCCCATTTGGACTCCTCCACATGCTCTTCAGGCCGAACTCCTCGACACGGGCTTCATCTGTCGATTATAACACAAGTGTAAGCTCTACATGCACAAGCAATACATGGCATGTCCGGTATGAAGCGTTATATGTTAGGTTTTGGCTACGTTACCTGGAGTGATAGTTGCACACTTGATTGCAACATTATACCTACATAGCGGGAAATGACAAGTGAGAAGAAATACACATGATCAACATGTAAAATGTTTTAATTCAACATTATATCATACGGAAACAAATATAAAACTTAGAAAAACAGTACAATATATATTTCTAGGTGTATTAGCTAACAGCTCAAAACAAACAATCTGCATATATGGAGTATATAAAAACATACTTGAGAGTTGCCTCAGCACTTTCGACTGTAACTTTATCATCAGTCTGATCACGATAAGGAAGGCCTAGGTCAAAGTACTTGATGTCCAACTCCAAGAAAGGCAAAATGAGCTATTCCACAAAAAAAACAAAAGCATCATTGTTAGAAACAATTTTCACCCCAAAAAAAATAAAAATAAAATGAAACCACAATGATGAGAATAAGTGGAAGAAGATAATTAATCACCTTATCCTTGATTGACTTCCAGATAACTCGAGTCATTTCATCTCCTGTAATAAAATTCCCAAATCAAAAGAGTGAGAACAAATCAGTAGTATCAGAAAGTAAATCTAGACTCTGCAAATCTAAAGCATGATTAAAGAGAGACGGAAAAGGCGATCTATTATTCAGTTTTCAGTTTAACGAAACATATGAGATCGTAATTAGACAAAAATAACGGAAAAGAGATGGTCCACAAAAAATGAACAGAATATCGAAGTACACTAATGCAGAGGGAGCAAATCGACATGATAAGACAGTGACAGGATAAAAATGGAAGAGAATAGATCGATGAAATCGAAGATCGGGATCATAGATCGGATCAGAAGGTGAAGAAACGAACCGTCCATCTCAACGATGGGATTGGCGACTGTGATTTTCTGGAATCCCATGGTGGTGATCGTGATGAGGAAAACGAGAAGGAGATGATGTTAGGTGAGAAATGAGTGAGGGAGTTACAAAGTGTTTGTGGAGCGCTCTCTATTTATTGTGGTTTATTATGATTTATTAAACTTTTTTTTATTATTCTAGATCTATTTTCATACTTATTAGGGTCCAAAATATTGATATCGATACTTATCCAACGTTCTTATGGAGTTATGGTCTTACCAACCAATCTATGTTTTTCCTTGCAAAGGAAATTGCTCCATCTGGAGAGTTGACTGTATTTATGTATGTATTTTATTGATTTAATTGTGAGTTTTCATACATGTTTGGTTACATTGAAAGATTTTTCTTTTAATAAATTCAACTTTTCTTTTCTTTCTTCTTTCTATCTAGTCTATCTATTTTATAGTGTTTTATATAGTATTAACCAAACTTAACTAATTTTACTTTAAGTATTTGTTTTTTTAATTTACACTTAAAATGGAAAGGAAGTAAATATTAAGGATCTTTATGTTATTAATTATTATCTAATTTTTGTCATATTTTGATGTGGTGTAACTTGTTTGCATATGTGTCCTTTTCAGTTTTAGAATTTGAGTTAATTTTAATATAATCTATCAATATAAATGAATGAATATTTTATTATAAAATAGATTATAAAAAAGAAAAGAAGAATCATTTTTGTAATAAAAAATATCCAAATAAAATTTTGGTGCTTTTAAGAAATTTTTTATATATATATATATATATATATATATATATATATATATATATATATATATATATATATATATATATATATATATATAAATTTAGTAAATTTGTAGTAATAGTAGTAAATTTCTATGGTGAAATGAATCATTTTGTATTAAGAAATGAATAAAAAATTTATAATCAATATAACATTATATAGATGACTTTTGAAAATATTTTAATCAATCTATTATTCTATTATAATATATTTTTATTATAAATATATAAAAATTAAAGTACGTGATAATTACATATTAAATTTCTAATTAAAAGTTTAATCTAATCTAATTAAAAAAGATAAAATGGACTAATTAAATATCATTTGATTTATATTGATTTTGTAATTAATGTGGCACACCCAAGATTTTTTTGTTACATTTTATATTTTTTTAATTTCACTAATTACTTTCACGCTTCTTACGTGCAATTACAGGGTATCCTAAATTTTAAAAAAAATCAGCCAAAATATTTTGTTATTAGAACTGAGAAACTCACGATTTTCATTGCAACTCATCCTTTCCCAAGATTGCAACGGGTGATAACCCCTAGATTTTGTTATTGGATAAACCTTAGAGTTGTCCATCAATTTAAATTTGTCAAACTTTGTTATCCTCGTTCTGCCATTTAAGTTTTTTATTCTCATATTTACAAATTTGATTTCAATATGTAATAGTATCAATGATATGGATAACTTTTGGCTGGTGTTTCTGTTATAATGCTTTTTCGATTTCTGTTGTTTTATGTTGTAATTTTTCTGCGTTTCGCTGTCAAATCCGCGATAAAGCTCTCTTTATCCTTGATTCATGGTTTCAATTTTGTTCTTGAAAAGAGATGAAAGTTTTATCTTTTATCTCTAAAAAAGATAAAATTCTGATGTTTTATTGTTTCGATATTATTAAAAAAATAGATATAAGCAAAATTTGTGAACATCAAATTAATTAGTGTAAAATAGCATACTAACTATCGGATGAAACGTCTATGTGTTGTTGTAGGGATTTCAAAGAAAATAATTATGCCTTTACATGGAATTATAAGAAGCAATATGGAATCGGTTAGAAGTTTGTTGGAATCTGTCAAAACAATTATGAAATAAGGGTAACATAAAGAATAATTTATGGAAAAACTCAAGGTTACTTTGTTTATTAAGTTGTTTATTAAGTTGTTAACTAGCACAATTTCGATTTTCTTTTAGGGAAAAGAGTTACTACGTGTTAGTCTATTAGAAAGATTTGTTAGAAGATTTGTTGAAGGTAAAATGTGACTTCAATGTTTAACATAGTACCCGTGGCAGTGGCATCAGAAGTGGTTGAAGTTTGACAGAATAATTTCTTTGGAAATTAAGCATATGACTAATTAAGTAGTGAAGTTTGAACATGTCCATTTTAATTTTATTTTATTCGTTTAGATTAAAATTATATGACTCTAATTGTGTTACAGGTAATGTAACTTATTTTTTATTTTTATTCCCTTCTACATAATTTTTATTATTGTCAGTTGGTTATTTTTATTCCCTTCTACATAATTCTTATTATTGTCTGTTGGTTAGTCTATTAGAACTCGATTAGACAACTGTTAGTAGATTTGTTGAAGGTCCCGATACAGGTATTAGAAGCAAAAGGTAATTGCAAGCAAATTGTGACTTCTGGCATCAAACCAACAAAAGTGGTTGAAGTTTGACAGAATTATTTCTTTAGTAATTAAACATGTGACCAATTAAGTAGTGAAGTTTGAATATGTCTATTTTAATTTTATTTTGTTCGTTTGAATTAAATTATATGACTTTAACTGTGTTACAGTTAATGTAACTTATTTTTATTTTTACCCCTTTCTGCATAATTCTTATTATTATTATTATTATTATTATTATTATTATTATTATTATTATTATTATTATTATTATTATTATTATTATTATTATTATTATTATTATTGTCCGTTGGTTATTTTTATTCTCTTCTACATAATTCTTATTATTAAATCTAATTATAAATAAATTTTTATATTTATTTATTATGAATAATTTATATTAAAATTGTACTCATTGGTTAAAAAGACATTGACATACATAAATTTATGTATTAAAGAAATAAAACAGTACTAAGTAATTTTATAATTATTAAAAGTAATACAAAAAAATTTATTTTTATAATTCAGTTTGTATATTATTCTATACAATTATTTTATTTATATTATTTTATACAAAAAAAATTGTTTGTATTATATTATATTTTTAATTTTTAACTTTTTTTTGTGTAATATATCTAATCATTAGTATTAATAGTTAATGTATTCCATTGAATCTATACTGTATACAATACACTCATTAATGGATAAATTATTTTTAAATAATATTACATTTTTTACTTCAAAAATTAAATTCAAAATATAAATTACTTTTACACATTTCTCTAATCATATATTTTTTAATTAGGATAATTTAAAAAATAATGACATTACATTCAAAAATAATAAAATTTAATAAAAGTGATACCAAAATATATTTAAAATAGCTTTAATAAATACTTTTATACAAAATAATTGATTTATCTAGAATATAAAAAGTTATAGGCTAAATTATATTTTTGGTCCCACTATTTTAATATTTTCACGATTTTAGTCCTCCTATTTTATTTTTAAATACTTTTGGTCTTCATTCTCATTTTGACTACAAAAAACGACTATGTTTCACTTTTTAAAATAAATGTTTTTCCTTCCTTGTAATTGTATAACACACCACTGATATTTTATTATATGCCACGTATTTTAAAAAGTGACATATAAGCATTTTTTTTTAGCCAAAATAGTGATGGAGAATCAAAAGTGTTTAAAAACAAAATAGAGGGACGAAAATCGTGAAAACACTAAAATAGGGGGACCAAAATTGTAATTTAGCCAAAGCTATGTAATTTAGCCAAAGTTATATTACAACTTTAATCTCCAATTTTATTTGATTCACGAAAATAATCTATCTATTTTAAATTTAAAATTTTTTGACCCGTTCTCACATATTAAATTTATGATATTTTTAAAATTGATGATATTTTTTAGTTTTTTAACTTATATCTTTATTTATAAAATTTTACATTAAATTTATATACAATTTTTTATTTATTTTGAAGATTGATGTTGAAGATTACGTTATAGGTTTGATTTTAATTTTTATGTTGAACTTGCATGAGTATACTTACATAGTTTATTCATTTTTGATGGAGTATTGTCATACATTTTAGATTTATAAATATGGTAAATATTATCTAATAAAAATGTTTTAAAATTGATGAGAAATAAGAAAAAGTGAAGAAAAAGTTAATAATAAATATCGATGATTTTAAGAAGAAAGACAATGACTCAAGCAACAGTTAAAATACGAAGATGAAATTATATATATTTTTTATTTACAATATATTCGGTTGAATCTACACTACCTACAATGCACTCATTAATTGTCATTAGACACTATATTATAAGTATCTTAAAAATTGTATAAATTATAATTTATGAATATAAATATATTTAAAATCATATAAATTACACATCATTTATGATTTATTCCAAAATGATAAAATAGATAAATTTTAAAATAAATATTTCAAAATAAGTAATGATTAATTTTTAATTAAATATATAATGTGAATGATTTAAATGAATAAAATTTTGTATAATTTTTAAATAAATTTCATTTTAAAAATAACTTATTAATAAATATTAAAAAATATATATTTTTAAGAAATATTAATAAGAATAATATTATTTTATTAGCAAAGTTGTAATTTGTTTAAAATTGAATGTAAATAGTATATTTAAATAACATTTTGTTGCTAAAAAATATTAAAAAACATGTATTTTTATGAAATATTAATAAAAATTACTTATTTTTAAGAAATATTAAACATAAGAATTAAATTATCTGAAAAAATCACGATTACCCTTCTTACTATAAGTTTTTTTAATTTTTATTCCAAGGTTAAATATTTAATTTATCATTATAAAAATATAATAATAAAAATTATTTTATAATTATTTAGATCCTTATTTAAAATAAAATATTTTGAAATCATTTAGATTTTTATAGAAAGGTTAATAAAACATAACAAAATCAATTGAGATTTTGTAAATTTTTTTAAAAGTATGAAATAACTTGAAACATATCAAAATCTTTTCAAATTAATTTTATAATCGTAATTATGATTAAAAAAATGTTAAATTGTAGTCATAAAAATTTAATAATAAAATAATAATCATAAAAAATTTATGATAAAAGGTAAAAATTTATTGATACAATGATTTTTATAAACAGGAATAACTTACATATAATTTTATAAAAGTAATAAATTCAACTATTTATACAATAATTTGTATAAATGAAAATAAAAGTTACATATATTTTATAAAAGAGAAAAATAGATGGACAAAGGGGTTCAAGATTGTAATAAAGGGAAAAAAAGTTACAAAATGAAGTTGAGTTTTAGTTTTTTTTTAATGTCAACTTAGATCGGTGAAAAAATAACAATAAATAATAATCATGAAAAAATAATGATAAATGGTAAAAAGTTAAACAATTATTTTTATAAACAAGAATAAATTACATATAATTTTATAAATTTAAATATTAATACAATTGTTCTTAACATGAAGAAGTTAAAATATTTTTATAAATTGTCAGACGGATTCAAGACACTTATAAACGGGGAAAATTCTTCACATTGATATTATTATTTTTACAAACTAAAATAAGTTATAATAATTTTTATAAACGGGAATAAATTTCAAATATTTTCATAAACGAGAAAAATTCAACTATTGATACAATTATTTTTATAAACAGGAATAAGTTTCAAATGTTTTTTATAAATGGGCACGGGTTGGAGGCGCTTATAAACAGGAAAATATCTACCTAGGAGCAATTATTTTTATAAACGTGGATAAGTTACAATTATTTTTATAAATGGGAAATTCAAATTTGATAAATAAATGATTATATATGGTAAGTAACTATATGAATGTTAACTAACCGAAAACATGAAATAGATTCACGGGTAGATATAAACGTATCAGTTGTAGACTGTTCATTTTAATGTCTTTTTGCTATTTCTCAATTTAACATTCGCAAATGGTTCATCTTTATGAAGATTTTGCAGGCATATATTCACAATAGATGTAAACGTATATATATATATGAGATACTAATAGACAGTTCATTTTAATGTCCATTTTTTATTTTATTTTTTTTATTTTGTTTTATATAATTGAAGTTAGAGAATCGAATGTATGATTTATTATAAGTACAAATCAATGCTTAAAAGTTGGTGTATTTATTATCTTATGTAATGTTAACCAATTGAAAAATAAATTTAAATTTTATAAATGATGGTTGATACACGTGTAATATAAATCGAGACGGGACCTGTGCGATAGCACGGGTTTCTTACTAGTGTTATTATAAAATTTTAATTTTTTTTCTATTTTTAATTTAAATAAATAATTTAAATATATATTTTATTTTTATTTTGTGATTTTTTTCCCTTCAATTGTTTGATTGTGAAATTGTTTTGTATGCCGTTTTTGTGCGATGTTGTTTGATTTCATATTTATTGTGTTCTTTCTTTGATTTAGATACAGTCTTTATGTGATGTTGTATGATACACCCTCCCGATACATTTATAAATAATAAAAATAATTTTTATGGTTATTAAGAAATTCAATAAAGTGTAGTTAAAATTTTAAATTTTGGTGAAAATATTAATTAAATTTAATTATAATATCTTTATTAAATTTAATAAAATGTTGAAAAATGAAATAGAGATATATATTAAGAATTATATTATTATTAAATAATTTAATAATAATTGATTTTTGTTTATAATCATAATTAAGTGTGGGAATAATTTTTATTGTTTATAAATATGATGAGAGAATATAGTATTATTTAAATTATCTTTGATTTACATTCAATCAATTCAAAGTGTTCACATATCATATGTATTGAAATTTCGTCCTTAACTAGTTATCCAAAATGAGTTGTTCATATGGCCGTCGATATCATGCGGTCCCGACACTATCCTTATATTTTTTACATTATTACGTAGGTACATTGATTGGTCAAAAGTTCAAAACCACACTAAAGATCAACGTTACTTTATTTCGTGATCCCACTATATTGTCAAAATAGTACTGCTGTCTTACTATTTCTAGATGAGGATAAGGCAATACCAAGAATAATCATATAATATGATGATGGACATAATAATTAATAGTAATAATGGAAGAATCGGCTGAAGACGAAAGCAAAAGAAAGAAAAAAATGAGTGTTTTAAAACTCAGATCGAATCGGTCGGTCGGATCGGTCGAATTAGAAACCGGCCAAATAATTAATTTGGTTCAATTGTTAGATCAGGTATCGTTGAACTGACAAGAATCAGTAAGAACCGAAGAAAATTGGAAAAATCGGTGATTTTTCAAAATCGATGGTTCAACTGCCTTTTTAATTTTTTAATTTTTTTTACTATTTTTTTTTTAAAATTTGAAATTTAATTTAATTTATTTATTTTAATTATTTTATTAAAATATTATATTTAAATAAAAAATAAAAAATAAAATATAATAGACAGAGAAAATGTTGCAAATAAGGTTGATTTTGTTGCCGATAATGTTGATATTAAAGAAGAATTTCTTAATATTAAAACAATCTTTATTTCTTGAAACTAAATTTAATAGACAATGAAATTATTTTGTTATAAATTATTCAATTATATTATGTTGCAATTAGATTTTGTAATTCTATATTATTTTATTATATATAATATTTATATTTAAAATTTAAATTTAAATTATCAAATTATAAATTTATTTATGATATGATATTTTTAAAATATTTAAAATTAAAATTATCAAATTGTGAATTTATTTATGATATGAGCATAATTACTCATTTTAGGGTTAGATGTTAAGTCATTTTTTGTGCATGCATAAATCAAACTATTTGTTTAAAGTCAACTTAATATGTTTCTAGTTAATTAGTCCGAGTTTTGTATTTAGAAACACATAAAAGTCAAATCATGTCAACTCTCAATTCAAATTAACACTTCATTTTTGCTATTTTTTTTAAATTGGAAAATTGGCTGACTTGAATAAAATTCAATGTGAAAAATCAGAAACTAATTAAGTGTGATTGATTCGAATCATGAAAAAGGGCGACTCAAATCAAATATGAAATCTAATATACTTGATATTCCTTTTGTGTACTTAATTTGAATTATAAGAAAAGTCTGACTCAAATCATCGAGGTCTTGATTAGAATCCCAAAAAAGCAAGAATTAAATTATATCTAGGATGCAAAATTTGGATTTTGATTAAGTATTTCTGATACAAATTATGGATTTTTCTGAATCAAACCAAATGACTCGAATCATAAAAAATCCCGATTCAAATCATATAAGCAATTTTCTTGATTATTAATTAATGATTCAAATAATTCACTTTCTTGTCTCGACTTATACCATTTGTTCTTGATTCAAATCAAATGAGTATTTTCTCTCATTTGTGCCTTATCTCTAACACATGTATAAATCATTTTCAAAATTCTGCTTATAAAAATCTATAATTTAGATCACATAACACACTTTTCTCTCAAACTTTCAAAAACATTTTGAGTTTTTGTTTTCAATTTGCAACTGAAATTTCTTTTCATCTTCAACCTCCAGTTTCTGCAATTTTTGTTTTGTTTAGCTTCTCAACTGGCATCTTTGTGTGGTTGTGGATGAGATTAACAATCCAACTATAAAAAAGAATGAGTTTCTTTCTTCCAGACTACTTTGGTAGAACTATATGGAAGTTGTTTCAAATTGAGCTAAAGTTTCTATTACAGACTACTTTGGTAGAACTGTATGGAAGTTGTTTCAAATTGAGCTAAAGTTTCTATTACCTTTAGACAAATCAAGGCTCAGACAATTGTTAGAAGTTGCAGATCAAACTCTTGGAGCAAAAACTCAAATTTGGAAGGTGGAATTCGAGATCGAGAAGATCTTGCATAAATCAATTTTATACAACCGAAGAAAAGAATCAGATAAGAGATTGTTTAATTTTCAGCATTATCTTGAATCTTATGATCGTATTAAAAGATTATGTAAAAATTGTCAAATCATAGTTCAAGACCTACCCTCTCCCTCCCCCTCCCCCTCCCCCTATCTCTCCATCTCCTCCCCCCTCCCCTCCCTCCCTAACAATATTATTATTAATGTTCAAAAAATTTAAAAATGTTACAATTTTAAAAAATGGAATCGCTCTACAGAAGAAATTGAAACTATTCCAGACCCACAACTGCAACTATAGTGCACTTCATAACAAGACACGGTAAGAAACAAATTTTGCAGGGTGTTGACATACTCAAATACTTGACTTGTTCCCTTGCATAGTTCACTACAATTTTCACTTGGATAGAATTTTTGGCCTCTGAATATGTACGATTAATTAAGTCTCATTTTGCTTGTCTCAAAAACACGCAAGCATCACTGATTGTGTGTTCCATGGAATTCCATAGCAAAGACATCATCAGGGAGTCGTCTTCATCCCTCGAGTCAATTTTAGGGTCCTTGTCTTAGTAGTTCCCGGATAGATGTTTGTCCAGAAAAGCTTTAGCTAGATTACTGAAGCTCACACTCACTTCTTCAGCTGCTGCATACCTCTTGATTACATCAACAACTTCGGGCTTTAAAACCTCTTCCTTGGTAGAATCATTACAGATGTAATAAAGTGCCCCAAGTGCATAGTTTACCTGATAAGGTAAAATACAATGGTTGGTTACCAAATTGTTAGGTGATTTTTTATGGAAGTTTAAAACTCTAATGTAGGTATCAAGTATCAACGAAAGAAACAATATATGCTTTGTAACCACCAGAAGCAATTTTGAGAATAAGTTATCTGTGGTGTAAATTTAGTTATTATAAGGGTATACAATAACACAAGCTTCTGAGAAATCAAAAATGAAAAATACAAAAACATGTTTCAAATGATTGAATTTCATATGAACAACCTAACACACTTTTCATATGCATACATTAAGAAAATATTTTAATGATGAAATAGACAAATGATTTAAAGGGTACAGCCTGTCAGTATATAACTTGAATTTGAGAGATAAAAAGGTGTCCATGGGTTGGCGAGATCCTTTGGCCTGCGGCCTCAAGGGTCAACATTCAACTTGAGATTCAAACACAATCAAGACACAACAAAATGAAACAACGTTAACCAGAAATTTCTAATCCTTACAGTGTTCCTAACTGGGCTTGATAAACATTGAATGATAAGAGGAATCCCACCAGCTCCTGTTATAATTGCAGCATTGGCTGGATCTGCAATTTTTCTTTAAACTTTATTTTTGTCAAATAGAAAGATAATTTACCAAGTAGAAACCATAATATCATGAAAGGTAAAGCAGCCAGAATTACCAACACAACAATTGCAGATCCCTCCAACACCAAATTCTATAAGCTTTTCATTGGGTTCAGATATGCAGTCAAGGAAAAGTTCCAAAACATTGAGCTGCAATTATGCAATGACATCTTAGTTCATCTTTATGTAGTTTCTCTTCCTAAAAAGAAAATTCACGGGTCATACCTGGCGCAAGAAGTTATAGTTGTAAGGATCATAAGCGAAGTTGGCTAAATTTGCCAACATCTTCTCTTTTGTTTCTGCACAGAACAGCAAACACCAGCAAACATGGATATGTAAAAAATAAACAATCCTACGAACAAAGGTATTGAAAGATTGTTTAATTCACAAGGTTAATTCATGGAAACAGCATACCATTCTCAGATGCGTTCTGAAACTGGTTCACCAGCTCCTGAAACAAACGGTAGCCATCTAATATTCTCCTCGCACGAAAGAAAATCATCAAAACACATGACACAAAAAGAAGAGGAAAAGGCACCTGAAGGTATTGCAATCTGGAGGTTCCGTATCTTCCTGTTCGCTCTTGCTGCCTCTGGCTGTTGGTGAACATGGTTGTTGTTCTTAATCTAATCAATAAAAGGGAACATTGAGGATTAATTGATTCAGAATTAGCCACCAATATACATAAAAAATTGTTTAGGTTGTGATTGTTTTGAGAGAGTTATTGAAGAGAGAAAGAGAACACAAGTATCACACTTCTCTTGATTGGATAGAAGAGAAATTGGGAAGAGAGCCCAAAATAAGTGGGTCCCACTGCTTTTTCATTTCTTTGCATAAAAAGGGAAAAGGGAAAAGAAACACTTCTTCATTTTTATTTGTCCATTATAGCCAGTTACTAAATTATAATTCTTTCTTTATGCTTTACTGTTACACTAACAATGAATAAGTGAAGAACTTTGTTCATGTATGTTGATGGTCATCTCCTTTAGTTTTATGCACATTTTAGCAACACCATAATAAATAGTGAAATATCAATTTATATTAATTTTGTGGAGAAATAAATAAAAATTAATCGAGAGAAAATGTTTTTTAAAATTAGATTAATAATGGCCAATTATACAAAACAAAATTGATTAACGATTTTGAATAAACTATTTAATTATTTATATTAATTTATTAATCAATTTTTTTTTTTAATCAAGAGTACTTTTGACTTTTCAAAAAATAACCACACTTCACGCTCTCTTATTTCTCTCATGTTCATCTCATACTAAATAATACTTTAAATCTTCTCTACTTCTCTTCTATTTCTCTCTTCTTATACTCTTTCTTATCTTTTTCTCTCATCTCACTTTCTTCTCTCAACCAATCACACCCTTAATGAAAGATAAGGAGAAAGAGTGTGAGAGGGGATATTAGTTTTACAAATCAGTAAATAGACTTTAGTCTCGCCGCATTGTCTCTACTCTGTAGTGATTAAGCAGACATAAATATAACCTTACTTTTCTCTAGAATAAATTGTTACCTTGATGATTTAGTACTCACTTGAAATATTGCATAATACCACAGGAGATCGGGACTCTGGGAACACCATACAAACCAAGATATTGTGTGGGAACACCAAGGAGCACTGGGAGCAACAAAGAATTAATGATTCGGGACTACCAAGAGATTGGGATATTGTCTCATCTCCACCTAAAACCATAAGGTATAGGGTGTAGGGGGTGACCTATGTTAATCTCAAACAGCATTGCGTAGCACCGCCCCCCAAAATTGCTATGGTGGTATAGCAGATAGCGGGATAAACGCTATTGCAGAGACTAAAAACCATTGTACAGAGTAAATATAAATGGTCAAAAATAGAGAAGTACACAAAATTAAAGAGAACATTATACTTGATAGTTAAAAAATCCAAAGTATATAGAGAAATAAAACTTAAGGAGTGTTAAGAGTCCCACAACGCACAATATATGGCATGAATTTGTGCTTATAAGTGGGGGCAATCCTCCTCCTACAAGCCAGTTTTGTAGGGTTGATTTAGGACCAATTCACACATTCAAAGGAGAGAAAAAGAAGAATAAAACAGACTGAACTAGAAGTAAGAAAAGAACCACTGTTTATGAACTAGAACATTACGGGTTCGGATTGAAATTTATATCCTTAAAAGAAAATATAACAATTTAAAAAATGACAGGGATTTATTCCTAAAATTCTAATAGCATACGGGATAACAGTTTTGGGTCGCAATTCTGCCACAAATAGAGGTCGCTACAGCTACTTTTGTTGATGGCAGCAGGCTAAAAGTCTCGCACCCCACCCTATCACCGCTATGCTATTCATCTATAGCACACTATTGACAATATAGGATGCTGCCAGATATTTCCATCTCAATGAGTGTAGTTAGTATAAGTACGTCATCACCCAGAACTACACATTGCAACCTAATATTTCACACTAAAAAATATGTCAAAGGGAATTTGTGAGAAACCTAAATTATCTTAGTAATGCAACATGTTATTGCTTTCTTAGTGAGTCTAGTTAGTCTTTCATGTCATCACACAAAACTAAACTCCGGGTTATAGGGACGTAACCAAGATCCCATTACTTGCCAAGTGAAGGGATTCTCTAATGCAAATTGAGCAGGACTTTTAATTCGGATGAAGTTCACAATTGGATATTAAGCCTTTGTTTGATAATCTTTTAGATTATGGAAATAAGCTAAAAATAACGTATAGACATTCCATAAGTCTTTTCTTAGATCTCGCAATCAGTTTATCAAGTGTTTATGCTAGTAGATAAGCTAAAACAAATCAAAATATCAAATCCAAATACACTCTAAGAAATAATTTCGATACAACCCTCCAATACACTAGGATTCCACTCCCACTCCCGCTCCCTTAAAAATCCTAACTAGACTCCGACACCGCTTGATTGATTTCATTCCCACCCCTGTTTATAGTCGACGTGGGACTAAATCACTTACGGCTGATCATTAGACAATGCATCTATGACCACTAACAGCCAATGTATAATCAATAGTTTTATGATCTTTTATACTATGAATCTATGATTAAACTTATCACCGCCTCGTCACCTTAAAACCAGGATACCATAGAACAAATTACAAGAAAAATGTAAAATTTACACATTTTTATTCCCTAACAAATAACCAGTTTGAAAGGGGAAACTATAAGTGGAGAATCAATAGCGATATTGATGATTCCTCTTTCTCTAATGTTGATAGAAAACCATGATGAGAACATTTATCAAACACTTTGAGTTCAAACCAGAAGAGATAATAAGATTGATTAATGTGGGGCAAAGCTTTAGAGAATAGAAAAGAACAAAGAACGGTGGTCGATGAGTTACCAGGGGTGACACTGATTGAGCGTGGCGAAGATCGGGAAGCTCAAAGACGATTGGCAAGGAAAGATTGTTTGGACGTGCAACTGAACTAATTGGAGTCAAAATCTCTTCTTTTTTACTCCCTCCATCTCAAAAAGATGGAAAAAAAAAAAAACATTACTCGGAATGCATTTAGTAAACAATAAAATTCTAATAGCATACAAGATAACAGTTTTGGGTCGCAATTCCGCCACAAATAGAGGCCGCTACAACTACTTTTGCTGATGGAAACAGGCCAAAAGTCTCGCACCCAACCCTATCACCGCTATTCTATTCCTCCATAGCACACTATTGACAACATAGGATGCTTCTAGATATTGCCATCTCAATAAGTGTAGTTAGTATAAGTACGTCATCACCCAGAACTACACATTGCAATCTAACATTTCACACTAAAAAATATGTCAAAGGGAATTTGTGAGAAACCTAAATTATATTAGTAATGCAACGTGGTATTGCTATCTTAGTGAGTCTAGTTAGTCTTTCATGTCATCACACAAAACTAAACTTCGGGTTATAGGGACGTAACTAAGATCCCATTACTTGCCAAGTGAAGGGATTCCCTAATGCAAATTGAGAAGCACTTTTAATTCGGATGAAGTTCGCAATTGGATATTAAGCCTTTGTTTGATAATCTTTTATATTATGGAAATAAGCTAAAAATGACTTATAGACATGCCATAAGTCTTTCCTTAGCTCTCGCAATCAGTCTCACAAGTTTTTATGCTAGTAGATACGCTAAAACAAATCAAAATATCAAATCCAAATACACCCTAAGAAAAACTTTCGATACAACCCTATAATACACTAGGATTCCACTCCCACTACCGCTCCCTTAAAAATCCTAACTAGACTCCGAAACCGCTTGATTGATTCCATTCCCACCCCCATTTATAGTCGACGTGGGACTAAATCACTTACTCCTGATCACTAAACAATGCATCTATAACCACTAACAAACAATGTATAATCAATAGTTTTATGATCTTTTATACTATTAATCTATGATTAAACTTATCACCGCCTCGTCACCTTAAAACTGGGATACCATAGAACAAATTACAATAAAAGATGTAAAATTTACATATATTTATTCCCTAACAAATAAGCAGTTTGAAAGGGGGAACTATAAGTGGAGAATCAATAGCGATATTGATGATTCCTCTTTCTCTAATGTTGATAGAAAACCATGGTGAGAACATTTATCAAAAACTTTGAGTGCAAACCAGAAGAGATAATAAGATTGATACAAGTGAGGCAAAACTTTAGAGAATCGAAACATTACCGAATATGTGGATTGTCGAAGTTGCTACGAGACGTTGTTGTTGCTCACTGTGATGCAGTTGACAGAAGGTGAGCTTGACGGCGAGAAGGAACGCTGGAATGCGGATGAATGGCGTTGCAGAGATGGAATCAGCGGAGGTCGTGAAGTTGCTGGCTGTCGCGGAGGAGACCGAAGGTTGAAGATAGTCCGATGAGGTTTGTGTTGAGGCGGAGTGAGGCGCGGCTGGTGGAGATTCAGAAGGGTACGGTAGGAGTGGAAGAGAACAGGGAGTATATATGGCAACACAGCGGTGAGCTACGGCGAAGCAGTGAGGAAGAGGCCGGAGCTGTGAGAAAGAGTGAAAGGTTGGGGTTACAGTGGAGGCTGGGTTTTTGATGAAGGCAGAGAGTGAGATGGAGGAGTAGTGAGACGGAAGATGGTGTCGAAACGGAAACTGAAGGCTGGAGAACGGAACAGAATTGCGGGAGGGTGTTGAGGGCTGTGACAGGGTGAAGGGAAGCGGTGAAGAGAGAGGGAATCGTGACAGAGGGACGAAGGAGTTGAGATGAGGGTTACGGCAGATGAAAGTTAGAAACAGAGGGGATTTGTGGTGTGGGAATGGAAGCAGGGACTTTTGGTGAGGATTGGGTATGAAAACCGGAGAACACAGTGGTGAACAGAGAACTTTTTTTTTTTTTTTTATAACTTTGGCCACTGTGTTGTTTTGCTCTTTCCCTCGCCTCCGTTGCTACGTTTTTCTTTTTTCCAAAATGGCCTACCTTTTCTCAAGAGTCAGTAACATACATTTATACAATACCAATGAGGTTTAGCAATATTTCAGTAATACCTAAAATGCCTTTTTCACAAAATGGGACATAAAGTCCAAAAGATAAAAAAATATTGTATTCAAAAACATTTTTGTTTTGATTTTTGAAGATAAAAATTGGACACTTAAAATTATAAAAAATGATAAAAGTTTGGACAATAAATTATCCGAAAAATAAAATGATTACATTAAAATAAAGCACAGATATCAAAGATTGAAGAAAAATTATAAAAATAATTAAAATCGAAATAAAATGATAATAAAGAATACCCAACTTTAAAACATTTACAATTAAAAACAAGACTTCGAAACGTACCGAAAAATTAGGGAAAACACATTTTATGATTTACGCGATACGTAAATTTATAAAACAGTGAGTGAAAGATGAAAACTTGAAATATTTTCCCCGCTGATTTTTGCACAATATCGAATTGTTTTTAATAGTCTGTTTATAAAACCGAAATATTGATATCATCGACATATAAATAATTTAAAACAATGCACTAAACAAGCAGATAGGTAAAAATAAATGAAGTGAAAATAACGGGTATTTTATAACTAAAAATGATGCGAATATCGATTTAGACTGACTTTTGATCAGTTTAAATACGACGAAATGATGTAAATGCAATGAGTGAATGACTGTTTTTTTTATATAAACAGAATGCAAGTAGAAAAATAGCATGATAAAATTTGGGGTGCGACACAGTCTCACAAGTTTTTATGCTAGTAGATAAGCTAAAACAAATCAAAATATCAAATCCAAATACGCCCTACGAAAAACTTTCAAAACAACCCTCTAATACACTAGGATTCTACTCCCACCCCGTCTCCCTTAAAAATACTAACTAGACTCTGACACCGCTTGATTAATTCCATTCCCACCCCCGTTTATAGCCGATGTGGGACTAAATCACTTACGCCTGATCACTAAACAATGCATCTATGACCACTAACAACCAATGTATAATCAATAGTTTTATGATCTTTTATACTATTAATATATGATTAAACTTATCACTGCCTCGTCACCTTAAAATCGGTATACCATAGAAAAAATTACAAGAAAAGATGTAAAATTTACAAATATTATTCCCTAACAAATAAGCAGTTTGAAAGGGGAAACTATAAGTGGAGAATCAATAGCGATTTTGAAGATTCCACTTTCTCTAATGTTGATATAAAACCATGGTGAGAACATTTATCAAACACTCTGAGTGCAAACCAGAAGAGATAATAATATTGATGCAAGTGAGACAAAGCTTTAGAGAAGACAAAAGAACGAAGAACGGTGGTCGACGAGTTACCAGGGGTGACACTAATTGAGCGCGGCGGAGATCGGGAAGCTCAGAGATGATTGGTAATGAGAGGCTGTTTAGACGTGTAACTAAACTAATTAGAGTCAAAATATCTTCTTTTTTACTCTCTCCATCTCAAAAAGATGGAAAAAAGCATTACTCGGAATGCATTTAGTAAACAATAAAATTCTAATAGCATACAAGATAACAGTTTTGGGTCGCAATTCCGCCACAAATAGAGGCCACCTTTTTTGATGGCGAGCCAAAAGACTCGCACCCCACCCTATCACCGCTATGTTATTCCTCTATATCACACTATTGACAACATCAGATGCTGCCAGATATTTCCATCTCAATAAGTGTAGTTAGTATAAGTACGTCATCACCCAGAACTACGCATTGCAATCTAATATTTCATACTAAAAAATATGTCAAAGGGAATTTGTGAGAAACCTAAATTATCTTAGTAATGCAACCTTGTATTGCTTTCTTAGTGAGTCTAGTTAGTCTTTCACAAATCTAAACCTCGGGTTATAGGAACGTAAAGATCCCATTAATGAAGGGATACTATAATGCAAATATAGCAGGACTTTGAATTCGGAAGAAGTTAACAATTGAATATTAAGCCTTTCTTTTTTAATCTTTTATAATATGGAAATAATCTAAAAATAACTTATAGACATGTCATAAGTCTTTCCTTAGCTCTCGCAATCAGTCTCACAGGTTTTTATGCTAGTAGATAAGCTAAAACAAATAAAAATAACAAATCCAAATACACCCAAAGAAAAACTTTCGATACAACCCTCCAATACACTAGGATTCCACTACCACCCCCACTCCCTTAAAAATCCTAGCTAAACTCCGAAACTGCTTGATTGATTCCATTCCCACCTTCGTTTATAGTCGACCTAGGACTAAATCACTTACTAAACAATGCATCTATAACCACTAACAGCCAATGTATAATCAACAGTTTTATGATCTTTTATACTATGAATCTATGATTAAACTTATCATCGCCTCGTCAACTTAAAATTGGGATACCATAGAACAAATTACAAGAAAACATGTAAAATTTACAGATTTTTATTCCCTAGCAAATAAGCAATTCGAAAGGGGAAACTATAAGTGGAGAATCAATAACGATATTGATGATTCCTCTTTCGATAATGTTGATAGAAAACCATGGTGAGAACATTTATCAAACACTTTGAGTGCATACCAGAAGAGATAATAAGATTGATGCAAGTGGGGTAAAACATTAGAGAAGAGAAAAGAACGGAGAATGGTGGTCGACGAGTTACCAGGGGTGACACTGATTGAGCGCGACGGAGATCGGGAAGCTCAGAGACGATTGGCAATAAGAGATTGTTTGGACGTGCAACTGAACTAATTGGAGTCAAAATCTCTTCTTTTTTATTCCCTTCATCTTAAAAAGAAGGGAAAAAGCATTACTCGGAATGCATTTAGTAAACATTAAATTTCTAATAGCACACAGGATAACAATTTTGGATCGCAGTTCCGCCACAAATTGAGGTCGCTACAGCTGCTTTTGCTGATGGCAGCAGGCCAAAAGTCTCGCACCCCACCCTATCACCGCTATGCTATTCCTCTATAGCATACTATTGACAACATAGGATGTTGCCAGATATTTCCATCTCAATAAGTGTAGTTAGTATAAGTACGTCATTACCCAGAACTACACATTGCAATCTAATCTTTCACACTAAAAAATATGTCAAAGGGAATTTGTGAGAAACCTAAATTATCTTAGTAATGCAACCTGGTATTGCTTTCTTAGTGAGTCTAGTTAGTCTTTCATGTCATCACACAAAACTAAACTTCGGGTTATAGGGACGTAACCAAGATCACATTACTTGCCAAGTGACGGGATTCTCTAATGCAAATTGAGCGGGACTTTTAATTCAGATGAAGTTCACAATTGGATATTAAGACTTTTGTTTGAAAATCTTATATATTATGGAAATAAGCTAAAAATAACTTATAGACATGCCATAAGTCTTTCCTTAGCTCTCGCAATCAGTCTTACAAGTGTATGTTAGTAGATAAGCTAAAACAAATCAAAATATCAAATCCAAATACACCCTAAGAAAAACTTTCGATACAATCCTCCAATTTACTAGGATTCCACTTCCACTCCCGCTCCCTTAAAAATCCTAACTAGAGTCCTACATCTCTTGATTGATTCCATTCCCACCCCTGTTTATAGTCAACGTGGGACTGAGTCACTTACACTTGATCACTAAATAATGCATCTATGACCACTAACAGTCAATGTATAATCAATAGTTTTATGATCTTTTATACTATGAATCTATGATTAAACATATCACCGCCTTGTCACCTTAAAATCGGGATACCAAAGAACAAATTACAAGAAAATATGTAAAATTTACACATTTTTATCCCCTAACAAATAATCAGTTTGAAATGGGAAACTATAAGTGGAGAATCAATAGCGATGTTGATGATTCCTCTTTCTCTAATGTTGATAGTAAACCATGGTGAGAAAATTTATCAAAAAATTTGAGTGCAAACCAGAGGAGATAATAAGATTGATGTAAGTGGGGCAAATCATTAGAGAAGAGAAAAGAACAGAGAACAGTGGTCGACGAGTTACCAGGGGTGACACTGATTGAGCGCGGCGGAGATCGGGAAGCTCAGAGGCGATTGGCAAGGAGAGATTGTTTGGACGTGCAAGTGAACTATTTGGAGTCAAAATATATTCTTTTTTACTCCCTCTATCTCAAAAAGAAGGAAAAAGCATTACTCAGAATGCATTTAGTAAACATTAAAATTCTAATAGCACACAGGATAACGGGTCGCAATTCGGCCACAAATAGAGGCCGCTATAGCTGCTTTTGCTGATTGCAGCAGGCCAAAAGTCTCGCACCCCACCCTATCACCGCTATGCTGTTCCTATATAGCACACTATTGACAACATAGGATGCTGCCAGATATTTCCATCTCAATAAGTGTAGTTAGTATAAGTACGTCATCACCCAGAACTACACATTGCAATCTAATATTCGACACTCTAAAATATGTCAAAGGGAATTTGTGAGAAACCTTAATTATCTTAGTAATGCAACCTGGTATTGCTTTCTTAGTGAGTCTAGTTAGTCTTTCATGTCATCACACAAAACTAAACTTCGGGTTATAAGGACGTAACCTAGATCCCATTACTTGGCAAATGAAGGGATTCTCTAATGCAAAATGAGCAGGACTTTTAATTCGGAAGAAGTTCACAATTGGATATTAAGCCTTTGTTTTATAATCTTTTATATTGTGGAAATAAGCTAAAAATAACTTATAGACATGCCATAAGTCTTTCCTTAGTTCTCGCAATCAGTATCACAAGTGTTTATGCTAGTAGATAAGCTAAAATAAATCAAAATATCATATCCAAATACACCCTAAGAAAAACATTCGATACAACCCTGCAATACACTAGGATTCCACTCCCACTCCTTTAAAAATCCTAACTAGACTCCGACACCGCTTGATTAATTCCATTCCCACCCCCGTTTATAGTCGACGTGGGACTAAATCACTTACACCTGATCACTAAGCAATGCATCTATGACGACTAACAACCAATGTATAATCAATAGTTTAATGATCTTTTATACTATGAATCTATGATTATACTTATCACCGCCTCGTCACCTTAAAAACGATATACCATAGAACAAATTACAAGAAAAGATGTAAAATTTACACATTTTTATTCCCTAAAAAATAAGCAGTTTGAAAGGGAAAACTATAAGTGGAAAATCAATAGTGATATTGATGATTCCTCTTTCTCTAATGTTGATAGAAAACCATAGTGAGAACATTTATCAAACACTTTTCGTGCAAATCAGAACAGATTATAAGATTGATGCAAGTGTGGGAAAGCTATAGAGAAGAGAAAAGAACAAAGAACGGTGGTCGACGAGTTACCAGGGGTGACACTGATTGAGTGCGGTGGAAATCGGGAATCCCAGAGACAATTTGCAAAGATAGATTGTTTGGACATGCAACTGAACTAATTGGAGTCAAAATCTCTTCTCTTTTACTCCCTCCATCTCAAAAAGCATTACTCGGAATGCATTTAGTAAACAATGAAATTTTTATAAACTATTTAATTAAATTATTAGACTTTACTTGAATTTTATAATTTTGTACGTACTATTTTATTATATATTTAATATTATTTAAAATTTGAATTTAAATTATGTTTTTTAAAATTTATGATATGAGATTTTAAAAATATATAAATATTAGTTGTATTTTGTAAAGACAGAATTATCCGATTTGATCAATATTATACTTATATAACTTTATAATAATGGTCGGTCTATTTAACCGAGTTATTTGGTTTAATCTGATTTGGTCACGCGGTTCGACCCATAACTCAATTTTGTTTGGATCGATGGAATCAGATGGAGCGTAGCATAATAAAATGAAATAAAAAGATATTTTATTGTTTGAATAATTTAAAAATGGATTCAATACCCTCCCCAATTTGATAATCGATCCAATTTAAAACTCTGGTTATTCTAAAATGTAAGAGAGAATCAACTTTCATTCTCTCTATAGTAAAATTAAATACAAATTGTATTTAATTTACCATCTCTTCCGTCTTTTATATTATTAACAATTAATTAAAATTGTTTTTATATTTTATTATATTTAAAAAAAAATCACAAATCAAATAATTATACTTTTGCTTCTTTTTTGTTTTTTGTGTAAGCAAGGATATATTAATAAGGGAGAACTAAGGGTTCTCCAACCCTTTTATCCAAACCGGGATAACCGGACAAAAAGAAAGGAAGTACAAACCAACGCATCCTACGATAAAAATAACAATGGATATTTGCAAAATTCGTAGAGACTATAATTGAGATGTGTAATATCTCACATTAAAGATCACCTAAAAGCCAAAATCTTTATACTCTTAACCGTGTTATTCACATTCTACTTGTTATTTCGGAAACAAATCACATTTCTTAATAACCATAATGACCACAAAGTTGTGAGTCAAATCACTCATAATTTTCCTTCTTTGACTTTCCTCTTTTTACTGAAATCATACCAATCCAAAAAACTAAATAAACACTCCTCCTCCAAACCAACCGTTTTGCCCACCCAAATAGCATTTTCCTTCCAAATAATCACCATCACATAGAACTTGAAAAAAATATGGTCTCTACTTTCCTTTTCTATACCACATAAACACACACTTTTGAGAATCAACTGGAAAAACTATACCTTTTAACATCAAAAGGTCTTTAGTTGAAAGTCTATTCACTAAAAGTCTCCAACCAAAGACTTTTATCTTAAAAGGGACATCCCCTTTCCACACCATGCCCAAGGCAACATCATATTTATTTGGAGGACCATACGATATTCTAAAACTTACATAAAATTGGTAACATGAAAAAATCAAAAAAGTCTCATTCGACTCCTTGCTCCAAACAACTTTATCAAATTCTTCTGAGGATACACCATACCCAACCAACTTATCAATGAGGGAGGCTACAACGACACCCAAAATCGGGTACAACGACACTCCCCCTCCCAAACCAAAATCACCCCAACTCCACTCCCCTCCTTGCAACCCCTATACCCGCCCAAACCAAAATCACCCCAACTCTTTTTTGTCTTATAAATATTTTGGAATAGATGGGAGTATGATACAGCGACTTGATATTAATTTTGCACGTATACAAAAAATGCATAATTTTATTTTATGTCAGCGTGTATACACAGACAATACAATTCTCACCAGTGCTAACATTTATTATTTAGTGTCTTTGATACCTTTAGGTTTTTTTGCCATATGTTTGCATCGACGAAAAATATTGAAGTAGAAGGGAATAAAACGAAGCGAAATGAAGTCGAACGGAACGCAGTATAAATTTCACTCTTTTACTATATTATTTAGTTATTTTATTTAACATGTTTCATTCCATTACAAACACTTTAAATTGGATGAAAAAAAAAGGAAATTAAATGAAATGGGATGGAATGAATTCTACCCTTATTCCATTCGATCAATTATTTGTAAATTAAAGCAATAGAATCACATTAGTTATCATACTATTTTATTCCATATCACCAATTCAAACATAATTTTAATGTATTTAGAAGAAAAATAAGTGATTAAAATATATTTTTTATGAGTGAGAAAGAATGGTGAGAGAAGTAGAGACAAAGTACCAACGATAACAAAACTCAAAAGTAACATATGAAAAATTTGTTTCACGGTATTAAAAATTAATTCAAAAATATTTTTTTTAGACACTTCATCAGCCTGTCCAACAACAACTTGTTCAACAATTGTCTCCTCCACAACAACCTTCTCATCAATTGTCGGCTCCACAACAATCATCACATGAACCTCCTTAGCAATTATCAGCTCCAAAATAGCATGCTCGGTAACAGAAGAAGGTACCTTCTTAGCAGTAGAAACTCTAGCAATATGGCGTCATGGCGCGCGAAACTACATGCTCAACCAACTAATTCTGGTGAGAACTAGTCGGAAGATGTCGTCTAGGCCGTAGCTCGAAAGCATGTGCCTCATTAGCTCGAGCAAGAGCTTCCGCGCTATCAGTCAGTCTGCCCGCAACAAAATTGTCTTCGCCCCTTGTCCTCATTGAAACAATGAACAAAGGGGAAAAAATAGAAGAAAAAAGGTAAATTTTAAAATTTCTGATGTAAAAATTGAACTATAAAAAATTTTAAAATTTCTAATATAAAATGAAAAAAAAATAATCATAAATTTTGAAATTTTCTATACAAATACACTGGAAATTTATTTTTGTGAAAATCTACCAGAAATTTTGCAAAAATACCAAAAATTTCTTACTATTTCGTGAAAAGTTCGATGTCTCTTGTAAATCTTCGATATCGGCCAAGAAATTTTTCAAATTTGCGGTTTGGTATTAGAAATTTCAAATAATTATGAAAAAAAAAATTATTTTGACTATTTTGGTCTTCTCGTACACTTTATTTTAGGGGGTGCTTAGTATAATTGTGGCACTGTAAAGTTAAATCATCTTTTTTATTTTATATTTCACATGACCCAACTTTGTACACTTTATTTTAGGGGGTGCTTAGTATAATTGTGGCACTGTAAAGTTAAATCATCTATTTTATTTTATATTTCACATGACCCAACTTTTCAAAATGCCGGATTTCAAGTAGGGGGTGTTTGCAGTCATTTGTATATTTTTGCGATAAAACTCAAACTAGACCAAATCAATAAACAGCGGGTTAACGGGTTAACGATTGGTTTGCCGTAGGATGTTTGTAATGCAAAGTATTGCAATAATGCTGTTCAATTAATTGTCCCGTTGTCCGGTCTCATGTAAATTGTTTAGTGATAGCCCGATAGGGTGGTTTGCATTGGTTTAACTTAGAGTTTCATATCGGTTCTTTGGGTTGCTGTATAAGTGACCGTATAAGTGACCATTAAGGAACGTTATTTGTAAAATTTTGCCTACTGTGAGCACAAAATTATGATCATTGCTAGATGTTTAATTTATTTTGCCTTTCCAAACAAAACTTATAATATGAGACAGATGTAGATGTAGTACACTGTAGTACTAAGCCTTTTTTAAGAAAAGGGGATATATGTATAAGACAGAAAAGATGACAAAATCAGATGGAAATTGTTGTTACACAAAATAGCATGAAAACTTGTTTAATGGTAAGAAGACAACCAGCAACGCAACTTATGTAATGGTAAGAAGACAACCAGCAAGGCCTCAACTGAGACAGACTCATGACCAAAGGCGCCTTCTTATTTCCTTTCCTAACAAACCTGAGGAAAATATTATTGGAGTAACACAAGACTGCCATCATATTGTATACAGTCCTATGCATTTAAACTCATTAGGTCCTCACAGGTCCTCTGGACCATTAATTTCCTGCACATACAATTCAACCATTAGGTCAGTCAAAACAAAAATAAGTCTTATCCCACTAAATGGAGTCAGCAGCATGACAACATACATCCGACAAAAAAAAATCTTGTATAGTTAAATACCTTGTTTGCAAGTACGACTCCGTCAGGAATTTCCAGCTTTACGCCAGATTTGGCTACGATACTGACTTTCCCCTGTTTAGACATCAGAAAAACAACAGATATCATTATAATGGAACAATGGTTACTGAATGTCAGAAAATAAACTGAGAACCTCGTCAAAAGAGTTTTGGGTCAGTTAGTACATCAATGAAAATGAAATAAGGTTCAAAGTAAATTCTGGTTTATATAGCTTTTCTTTATTCAGTTTTTGGGTCACTATAATTTTATTTCTTGGGTATAAGGAGTACACTTACAAAGCTAAACGATAGAACCAATCCAATCAATCTTAAAAGAGTAAATATCTAATTGATAAAAAAAATTATAGCATTGTATTCGTCTAATATATCATATTATCAATCATCAATATTCCACAATGATCATTGGAATTGTAAGACAATAATCAGATTCATCTCTCTATTGACATTTGCAGTTATCACAAAAGTGAATAATATCATGGATGCATTTGACAACAAATAGAAGCAGATTGACAAGCCCTGATTAATATTTAGCAATTATAGTAAGGCTATAGAAAGAACAATCATGAACTAAAACAACAATACCTTGAGGATGACACCAGCTCCAAACCATACATCGCCAGCTACTTTTACACTGTCAAGCTCAACGATACTAGGAATTGACTTGAAGCGGCTCAAGAAGTTGCTAACCTGTGAAGGAGGCCAAGTCAATTAGTATTATAGTTAGCAAACAACACACATTAATCTGTAATATAGATCTTAACCTTCTTAAATTCTGGCCCCAGTTCAATAGCAGGGTTTTCAGGATTAGTCCTAGCTGGGTTCCGAATGACGGATCCATCTTCCAAGGTGTAGAGGTCCGACTGAAAAAAGAGACAACAAATCATGTCAACAAGAGATAAAAAGTCAGATTCCAAGCAAGTAGTCATGCCTTGTGTCAGAAAAACTTAGAACCTGGACAAGAAGCAAATCTGAAGTTGCCTTCACTGGAAGGAATCGGGATCGAGGAACATTAATCCCAATAGCCTTGTCAAAGAACTGTTAAAAAATGTGAAATTAATAGCACTAGAAGGAAGCGATAGCAGAGAAAACATTATATGTTAATAAAAAACGGGTACCCTTATCGCTGCACCAGCTGCAGTTTCCAGCTGAAGAACTTTTACTCCATCAACTTCCTAGAAATCCATAAAATTTTGTGGGAAATTTCACATGTCAATATATTAGACAAACGACGGATTCGCGGTATAGCATCCAGACCCCATTAAGAGAAAATAAAGAAATACAGAGTATCCCTTGAAAAATAACCAATCTGACCTTTGGATTGGGAATAATCTCCATCTTGAGAGCATCAGCTTCGACAAGTCTTTTGATTGCTTTCAAGTTCACCCACCTGTAGATGATTGTCAATACCTACTTATGCATGTGTAATCTAAACAATCAGGCACTAACCAGCAAAACTTACAAATTATTTGTGTTGAAAATTTTGAACTTCTCTATTGACTTGAATTCACCTACCTGCAGAGAATAGCATTTCATGGGAAAAGAATGATTAGCAAATCTTTTCTCCACTCTCCACGAAAATTCAGGTTTACTATCATCACTTACAAGTTACAAACAAGTCCCTGCCACCATATATTGTGTTGAAATAATTGTAAAAGTATGTTCTGTCCCTTTAACTATATGGCCTTAAATCATCGATGTGAATATTGTAAAAAAAGGCAACATCTCAGTCTATATATTAATGCTTAATTACTACTGTTGTTTTCAAACAAATATAGTTAACATTACAAAACTAAGTTGTTTAACTAAAATGGTTGCCTATATTTGGAAGAGATATGATCTGAGAATAAGAAACAGATTGGTAACTTACATGTTCATCTGCGACTTGTGCAATTTCTAGGAGCTGCATTAAAGAATAGATCAGATGAAATATTGCTATAACTAGAGTACTAAATCAATCAGATAAAATACTGGTCATGAAAAATTAAATCAGCAAAATTACTTGCCTGAACCCTTCCTTCATAAGAAATCAAAGTGCCACCTTTAACATCGGCCAATGTTTTTGGAGTTACCTGCATAATAAGAACATACCATTATTGAACTAGTGTAAGTCTAAAAGATAAAAGGAAACTACTAGATAACAATCATATTTCTTTACCTCCATACAATATTCATTCTTGTGCTCGATCAGATGGTTTAAGATTTCTAAATCAATGAGTCAAGCACACAAATAGAACTAATGGCATAATTTTCATGTGAGTAACAGCCATAAACAAATGAAAAATTAAGAACAATGGAAACTTAATTAAGGATACTCAAGTCAACTATAGCTCCCAAGTTATCTGAATTGGCAACAAACACATACTCTTTACCCTGCAAGAACAATAGGGAAAAGAAAACAATAGTGATGATAATGGTCATAAAAATAAATAAAAGACAGTCCATCTATAAACAATTTGAGCTGTTGGTTGACCTGTGACAATAGTGCATCAAGTTTTCCACTGTTCGATAATGATGGGAAGACATCCCCATGACCAGGAGGATACCTGTGCACAGGAATTACTCATAAGCCAAAATTTGAATTCTATTTGCAGATAAGCTCAAGGTTAGTTTCAACAAGCTTGAACATTTTCTACAAGAAAAAAAAAAAAACTTTCTACAGAAAAACAACCGTAAATCAGAGGTACCATATCATATACTTTCTCTGGTCCCTATTATAAGAAAAGATCAATTTTTCGGGTTCATTGAATAATTGATGTATTTGATCTCTATATAGAACATATAGATCAGTTATTCAATAAACTTGAAATGATAGCTTTTCCATATAATTAATATGGACCAGAGGGCGTACAACCTAATCAAGGTTGTTAGTTAGTTACTGTAAATTAGTGGAACCTCCATACAATAGATTTATAATTATTTTGTTATACATATAATAAATCAACTATTTGACATTTTAAGAAAAATTTCATTCAGGGGGAAACAGAGAATTTAAGTAATGCATCAATATGTTACCCTGAACAATCTTATTTTAAGTCAAATCATTGAGAGAAGAATTTAGTTTCTATTCAAATGACAACTAGAGGTCTGAGCAAACAGCAATTACAAATCCATAAATAGGACACATGTTGGTCGGGATCCAAGATATATTGAAAGAAACCAGCATCAAAGAATTTCGCAAGTAAAAAATGATAAATTTGTCTGAGTGCTCTACACTAATTACGAACTTTGCATAAAAAGCCATCAACTTTAATCATTTTCAGAGATTAGCATGAATTCATTTAGATGCGAGTCTATATTGATCACTTACTAATTTATCAGTCAGTTAAAAAAAAAACACAAAAATGATGTAAATCTTGTGAAAGTTGTGAAAATACAAAGCAAATAAAGACATACCACCCATCCTTGCCAGTGTTCCCTTTCGAAGGCAATGGTAAAAAGTCATCAGCAACCAGTCGAGGATATTGGCTCTGCATAAATTCGTATAGTGCAACAAAATATCAAAAACAAGAAGTTAAAAGCTATAAGTCCAGAAAATCCATAACATAGTAAAACCAGCCATTAAAGTTACAAACCTGGTTAAAAGTATGAATCTCAATATTCGAGTTTTGGTATTTTTCAACAATCTACAAACAGTCATACAGTCAGTTTACATGTCAATTCGAGTTATATTTCGATTCAGTTAAGTGGATAAAAGGGACAAGTACCTTTTGAGTGTCGTCATGAGTGTTGAATGAGTTCATCAAAAGCAAAGGAACACTGCTCCCATATTTGGAATTGAGATTCTGCAACGGTTGAATTTATCAGTGGAAAGCCCGCACGGAAAAGGAGGAAAACAGAATAAAAAATCAAGCAAAAATAATGGCCAGAAAATAACCTCAATTTGGACGACAATCAAATCTAAAAATGTGAGTCCATCACGAACTTCAATGACGGATCTGCATTTCATTTGCATACAAATTAACACTTATACACAAAAACAGATTACCAAAAATAATGATCTAAGACAATAAAACATTCCTTCAAAAATTTATCCCACCACAAGTCATCAAAATGATTCTCTACTTTCCTTAGATTCTACATTAAATATATTGAGAAAATAGTTCACATTTTCCTTAAAACAAATAGAGCAATCTTTTTTTACTTTCGCACTCTGGTTCCTAGAGGAATGGACCCTATTAATCCAGAGCTCGTGAATTAGGTATGAACAATGGTCAAACTCTGGTTCCTAGGGGAATGGGAACTATTAATCCAGAACTTGTAAATTGAGGTATGAACATTGGTCAAACATTGTTCCCGCCAAGAATCAAACTTACCACTAGAGCCAAGTGCTTGGTTTAAATAAAGCAATCTTTTGATCAGCATCAAGTTATAAAATCACATGATATTAACAATCAATCAAATTCCTCTTTATAAAAATAATCAGTCAAGTTCATAAAAGCGATCTTATCAAATCTCGAATTAAATATCACACATATCCTCCAAATACATACTTTGGACCAGTGCAACCCATAGTTGTCCCCAAGCCTCCATTAAGCTTCAACACCACAAGCTTATCCAAAAGACTCTTGATGTCAGCAGAACCTGAAAACCGAATTAGTTACACTAACTAAAACGAAATCATTCCATCATAACACAAGTTACAAAATCAAATCACCAAACACAAAACAGAAAACCGTAAACATTTACCAGCAGGAGTTGGCGCCAAAGTGTCATAAGGTACAACCACTTCGTCAGTTGGCGTCTGGATCTTACTCCATTCTACATGTTGCGCTTCGCCGCTACAGCACATTCAAATCAATAAATCAATAAATACAAATAAATAACGGATCTATTACGGAGAAAAAAGAAAAACAAATAAATCCATAAATACATCATCATAGATCAAAATGTGAAGCTCGAATCAGTGATCTATTTACCTGAGATAACGAGAGACGAGGTTGATGAATCCGATTTTCTCATTCTCACTGCAACAAACAACACAGCGACGGAGGATTTGAGATTGTGAAATCATAGATCGTGAAAAGAATCAACAGATTTGGTGATTAACGACGAAATAGAGAGAATGTGATACCTGATTTGTTCCAATCCAGCGACGGAGGATTTGAGATTGTCGAGGTTCGCATCGGTGGCGGTGGCAGCCATTGGCGAGGAAGGTTTGAGAGAGAAAGGATGTGTGTGTGGAGAGAAGAGAGCGAGAAGAAGGTGATGAATGTGTGAATGATGAGAGGGTGTGGTGTTTAATAGTCGTTGATATGTGGAAATGCTGTAAGAAATTGACACGAGAACAAAAACGCTCGTGTGTCAGTGTAGATTAAGTTTGGAATGAAAGAATATGCTTTTGTATTGCACTGCAAAATTACTAAATACTACTGTATATTTTATTTTCATGCACCAGCTGGTTGGTAGTAAACTAGTAATACTATGCTATCAGATGATTCTCTCGTCAAATTGTGAAAAAGAGTGGCGCATCTTTCACTCAAAGCTAAAATGAATAGTGTTTAATAAGATTTCACACTCATTAATAAATATAATAATATTAATATTAGACATTGTATTTTTGTTAAATTAGTTTTATTAATATATTAAAAATAATGTAAAGTATAATAATATAAGACACAATTAAAAAAAAGTCATCATTTCTGCATTGAAAAATAATAATAACATTTATTTTAAAACACATTTAATAATAAAAATAACATTCATTTTAAAACGGAAGAAATAATATATTTAAAGTTTAATTACTGTATTTATCATCTATATTTTAAATTTAAATCATTGTTGTTATGTAGCAACACTCTTTTGCGTTTTAAATTTATAATGTAGTTTTTTTTAATTATATGTTATTTATAAAATGTGAATTAATGGCTCTTGCCGCCACAATTAATTATCATTCTTAGTGTGGTCTCACGTTGTCTTTAATTTTTCTATTACTTTTTGGTGTTATGAGCTATAGTAATGTTGAAGAAAAAAATTCATCACTCAAGTTTTTAAAAGATATTTTAAAGTTATTTTTAATAAAAAAAATGGTTTTTAATTGAAAATATATCAAGAAGAATAAAAGTGCTTGAATTATAAATATTCATAATAAATCAATTAAACATATAATTCTAATAACTAGGATGTTATATGCACTTTGAGCATGTAACTCATACTAAATGAGAAACTCCTCAAAACTACGTGCCTAAGTAAGCTGCTATGTTAGATAAAATATTATGATTGAATGGATCTAGACTTGAATCATGAACTAAAACACTTTTTTTATACATATTTAAAGCACTCTCAATATGTCTTAGAGTTGGAACGCATGAATATTTAAGATAATTTAACTCTACTCGAGTTTGCGCAAAATCGATGAAAATTCGAATGTAAGGATGAGAATTTGGAATTTTACTAAAGATAATATATGTTTTTTATGTGATTTTTGAATCTGATATGAGTTATTTATAGGTCGTGTTAGTGTTGTTTCACAAGGTTGTAACCCTTGATGAAACAACATTCTTTCAACAAAACTTTTACCAAAATTTCATTATTTACATAGATAGTTATCAAGTGCTGCCTACAAGTCGTCATTATTGCATCTACACCCTTAGATCCAATCCCATAGTCAATGTCCTCAGGTATTTAGAGGAGATAAGTAGCATAATGCTTGAGAGCATCTTACTTGTCCATGAGGCACTTTATCCTTTTTTTGTCCCTTTGTTGAGCTAATGAACATAACTCTTTATAAACAGTTTTAATGTGAATGTCACTTTTTATGTGAGACTATTTCCATGCATTTACTGACATTTACCCACTTTCATTTTTCTTATCATTTTGAAACATAACCACGAACATTTATTATTTATAAATTATAACAAGTTGCAATTGTGTTGTACTTAAGACTTCACACAGAAAAAACGTGGTTTTTTGAAATTTTTTTATAGTTTAAATTAGAGTTTAAATCATGACACTCCTTTCTCTCATAACTATCGGTAAACAACCAAAAAATGGAATCACAGCAAAAAGAAATAAACGCTCCTGCTCTCACTTTCTTCATACTATCTCGCCACCACCTCACTTTCTTTCCACCACCCCACCACCCTCTCGTTATCTCTCTCTAATATAATCATAACAAACTCTAAGCGAATATTTCACTCTCATCTTCCTTAACCGATTCTTTAACCAACAGAACTTCCATAACCACCGTAACAACCTTCCTTCAAACGCACCTTCATGACCGCATCAAGGAAGATACATTCAGTACCTGAAGCATCGAGGTTGAACCGGCTGCATCATCTCTATCATCGTGCTCAAGTATTTGAAGGCGTGATTAAATACGAACAGAGAATCTAAGGTAGCTTAAGCATTCATCGGCTATTCTTGAAGATCACTGAGGCCACTGTGGAGTTTTCACGAAGCTTAATCATACGGAAAGACGCGACGGACGTACTCCGTTCGGTAAGGAGTCTCTGAATCTCATAGCTTGCACCGTGTTAAAGCTATTCTTGCTAGAATTATGTAAACACTCTGCTTCCGAAGCTATGTATGATGTATGCAGTGGTTTAAGTGTGGTTTTGTGCGTTCGTCTTTGTTGCACGTTAAATCTTTGCACTCTATTTTCCTTGAAAATAAACATGATATGGTGAAAACGAGTAACAGATCCGCATTCTATGGGTCGAGGCGAGTTGATTAGTGTCGGTTTCATGGATTTTGGTTGAAGTTTTACAATCTCCAGCGAAGGTGTCGCCGGAGAAGGTGGCAGGAAGTACCTTGCTCCGGCGAGTTCTCTTTCTGTAACATGAACCCTGCGCGTGGCCTCTCTCCATTGATTCTTGAAGTATCCATCATCCATCAACCATGATACGACACGTGTTCTTTTTATTTCTTTTATTTATTTATTTGAATTATTTGAATTAATGAACCATGACCAATTGATTATAGGTTATGTATAACATAAGAAGAAAAAAAAAGTAACATACATAATAAAAAAATCTGAAGATTATGTTTTGTTAGATAAATTGGGCCTGACCTCCAAACCGAGTGAGCCTAGCGTTTCACTCAGTCACACACCTTATAAATTGGGCCTCAGCGCCATTAACACTGAAACTAGTTCATAATTGGAATTCTAATTTACACCCTCTATCCCTATGTGGCATAATCTTGACACATAGCTCAATTTTGCTTCCGATTTCGATTCTATTGACTTGTAAAAAATGTATAAAAATAACGTTCTAAATTTTTAATGACTTAGAATATTTTTGATATTTTTTGTCAACTTTTAGTAATTAATTTTCATTAGTGTTTAATCGATTTTTAATAATATGTTTAGAAACGATTTTTTCTATGACACTTCAATTGATTTTTTGCACACGGTGCCTAATACATGTTCTAACCTTCAACTAACTTCTTGATTAAAATGTTGACATGTTTAGGTAGTTTTCACCTTCGTTTGATACTTGTATCTGTACGAATTGTATTTCATGCAGGTACTGTTTGTAACGCAGATTTGTATATTCGACGTTACATCGTGAACTATTTTCTGCTCGAATTGTATTTCTTCCAGGTGTGAATTGTATTTCATGTAGGTGTATTTCTGCCTGAAATGTATTTCTTGTAGGGATTCAGTTTGTGATTGGACTTGCACGTTCCATATCACGTTGTTACACTTCTTTGTGTGAATTGTATTTTATGCAAGTGTTTGTTGTGATGCAGATTTGTACATCCGACATTACATTTATTCTGGTTTTCTGCCTGAATTGTATTTCTTGCAGGGGTTCCGTTTGTGATGTGGACTTGTATGTTCTGTATCTTCCCGTTGCACATCTTTGTGTGAATTGTATTTCATGCAAGTGTTGGTTATAGTGCAGATTTGTATATACGAAGTTATATCTCTTTTCTAGTATCTGGTTTGAATTGTGTTTCTTGCAAGTACCCTGGTTATGATGTGGATATGTACATTCTGCATAATTCTGTTTGTTTGCATTCTATATGAATTGTAATTCGTGCAGGTGTATCTGTTGATATTCGGACTTGTACAACACGCGCTCCGATCATGATTATTGATGCCTCGATGCACTTCTGATCAGCTTTATTTGTTGATAGCAGCTTACTTGAAGTTTTTCGGAGTATTTTTAGCTCACAGTGCTCTTCGGATTTGTTATTCGTGAGGTACTAGCTATATCGCTTCTATTACTTTTCCTTATCATGTTTAGGATAGGAGCGTTGGGCTTAAAGTTGTTGTTTAAAGACCTGTAGCAGGCATTCCGCATTTACTTTCTAATTGTGTTTGTGTTTGCTTGTTTTGATTGATGGCTAATGTGTCACTCGGTTTAGAATCGAGAGTAAACTACTTTATCCCTTTGCATGTTCCTCTTAGGATGTTATTGCTTTATGTTTACGACCAATGTGTCGCTCGATTTAAAATCGAGAGAAAACGACTTTAGCCCTTTGCATGTTCCCCTTAGGATGTTATTGCTTTATGTTGACGGCTAATGTGTCACTCGATTTAAAACCGGGTGCAAACGACTTTAGTCCTTTGCATGTTCCCCTTAGGATGTTATTTCTTTACGTTGATGGCTAATGTGTCACTCGGTTTAGAACTGAGAGCAAACGACTTTAGCCCTTTGCACGTTCCCCTTAGGATGTTATTGCTTTATGTTGATGGCTAATGTGTCACTCGATTTAGAACCGAGAGCAAACAACTTTAGCCCTTTACATGTTCCCCATAGGATTTATGTGTTGCTTGTGTGCTTCTGCCAAAGCACTTATTTGTTTCTCTCCTTTGCATCCCTTGGTTTTACAACTAGGACGGATATATGATAGTTACCCTTAGGACCACTCGGTTACGGTAGTTTCTCGGGCCTAGACATTAGGATTCACATTCTTGACATGTTAACATAGGTAGATATTCCCTTACATCCTCAACCTTAGGTCCGATCTTTGCATGACAACATTAGGGCTAGTACTAGTTAGTATCCCTTTTGTTTCGCTTGCCTTTTTTGCATCCTTGCATGTAATGAAACTAAAATTTGTTTTCTTTTCTTTTGCAAATAAAAATACTTAATAATGATTCTGACTCCTTTTTCAAAGGTAAAACCAGCCAACCAATGCAAACTCTTTTTCGCCTATGGGCGCATTTTCTTTTGTTTTTAAAGCCTTTTTCACAAGTAAAAAACACAAAACCCACCAAAACAAGTGAGCTGAACTACGACGCTCTGACTTTCCTATTGCACGAGGGAATACGTAGGCATCTTGTCACGGGGCTCGATCGAGTAAACTTTGTAAATACTTCCTTATTTTCCCCATGTTTTCTTTATTTTCTTTCTTTCTCATTCATTGTAGTGATTAAGCGATAGATAGATAAACACACCCATTAGACAAAAATAGAAGTGGATATCATAGAGTACTCCGAGCATGTGGGTGCTAATACCTCTCCCTCGCGTAATAGACTCCCTTACCCTATCTCTCGGTCGCAAGACCGTGTCTTATCCCTTTCAGGTTTTCTCGAAGTTTACCTTTCTCCTTTTGCGAGATAAAATTTTTTTGATGGCGACTTCATTGATATAGTTATCCGATGATATTCAGCCGGTTTCAACCATACACATCAAGAATTTTGATTCTGAGGTCGATGACTTCTTCAAGACCCAAGATACAAGCTTCATATTTCGCCATGTTATGTGTACAATCAAACATCAATCTTGTTGTGAAAGGAATGTGAGATCCTTGAGGAGTGATAATCACAACAGTGATTCCTTTTCCACAAGCATTCACAGCTCCATCAAACACCATTCCCCATCGGGATTTTGGATCTGGACCTTCTTCAAGTAAAGGTTCATCACAATCTTTCATTTTTAAATACATCACATCTTCATCATGAAAATCAAATCCAATAGATTGATTATCCTCAACCGGCTGATGAGCTAGGTATTTTGCTAGTACACTGCTTTTAATAGCCTTCTGGGTGCAGTATTCAATATCATATTCAGATAATAACATCTGCGAACGAGCAATTTTTCCCGTAAGAGCGGGCTTTTCAAAGATGTACTTGGTCGAATCTATTCGAGAGATCAACCAAGTAGTATGATTCAACATATATTGTCGCAGACGCTTCGCAGCCCAAACTAAAGCACAACAAGTCTTTTCCAACATAGAATATCGGGATTCACGGTCGGTGAACTTCTTGTTCATGTAATAAATGGCATATTCTTTCGTTCCTGTTTCATATTGTTGTCCCAAAATACAACCCATGGAGATTTCCGACACAATTAGATATAGAACCAATGGTCTTCCTTCAACGAGACGGAGCAGGATAGGAGGCTCAAGCAAATACACTTTGATACTTTCAAATGCCCTTTGGAAATCATCTGTCCATAAGCAACCTTGATCTTTCTTCAACAGCTTGAAAATTGGTTCACAATTTGCAGTCATATGAGAATAAACCTGGAAATGCAATTGGTTCACAAGGTATTGAATAGACTCGGCAAGGGGAAATGTTGAATGATATGAACAGAATGATGCAACATTTGATGTTGCAATTTCCACCTCCACCTCTTCCTCGTTGAAGCTCTGTGAGTACCTTTCTCTCTTGTTTGTAAACATTGGGGTCAATGTTTAGTTCAAGTGGGGGAGGGTTTTCTTTGTTTTTTGTTAGGTTTTTTTTTTGTTTTTTTGTGTTTTTGTTTTGTTTTCAATATGCTGAATTTCATTGTGCATTTTGTTTTTGAATTTCATTGTTTTCTTTATGTTGGTAACTAATTTTTTGCAGGTTTAATAATGTTTTGCCTGGGTAGGAAGGACAAGCAGTTTAGTGGATGATAGATACAACCCGGACTTGCTCCTCGGACACCCCGGGAAGTGGATACAGCTGAAGAGAAAAGTAAGTGTTGGACACAACTGGATGACAATGGATTGAGAGACTAGTATGGTAAACCTGAGCCGAAAAAGAAGTTGTATGACGTGAGGAGTGCTTTGAATCCTGTGAGTTTATACAAGATGGTGAGGATATATAAAGCCAAACACACAAATATCATCGTGAGATTTCATTTATGTATGACTTTATCACTCTGATTTTGCATGTATTCTACTCGAACAACACAACATAATAACGCACACTGAGGCACGTTTTTTTTCCACCCTGAACCTTTCTAGCCATCATGTATCATATGTTTATCCTTTGTCAACCATACTTGAGCCTTACCCCCTTGTTTGTTTTCACCGTATATGTAACCCGTAGACATAAACTTCCTACCTTTTGCTCGGCATGCATATTGTTGATATTGGAATTATGCAAAAATCTAAGTTTGGGGTTCGAAATCTTAAAAGAAAAGGGCAAGTGCAAAAAGAAAAAAAAATGAAGAAAAGAAAAATGGGAAGCATGTGAATATCCCGAAGAAAAACAAAGAAAAAAACAAAGAGAAAAGAAGTACTTGCCCGAACACTTCAAATGAAACCCCATTGTAATCAATTATGCACAGAGACAAGAGAAGTATAATAGATATCGAGCTAAAAACCCTTTGTTTATCCCACCGTATCTGATAAGTCCCAAAATGTCGTTATTTTGTATATATAATTTATGGCACTTATATGTTCTTTTGTTGATATTCTTCGAATAAATCCCCCACTTTTTGTATAAATGTGTATATTTAGTGTATAATAAATTTTTTGTGTAAATATTGTATCGTTTGATATTTTTATATTCATTTTGTATGTATTTATTCATAATTGGAGCATTGAGCAATAAATTGTCGAAGACAAGGCTTCAAAAGCGTGACTTTGAGAAACTCATCAACAAATAAAGCTCAAAATCAAAGAATAAAAAATCATTTATTTGGTTGATATTTTGTCATGATTAGATAGGTCATTGAATAAGCTTTCCAACACTTCCGACCGTGCGCAAATCCGAGTTACGGTTCTCAAGTTATGGCCGAAAGAGTTTTGGTGTTTTCAACTTACTGTTGGTTGTTTCCCCATGGTCGCCGGGCGACGCAGAGACGGCCAATAGTGTGAAAAAAATCGTTTTCAAGCGTCGGGAGAAACTGTACAGACATAAATGCATATTTAGGCACAAAAAAACACACATTTTTTAGGTATGAGTTGAGTATTGTTGAGTCCTAACACCATTAACATCATTTTTTTTATAGATTAGCTTAGAAAACAACATTGGAGCTTGCAATCAGATGATTCAGAGTCACATTTCTCGTCTATTGGTGTTGACAATCCAATAAATGTTTGGTTCCTCTTCTTCTCTTCTCTTTGTAATCTATTTTGTTGGGTTTTGTATGTATATTTACTCTTAACTCATGTATACTTGTCACCCATGGTGTTGTATAAAGTTTGCTTTATGAATCTGTGTTGGTGATTGTCTTAGGTTTTTACTCTGTGTTAGGGATTTGAGTAGCGCTAGACATAAACTACTTAGATTCTTACCTAGGATGATTGTGACACCCCAAATTAATTCAACCATTAAATAATTAGAAATTTAATTATTAATTTAATTAAAGGTTTAATTATTAGTGTTTTTGAATTTATGGATTTAATTAATTAATTAAATAGATGAGAGTATTGGAGGTGTGAAGTGGAATTGGGAGGTGTGTAGAGTAAAAGGCTCTAATTAATCTAATTTATTTATTTCTATTATTTGGAAAATAAAAAGGAATAAATAAAGGGAAAAAGTGAGAAGAGAAATTAGAGTTTGCATTCTACGTACTTTTGGAGAAGAGAAGAGGAAAGAGGAGAAAAGCCAATCGTTAAAGTTTGAAGAATCATCGTGAGGTAAGGGGTGATTTGATCAGATTATTATGCCTTATAGGTTTTGATGATCAATAGAATAATTTAATCCATTAGGAATCTCAAATTAGGATTCTAGGTTGTGCCCTAACGTTATAATCCGACGTGATAATTCAATTGGAATTGATAAGAACGTTTAAATTATGTAGAATGATTCTAGGCTAATTAGAATACATAATTCTATGGTAATTTGGATGGGAAAATATATGATTTAATTCTGTTCTGATATAATATAAATTTTGGTAACGAATGAAACTAATAGGATTTAGAAAACAGTGAAGAAAAACTGATTTTTGGTGAAAAATAGCAATATGGGTCGACACAAGAAGTTATGTATCGATGCAAGCAGTACAAATTTAGAGAACCAGAGGCGTGAGAAAGGCTTGTATCGACACAAAACTGCTTGGATCGACTCATGTGGTGAAAATTTGGGTTTTTGCATCGACACAAGGATGCTATGCATCAATGCAAGAGGATCTTGTATCGACACAAGAAGCCATGGATCGACTCATACTGAAGGGATTTTGAAAAATGGGAAAAATTATTACGTATGAGTCGACACATGCGTGTTTTGTGTCGACACAAGTAGTTTATGTATTGACACATGGGGTTTTGGATCGATACATACTGTGTTGGGACAACACATAATTCTCTAAAAAATTGTTTTGGTCATATCTTTGCGACCGTAACTCCGATTTAGGCATAGTTGGTATCGTTGGAAATCTTAGAACGAGTAATATCTATTAAAAACATTTTCAAAACCAGTAATTGAGATCTTGAAGGATTATTTTGGCTTCCGTAGGAAAGATCCGTTGTAATTCGTGATTGTGTAATTAACTTTGTGTATACTGGCTGGGTGTTAATTCTATGTGTTGTAATTAACGTCATATACTCATGATTGTATTGCTATTATATGTTGTTGCTTATGTTGTATATTCATGATGCTTTTTGATATCATGAGTTGTTGTTGTTGTATATACTGGTGATAGCCTCACTAATTGAAGGGTAAGCGTTTGACATATTTATGCTTTGGGATGATTTATTTCATGATAGGTGTTGATATCATGTTGTGGTTGATGATGGTTTATGATGTCTGATGTGGTCATAATCTGTGTTGAATGTTGCATGCTTTTGATGTGCATGCATATGCATTCTGGTGGAGTTAATTCCCATTGTACGGAATTTGACTTGTCTTGCCAATACACGTACCTAGTGGATAATGGTGGTGAGGCTGGATTCTTGACCTAGTGGTGTATGGGCGAATCGACGATTAACTCTGTTTCCATTGTGTAAGCGGAACAGGATGTGAATTTAGTTCACATTTTGGTACCACATGTATTGAGTCTGCATTGCATATGTGATTATAACATGTTAGGATGATTTCTAGTGTTGTAATTGCATTGATTGTTATTATGTGCATTATTGAACTGTGTGATGTTGTGTTGTGAACTGGAATCTGAATATACTAATGAGGGTGGAATAATGTATTGATTGTTTTATTGTTTTAAGAAACGTATAATGCATTTTAATCTTGATGAAATCTCACCCTTACTTTGATGATTTCAGATCGAAGTGATTAACTGCTCAAGAATTGGTGAGGATGGCTTATAGAGCTGTGCTATTTAGATAGTCTGCGTGTCAGTTTCATGCTCTGGTAGTTGTAACACTAGGGACCGATCGTTTTGGAATTTGAAAGATTAAACTTGTTTCTTTTGAGTTTATGTTTGGAATAATTATGATTTGAGTTTATTCCGGATTTTACGTTATTTCTGCTGTGTAAAACATAAACATTGGTTTTGAATCATTTAATAAAGTTCTTCAATAAAAGCATGACTACTATTATGATTGTTTTATTACTTTAAATTTTAAATTGTGATGCCCTTTCGTTATGTTAAACTCTGATTAATTATATAATTCGCGGGGAAATTAGAAGGGGTGTTACAATGATTATCTGTTAGTTTATGAATACTAGACATAGATTTAGAGCTGATATTCACTTACAGTATTTGATTCTAATGTCTCTTTTTTAGGAGTGTCGAGCGAGACATCGTCGATACGAGTGATGTAACACCCCAATTCTACCCAAGGTTTTATATTCAAAAATCAGAGTAATTTAAAATTTTATAAAGTAAATACTGAGGCGTCACACCTTCAAAAACAACTCACACATAAACAGTTTGTTTTAAAGCATAAGTCTCGGATACATAGCATCGCAGGAAGGCATAAATTGATTCAAAACATCAAACATCTTCTTTAATAAACTTCCTTAACCATTCATGTTTTCATAAAGTATGATTCTTCTTTACAAAAGGAAAGCCACAAAAGAACAACAACAATGACAACATAATTATTCCCCCCGAGTGCTACGTATCAGAGCGACACCGACACGACTAACAGCAGCTATAAACTCCATATTCATAACCTGCACGTTACCAATATATAGGTAACGACAAAACAAGTAAAGGGTGAGATACTCCAAAACATATAATTAAAGGCATGATAAAATATATATATATATATATATATAGTTTCGGAAATATAAAGGGTATAGATTAATAAGTGTAATTCCAACACCTAATCAAAACTCACTTACTTTACTCGTCATCCTAATGTGTATAATCGACACTATATCACCGTAACCTCATCGGCATAAAATGTCACAACAACACATAACCCTCCGTCACCACGAAATCGTCACAAGCTAATACATCAGTATTTAACACGTAGTCTTAAACAACAACATCAACCAACAACATTAAATAATGCTAGTAATGTAAGCAACATAACAAATCATCACAAATTGGCTAAAGCCCATCTTCGCTTTTGGCATAAAGCCCATCATCACAACATCATCACAAACATCATCACATCATATATCATCGCAATTCAATATCATCCATCAATCAACAAAAACCCAACGCCAAACAACTCAAACATAAACATAACCGACTCCATGAGACACGACTATGTTATGCATGTGGTACCCATCGCTTTGTCCGTAATTAGGGACACTTGGCATAAAGCCGATCTTCGCTCGGCATAAAAGCCATCATCGCTTGGCATAAAAGTCATCTTCGCTTATGAAATGTATGTGACTCGACAATAAAACAACACAACACAACACAAAAACAACATCATCGCTCATCCAAATTGGCATAAAGCTCACATCGCCATAATTTATCCAAAACAAGATAATTATATCATCGCATCATAATTGCATTATGCAAACATCACTAATAAATTCATCAAAAGTCATGCATTCACAAATCGGAAGCATTTATTAACAACCTCAATTTAATCATCACATTGCATATCAACAAGTATTCTTTAATAAATACACCGTCGCAAAACTTACGTTTATTAACACCGCATCGTTATCAATTAATTCACTAAATTCCGAAAACGGAAAATAGTCAAAACGTCAATAATCGTCGCGAAAGTAATTCCTAATAACCGACATTAATCATAATCGTCAACGTCGAAATCGGATTGTCCATAAGTGCTTTAAATCCACTAAAACACAATCCGGTTCAATTTACCGTAAATTGGCCTATTTCGGGTCGCTTCATAAAAACTAGTAATTTCTAAAAACTAACCTCACCACTATGTTCTACACGTCAAACTTAGCTAGTACGTCAATTTTCATTGAATTCGGAGCAACTTGCTCCGTCGCCGAATTTACCGAAATCGAAAAATCGGAACATAATCGGGTTCTAAATTTAATCGGCTAACTCGTTTCCTAGTTATAGTTTATTAATACTAGTTAGTAGTGTTTGGATTTAATGGAATTGAAAGAAATAGAAAGCATTTGAAATTATGCAGGAAGAATAAATGTTGCAGAAACAGCAAAACAGCAAAATGGAAATACAGCAAGCAGGAGGACGAAATTCATTGCATGCCCAAGGTCTTAAGGGACGGACGTCCCCACCTTTGTACACAAGGGAGGCGTGGGCCTCAAGGAACTTATACTCCTTCCATTATATTTTCCATTCCCTTTCCATGCGTTTTTGTTTTGTTTAAAGTTTCTTAATTTTTCTTTTTTTTTGCTTTCTTATTTCACTGTTAGTTCTTCATTCCATTTCTATTCCTATTTCATTTTATAGTTTTCATTTCTATTTTTCCTAACACTACAACACTAATAAAAATACTCATAATCCTTAAAACAAATCCAACTCTTCTAAACATTTCAACAATCACTCAACCAAACCCTATAACTCAACTATCAATTTTTCCCCAAATTCAAAATACAACTATCAAAACCTAATCATATGAGATAGAGAAATCAAACCCCTTACCATGGAAGCTTGGATGATCCATGGTGATTCTACAAAGCCCAACCTCAAGCTTGCTCATGTTTCTCCTCTCCTTCTCCTCTTGCTCTTCTCCTCACAAAACCCTTCTTTTTTCCCTCAAGTTTCTATTTTTGGTTTTTTTGTTGGAAAAATGGGAAGAAAAACAAAGGAAATGGTTTTATAATGTTGTTTCTTTACTAGCTTCCTCTCTTACTCTTGTTTGGCTTGGTGTGTTATGTTGGAAGAAAAACAAGGAAAGTGTTTGGATGGAAAGAAAATGAGGAAAGTGGTTTTAGGATAACCTTACTAGTAAACTAAGGTGTAAACCCAACTTTTCCCAAATAATCCTCACACTCCTAATTTATTCTTATAAATTAATATACAAAAAATATCTACCCATATGATTAATTCAATCAATTAAAATAATTCCGGAGAATTAAATATCGGATCCGAATAATATTTTACCGAACCGAACAGAATAAAACCCGGATCGAACACATATTCGCCAGATAAATTAATAGATATATTAATTAATATGAATATTCTCGTCGCAAGATAAATATCGATCGGTAATTCGAAAATATTAATGTAATATAATATTAATTAAAACAGGGCGTTACAACTCTCCCCCACTTATAAACTTTTCGTCCTCGAAATTTCAACCTAAACGAATAAATACGTGACCTGCCTACGCATTCGTCCACTCAATCCTCGCGTTAATTAAACAACATCTAGAATACACCTAACACGAGGGCATCTCTCTAACCACAACGTTTAGACAAGAACAACCATGCCGAGATGCAAAGCTCATACAATGCACTCGACAACTAACTAACACCCAATAACTAGACAAGTCGCAGACACACCAGTTCACTCGAGAACTAAACAAACAAGATCGATACCATTATAACGTCTCAACCATAGAATTAATCATACACTCGAACCGACGCCTCGGAAACGAGTCACCAGGATAGGAACATAAAGTCCTACGACACAACACCGACATCATCGCTAAAACGAAAACAAGAAACTGGTTATACAAACCAAAACTGAAACAATCAGAAAAGGATAAAACCACGCGTGCTACACAACCACGAAAAAGATGCCTTCATACACACCTAAGCACAAACTCAAGAATTACACTTGCAGTTACCGCTCTCATTCCAGAAAATCACCAGGTCACATCATCCTTGTAGAACACCAACGCACAACCCTTGATCAAAACAAGTTACCCAAACATAACAGAACTGCGACCCACCACTCATTCTAGGGCTTATACAAACGACTTGCGACTATAACTCACTAGTCCAAACCCAACAACTCGCATACTCGCTAACAATTCAATGCTCGATATCTAAACCATGTTGTGTCACCTTAATGCATAAGATGCCAACCGTAAAACAACTTGGTTAATCCTCAGCTTCACAATCACCCAAAATGGATACATTCAAAGCGTACACCCATCAAGACACCTCGCAACATCAGCTTCATCAACTCGGAGAATTGCTCTTTCGTTCTCGATTGATCAACGTCCATTGATCCTCTAAAATACATGACATAGTTGACCTCTTCAAATACTGTCCAAATATCTCACTTGTGAAACTTCGATGTATGCACTTGACTCCAACGAAGTCTCCTCTTATAACAATTCCCAAATTATGTAATGAGTAATTCATCATCCTCACGTCGTCTCAACGTTCAATACACAGGTTGAACTTAGAACCATAACGTAAACTTTATGGAATCCAATACGAACACCGTCGCGACCCACTTCAGTCATAGATAGATCATTCTCCTTTATAAAACATCAATCATCTTAAGGTACCAGTGGCTACCAAACCGTCACAAAATCCTATATCGTCAAGACTTATCTCAGTCGCAATCTAATAATCCACCACGGCTATTAGTATCCGACGAAATCCATAAGTTAGTAGTAAACAAATCCCGAATAATCTTCTGGACTTAATCTCAACAATTGTTCCAAAACAAACATGCAACATTCTTCACAGTAATAAAATCTCAAATCAGATATACTTGGGTTATCCGCGACATCAACATACTAAGCTCAACAACAGACGAAGTCTCTTTATAGATTGCACTCAAACTTGAATTGTCTTCAACAATTCCAATCTCCCCGTCGTTAACATCTACACCTCTAAAATTTCAAATGAGCACAACCGCCTCAAACTCTAACTCACGCGTCCGACAATTTTTCCTTATGAAAAATCAAACTGTTCCAAGGTAGTAATACACTTTCTCCACTCTACGTTGAAATACATCTCAAGTCCAAAATGAAATATCATAATACACCGCACAAGGTTCTCCAGTACCAAACAAAACCAAAATCAAAGCATTCGCCAAACTTTCCACTGGCTCAAACAAATTTGCTTACCATCGCGAAGTCCAAATAGCGACTCAACCATCTCGAGTCAAAATACCCACGATTAATACCAACTTGTAAAAAGATCTTCCACCACACTCACAAAGCTAACCATCCAAAACAAAAGAACTTCTAAACTCTGAAATACTTCTCGAGGTCTTTTACATGATACAAAATAAAACTCCACGGAACTGTCCAAAATATCACCGTCTAAGTCGCTTACTTAAGGCACTCACGCCCTACAGTTCAAAATTCTATCCTTAGAATACTCGACATGCATTGGTCTAACTTTACTATTGATAACACAACACTCGGATGCTTGCCACAACTTCTTAACTTGATGTGAACCAAGTAATATCCATGAACACGAACTAATTCTTACAGCTACTCATGAGTATGTCGAACTTTCAAAATCATACCGACGCATTAGTCACACTAATGACATCAACAAACACTCGCCAGGGCCATACACTATCTTGAAAAGCATTGTCTAAACGTCTTCAGTTCTCACACTAACCCGTAGACAGCCAGACTTCACATCGATCCCACTAAACACAAAACTCTAAATAACTGGCTCATCCACATATCAATCCTCGGAAGTAGATACTTGTCCTTAACATCCACTTTGTTCCTTGACTGCAAACAACACACCAACTCGGGCAACCTTTTCCCTTCTCGAACATCACAACGGTAGCACTCCACGGTGACCCGCTCGAATAAAACAACTCTGCTCAAACCAATCCTCAAGTTGACTCTTCAACTCTTACTCAGAAATAAACATCTCTAAAGGATACATCGAATCACAACTAGGTCCATAAACTAAATCCATCAAAACTTCACTTCACACTACTGCGGTAATTCACTTACATCTTCACAATAAGCTTCGGAAGAATCACAACAAGAAGCTCGCTTGCCAAAATCTCGTTTCTCATCAAAATCCAAATTCACTCACAACTCAAGTAACCATGCACTACCTTGTGCCAACACATCTGCTTCATACACTATTAAGTTGGCAAGACAAGTCTATCCCAACCAACACAATTCCCAACTACTATCAACAAGAGATTAAGGATGATCAGTCCCTCAATTTGTCAATAGACAGTCGACAATCATGATGGTAACATAAACCATCTCTACCAACTACAACAGCGTCTTCAAACTTACACTTCAAGTTACTAAAGTGTAACACTGCTTGAGGCTCCAACTCCAAGCCCAAGCGCCACCAAGAAGTAAAACTTCTCCCCCACTTGTTTCAAACTCATCTCGGAAAAACAATTTGAAACAGACAGTACCGATGTGTTTCACACACATGTCGCATACAACAGGATTAAACACACTAATAACTTGGTCGACAGACCGACCTGCTCTGATACCACTAATGTAACACCCCAATTCTACCCAAGGTTTTATATTCAAAAATCAGAGTAATTTAAAATTTTATCAAGTAAATACTGAGACGTCACACCTTCAAAAACAACTCACACATAAACAGTTTGTTTTAAAGCATAAGTCTCGGATACATAGCATCGCAGGAAGGCATAAATTGATTCAAAACATCAAACATCTTCTTTAATAAACTTCCTTAACCATTCATGTTTTCATAAAGTATGATTCTTCTTTACAAAAGGAAAGCCACAAAAGAACAACAACAATGACAACATAATTATTCCCCCCGAGTGCTACGTATCAGAGCGACATCGACACGACTAACAGCAGCTATAAACTCCATCTTCATAACTTGCACGTTACCAATATATAGGTAACGGCGAAACAAGTAAAGGGTGAGATACTCCAAAACATATAATTAAAGGCATGATATATATATATATATATATATATATATATATATAGTTTCGGAATCATAAAGGGTATAGATTAATAAGTGTAATTCCAACACCTAATCAAACCTCACTTACTTTACTCGTCATCCTAATGTGTATAATCGACACTATATCACCGTAACCTCATCGGCATAAAACGTCGCAACAACACATAACCCTCCGTCACCACGAAATCGTCACGAGCTAATACATCACTAATTAACACGTAGTCTTAAACAACAACATCAACCAGCAACATTAAATAATGTTAGTAATGTAAGCAACATAACAAATCATCACAAATTGGCTAAAGCTCATCTTCGCTTTTGGCATAAAGCCCATCATCACAACATCATCACAAACATCATCACATCATATATCATCGCAATTCAATATCATCCATTAATCAACAAAAACCCAACGCCAAACAACTCAAACATAAACATAACTGACTCCATGAGACACGACTATGTTATGCATGTGGTACCCATCGCTTTGTCCGTAATTAGGGACACTTGGCATAAAGCCGATCTTCGCTCGGTATAAAAGCCATCATCGGTTGGCATAAAAGCCCTCTTCGCTTATGAAATGTATGTGACTCGACAATAAAACAACACAACACAACACAAAAACAACATCATCGCTCATCCAAATTGGCATAAAGCCCACATCGCCATAATTTATCCAAAACAAGATAATTATATCATCGCATCATAATTGCATTATGCAAACATCACTAATAAATTCATCAAAAGTCATGCATTCACAAATCGGAAGCATTTATTAACAACCTCAATTTAATCATCACATTGCATATCAACAAGTATTCTTTAATAAATACACCGTCGCAAAACTTACGTTTATTAACACCGCATCGTTATCAATTAATTCACTAAATTCCGAAAACAGAAAAATAGTCAAAACGTCAATAATCGTCGCGAAAGTAATTCCTAATAACTGGCATTAATCATAATCGTCAACGTCGAAATCGGATTGTCCATAAGTGCTTTAAATCCACTAAAACACAATCTGGTTCAATTTACCGTAAATTGGCCTATTTCGGGTCGCTTCGTAAAAACTAGTAATTTCTAAAAACTAACCTCACCACTACGTTCTACACGTCAAACTTAGCTAGTACGTCAATTTTCATTGAATTCGGAGCAACTTGCTCCGTCGCCGAATTTACCGAAATCGGAACATAATCGGGTTCTAAATTTAATCGGCTAACTCGTGTCCTAGGTATAGTTTATTAATACTAGTTAGTAGTGTTTGGATTTAATGGAATTGAAAGAAATAGAAAGCATTTGAAATTATGCAGGAAGAATAAATGTTGCAGAAACAGCAAAACAGCAAAATGGAAATACAGCAAGTAGGAGGACGAAATTCATTGCATGCCCAAGGTCTTAAGGGATGGACGTCCCCACCTTTGTACACAAGGGAGGCGTGGGCCTCAAGGAACTTATACTCCTTCCATTATATTTTCCATTCCCTTTCCATGCGTTTTTGTTTTGTTTAAAGTTTCTTAATTTTTCTTTTTTTTTCTTTCTTATTTCACTGTTAGTTCTTCATTCCATTTCTATTCCTATTTCATTTTATAGTTTTCATTTCTATTTTTCCTAACACTACAACACTAATAACAATACTCATAATCCTTAAAACAAATCCAACTCTTCTAAACATTTCAACAATCACTCAACCAAACCCTATAACTCAACTATCAATTTTTCCCCAAATTCAAAATACAACTATCAAAACCTAATCATATGAGATAGAGAAATCAAACCCCTTACCATGGAAGCTTGGATGATCCATGGTGATTCTACAAAGCCCAACCTCAAGCTTGCTCATGTTTCTCCTCTCCTTCTCCACTTGCTCTTCTCCTCACAAAACCCTTCTTTTTCCCCTCAAGTTTCTATTTTTGGTTTTTTTGTTGGAAAAATGGGAAGAAAAACAAAGGAAATGGTTTTATAATGTTGTTTCTTTACTAGCTTTGTCTCTTACTCTTGTTTGGCTTGGTGTGTTATGTTGGAAGAAAAACAAGGAAAGTGTTTGGATGGAAAGAAAATGAGGAAAGTGGTTTTATGATAACCTTACTAGTAAACTAAGGTGTAAACCCAACTTTTCCCAAATAATCCTCACACTCCTAATTTATTCTTATAAATTAACACACAAAAAATATCTACCCATATGATTAATTCAATCAATGAAAATAATTCCGGGGAATTAAATATCGGTCCGAATAATATTTTACCGAACCGAACGGAATAAAACCCGGACCGAACACAACGTCGCCAGATAAATTAATAGATATATTAATTAATATGAATATTCTCGTCGCAAGATAAATATCGATCGGTAATTCGAAAATATTAATGTAATATAATATTAATTAAAATAGGGCGTTACAAGTGACACGGTTGAATTCTCAATTTGGGTTAGAAATGACTTATTTTGTGAGAGATATGTGATGATATAGACGAGTATCGTAGACTGAGTATAATTGGACAATAGGTTTAAGTTTGTGACGAGTAATATGCATTAGAGCCGGATCAATTGTCTATCCTTTATACTTTTTGTTCATTTACTTTTTATTTTTTCATTTCCATACAACCCATTAAACCTCAAACTCATTAACAAACGAATTGTCAAACGGAAAATCAATAACCAATCTCTGTGGACACGATACGATATAACCTATATATCACCCGGTAAAAATAATACTTTAATTTTTGATTTCCGCTTATACCGCCACAATAGTACCGAAGCCTCGTTACAACCCAAAGACCTCAAAAAGTGTGTGAAATTTGTGTGTGAAGTGATGGTAGAGTTCATTCAAGGTTATGAGTTGATATTGCATATTTTGAATTATGAGTGAATAAACACTTTAACCCTGAGAGACTTGGTGAGAAGTTTGAAAAAACTTACATATCAAAAAGTGCTCTAATGTGGAAGTGCAGCAGATAGTTCGGATCGGTGACCCATAATCTCAATCAAGAAGGTAGAAAAGCTAGTTGCGAATAACATCAGCTGTATTGTGGTAGGTGAAATTCAAGGCTGACCTTGTTGTTGTCGTCTACATTACTTGAGGATAAACAATGAACTAAGTTTGGGGTTGTGATAAGTCACCATTTCCACTGCTTTTTTGTACTTATTTCGGTATAAGTTCGCCAATTTTGTGACATTTTAGTTCATTGTTTTCTTGTTTTGTCTAAGTTTCGTTATCGTTTGAAAATATTTCTTTGTATGATTTTTATTTAAATTTCATGTTTATTGGATACTTTTGATGGTTTGGTTTGGTAGTTGTGTGGCAACTTAGGTGTAGGTTGAAAAGTTAGAAATCAGTGCACACAACAAGGCAACTCTCAAGTACAAGGGACCTGACACAACCACCCGTGTCACCTGACACGGACCGTGTCAGGAGGAGTATGGAAGAAAAATAAATACAAGTCCCATCCTCAGGACATGGACGCCCGTGTTACTGGACACAACCCATGTCAAGGCAGATGGAGAAAAGTCGTGCAACAAGAGGAGGAGCAAAAGCTGACACAGCCCGTGTCAGCATGGGCGAAAAATATTCCAATAACTTAGATTTTTGAATACTTTTGAGGCACTTGGGCGTTTTGGACATTTTTCACTATTGAGAGATGACCTAGCATTACTAAAACCTATTTTGAATCAGAAAGGAGGTACTTTTGATTTGGAGAACACACGATAAGGAGAGCTGGAGCATTTGAGGAGAATTAGAGAAGAAGACTCATTCATGCGCGGAAGAAATTGAAGAATCAACCAATCCAAGTTCTTTGTAATTTTTAACTTATTGCTTGTTGTTGTTTTCTTTATGAATATTAAGAGATGCTAAACCCCCCAATGCTAGGGGAGTGTCCCTGATTTGTCAAACAAGAATATTGATCTCTTTGTTTTATCAACATTAAGGTTTATTAATGTCAATTTGTTAGTTTTGTTTACAATATTGTTTGATTCTATCTGACCAATTGTTGGCTGAAGATTTTGATGATACAGTTCGAAATGAAGCAATATGGATGTTTCGTTGGAATAAAGTAAATGTCACAGTTCGGAATGGAAGAAATGGTTCTTCGAACAAAGATATTAAAGCTCCGAACTTCGAATAGCAGTTGTGAAGATACAGTTAAAAGAAGCTTCGAAGTGGTAACAAAATTGTGTCTGAGAAGGTTGTGAAGTGAGTTCGAAGCGAAGGCTACCAGAGCGTTTGAAATTAAAACGTAAGCGGGATATTAGAAATTCAAATATATATGTGCTGGAGCGTTCGAAGACGCGTGGAAGCTAGAGAGAAACAGCGTTTTGCATGTTCTGAACGTGGCAGAATCTGATAAGCAAGACCGTTATGGTCGAAGTAGTATAAATAGAAGTCTTAGTGTTAGGATTTCGTGTGTCATATCTATTGTACAAAATTCAGTAAACATTAAAAATACCACATGGATAGGGAAACGAATGCTCGAACAATGTACGTATGATAACACCAAACCTTTATAATTCAGTAAAACTCTTTATCTTTTCCAGTTTATCTTCCATTTTCATGTCAATGTCATTCAAATACTTTTACATTCAAAGTCATTTACATATTTCTTGCATTTAAACGTTTACTTATTTGAGCAGTTCAGAGATTTGAGTTTGGTTTGTGAAACTACTCCGGATAGTGTGAAATTGGGTATGTTGAAGCTGACTAGTGGTATTCTGGAAGAGATTAGAAATGGACAGAAATCTGATGTTGGTTTAGTTGATAAGTTGACGTTGATCAACCAAGGTCAAGGAGGCGAGTCCCGAATTGACGAGAACGGTGTTATGAGATTTGGTGATCGGGTGTGTGTTCCAGATGTTGCCAAGATCAGGAAGAGTATTTTAGAAGAAGGACATCGTAGCGGGTTGAGTATTCATCCCGGTGCTACTAAAATATACCATGATTTGAAGAAGTTGTTTTGGTAGCCTGGAATGAAGAAGGAAATTGCTGAGTTTGTGTATGCTTGTTTGGTTTGTCAGAAGTCAAAAATAGAGCACAGAAGCCGTCAGGATTGATGGAGCCATTATTTGTTCCAGAATGGAAGTGGGATGGAATCTCTATGGATTTTGTGTCTGGTTTGCCAAGAACAGCTAAGAATTGTGATTCTATCTGGGTGATTGTGGATAGGTTGACGAAATCTGCTCATTTTATTCCGATAAGAATGGATTACCCGATGGAGAGATTAGCGTAATCAGATGTCGAAAAGGTTGTGAGTTTGCATGGTATTCCGTCTAGTATTGTGTCGGATCGGATCCGAGGTTTACATCTAAGTTCGGACGGATTGCAAGAAGCCTTGGGTACCAAGTTGCGTTTGAGTTCCGCTTATCATCCACATGATGGTCGACGGAAAGAACGATTCATCGTTGGAAGATTTGCTAAGAGCTTGTGTTGAGAAGGGTGGAGCTTGGGATAGTTATCTGCCGTTGATTGAGTTTACCTATAACAATAGCTTTCACCGAGTATTGGTATGGCTCCGTTTGAGGCATTGTATAGGAGGTGTCGGACACCATTGTGTTGGTATGAAACCGAGAGTGTCGTGATTGGACCGAAATTGTTCAACAAACTTGGAAAAGATTAAGATGATTCAGAGAAGATGAGGACTTCGTAGTCGCCGAAAAGTTATCATGATAAGAGGAGGAAAGACCTTGAGTTTAGTGAAGGAGAACATGTGTTTATGCAAGTTACTCCGATGACGGGTATTGGTCGAGCTTTGAAGTCAAAGAAGTTGACTCCACGATTTATTGGTCCTTTCAGATTACCAAGAGAGTGGGAAGGTTGCATATCGATTGCCCGTCACTTGCGAATCTGCATGATGTTTTTCATGTATCTCAACTGAGGAAGTACATTGCTGATCTGTCTCATGAGATTCGGGTAGATGATATACAAGTACGAGAAAATTTGACTGTGGAAGCGATACCTGTGAGAATTGAGGATCGGAAGTTGAAACAGTTGCGAGGCAAAGAGATTGCATTGGTAAGAGTGGCTTGGGGAGGACCAGCTGATGGAAATGCTACTTGGGAGCTGGAGAGTCAGATGAAGGACTCGTATCCCGAACTATTCGTCTGAGGTATGTTTTCGAGGACGAAAACTCTTTTAAGTTGGGGGGAGTTGTGACACCCCAAAATAATCGATAATTAAATAATTATGATTTTTAATTATTAAATTAATTGAGGACATAATTTATTTAATATATTGGATTATTAAGATTAATGATGGAATTAATTGGAGAATGAGAAATAATACTTATTTTATTTATGTTAAAAAGGAATAAAAAGGAATAAAATAAGGAAAGAAGGAAAATAGAATCATTTTTGGAGAAAACAAGATACGTGAAGTGAGAAGAGGAGAAAGAATGAAGAAAACCTAGAAGTGTCAGATTCGAAGAACCCACAAGGTAAGGGGTGATTTCGATTGATTATTGTTTATTATAGGTTTTGATTTTAATATTATAGATCATAGCATGCGAGGAAATCTATGTTTAGGGATTTCTAGGTTTTCATGGAGGTATACCTGATTGTGTCAGATAATGTCAGATGATGGATTGAAATCAATTAGGGTGTCAATAGATGAAAAGAAATGATGAGAATATGTTGTTTGATGTGATAATGATGCAAATTGGATGTGTTTTAGTGTTTCCCATGTTAGAATTCGTATGGGTAATTTGAGGTTGATTGAAAATGGAAGAATGCTGTCAAAAATGCAGAAAATAACTTTTGATACGGGAACCGGTTCCTGGGGAGGAACCGGTTCCACTTTGAAAACTTTGAAAACTAAAATTTGTACTCGTGAACCGGTTCTCTGTGGGAGGAACCGGTTCCACGTGAATTTTCCGAAAATGGGATTTTATTTCGGGAACCGGTTCCCTACCGAGGAACCGGTTCCCATACATTTTCCAGGGCTGTTTTTCTGATTGGGAACCTACTCCTGTGGAGGAACCGGTTCCACCGAAATATTTTTAAAATTTTCAAAACTTCAAAAATTCATAACTTTCAAACCGTAAGTCCGTTTTGAGCGCCGTTTTGGACGTTATTTCCTAAATTTTATGCTCTACCTTATAAAATGAAAATATTTTAGAAAACCTGAAATTATTTTGGAAAGGGGTTGAATTTTGAATTAAATGATTATTAACTGACACATAATGATGTATGTGTAGTAGAGGACTTTTGGTGATGCGAATACTGGTAATGTGTAGATGTAATAGCATGTTTATGCTGATGTTAGATGTATGCATGATTGGTTGATATATCATGTTGATTGGTTTGCATATTTATGCTGATGATAGATGTATGCATGATTGGTTGATATATCATGTTGATTGTTGTGATTCAGTTATGTTAAATGAATGTATACATAGACTAATTGATGTGCATGCTAGTGATGTGCGTGCATTTGCATTGTTTGGTGAAGTTAATTCCCATTGTGCGGAATTTGACTTGGATTCCTGATAACCGATACCCGAGTGAGGATGGGTGGTTAGCTGGATTCGTGTCCGAGTGGTTATGGACGAATCGATGGTACCGTATCCGGTTGATGATGGATCGTGTTGGGTGACTTGGTCACGAGCACCGCATGCATTGAGTCCGCATTGTATTTGTATGAAGTGGTAACATGTTAGGATGTCTTCCGTGTTACTCTTCTTGGATTGTTATGATTATGCATGATGAATATGGTTGTGTGTGTGAATCAATTTATGTTAAGTGGGTGAAATAATATGCTTGTGATATATTATTGATTGAAAGACTTATAATATGCTTTAATTATGAGAAGTCTCACCCTTACTTTACCATTTGATTAAGGTTTGAAGAGTCGGTGAGGATGGCTCTAGAGCTTATCGCTTAGTCCGCGTGTCGTTGTCATGCTCGATTAGATTGTAACAGGGAACGTTAGATGAGAAATTAGACATTGGTTTATTGTTTAATTAAAATTTTGTTGGGAATACAATGATTGAATTATTCCGCTTTTGGTGATGATATTTTCATGTAAGACATGGTCTTAATTTGACTGAATTATTGAAATTGTTGATCCTCGGTAGCATGGCTACTGTTTGAATGAAGTTTTATTATATCTATTAATTGTGACATCCCGTGATTACCGTGGTTAACTCGATTAAAGATGATTTAGATATTAATTTAATTAATATATTCGGGTATTTAGATGGGGTGTTTGGTTCCACTTTGAAAATTTGTAAAACTTGAAAATACACTCGTGAACCGGTTCCGATATGTCGGAACCGGGTTCCCACATTTTCCGAAACGTGAGTTTTGAACTCGGAACCGGTTGTACATAGGCGGAACCGGTTCGCAGAACTTTTGAAAAATATCAAACTTTGAAAATTCATAACTTTCAAACCGTAAGTCCGTTTTGAGCGCCGTTTTAGACGTTATTTCTTAAATTTAATGCTCTATTTTATAAAATGAAAAGATTTTCTAAAAATTGAAATTATTTTGAAAATGAGTCGAATTCCGAATTAGGTGATTATCGACTGACGCACATGGGTGTGTATGTGACAGTGAAACTGTGATGAATGGATGTATTCGTATTGTGTGGATGAAAAGCATGGTTATGTTGTTAATGATGGTGTGCATGATCGTTGAGATATCATGTTTTTGGGTTTTGATTCGGTTTATGATAATTGGTGTATTCATGATTGTATTGATATCATGTGTTTTGGTTGGTGTTGTTTATGCCTGATAGCTGTTGATCTTAGTTGTTGTTGTTGTGATATATACTGGTGATAGTCTTACCAATTGAAGGGTAGGTGTTTGGCATATTTATGCTTTGTGACGAATTATTTCATGATAGGTGATTATATCATGTTGTGGTGGATGAAGGTTTATGATGTGATGGTCATAATTGAATGTTGCATGCTAGTGACGTGCATATGCATTGTTTTGGTGAAGAATTCCCATTGTGGATAACCGAGTGAGGAGTGGTTAGGATGGATTCGTGTCCGGTGTTTATGGACGAATCGATGGTTACCGATCCGTTGATGAGGATCTGTCGGGTGACTTGGTCATGTGTTGGTACCACATGCATTGTCCGATTTGTGTTTGCATGGGATTGTAACATGTTAGGATGTCTTCCAGTGTTGCAATTCTTTTGTTGTCTATTGAATGCATAATGACTTGTATGAGTGTGATTGCGTGTTGAATCTGAAGTTATATTAAAATGGGTGAAATAATATGCTTGTGATATATTGATGATTGAGAAGCTTATAATGTGTTTTAATTATAAGAAGTCTCACCCTTACTTTAACAATTTCAGATTAAAGTTAGCAGCTCAGGAGTTGGTGAGGATGGCTCTAGAGCTTGTCTTTTAAGTCCGTGTGTCAGTGTCATGCTCTGATTAGGTTGTAACACTGGGGAACGTTTAGTCGAGGAATTAGTTGTTATTCATTTGTTTATTTGAATTTCAATTGGGAATAATTATAATTTGGTTTATTTGGTTTTGGTTATGGTATTTTTCCGCTGTGTAAGACATGGTCTTAAATTGATTGAATTAATTGAATAATGATCCTCAGTGTAGCATGGCTACTGTTTATTTGGAGGTTTTATTTTATTTAATAATTGTGGCATCCCTTGTTCCGTGTTAACTCTGATGAATTATGACTTTAATCATTGATATAATTAATATTATTCGGGGTATTTTAGAAGGGGTGTTACACCTTTCGACTTCGGCTAGCAGAGACGAATGGATATGGCACTATCGACTAAGATATCTTAACTTCAGAGGCATCAGAGATTTAAAGAGGAAGAATATGGTTTCAGGATTTCCATAAACTGACATTCCAAACGAAGTGTGTGAAGAATGTGTGCAAGCGAAGCAACACAAGAATAACTTTAGCAAGGATGCAGGAAGCAAGTTGAGAGTTGTTCTCAAAGTCATATACTCTGATGTATGTGGACCAATCCAGGTGGATTCGTTTGGAGGTAATAAGTAATCTGTCACATTCATAGATAATTTCAGTCGAAAACTGTTGACTTACCCGATCAAGAAGAAAAGTGCAGTGATCGAGGTATTTACCAAGTTTAAATCTATGGTTGAAAGGAAAAGTGGTCGAAAGCTCAAAGTTTTGAGAACTGATGGTGGTCGAGAGTATGTGCCGAAAGACTTCGACAAGTTATGTGAAAAAGAAGGGATTGTGCATGAGCTGGTGCCACCCTACACTCCACAACAGAATGGGACTGCATAAAGAAATAATTGAACCATGATGACTATGGTTCGAAGTATGTTGAAAGACAAGAATTTACCTAAAGAGTTTTGGGGCGAAGCTGTGTCTACTGCAACTTATATTTTGAACAAATATCCAACGGAGAAGCTAGAAGGGATTACTCCAAAAGAATGTTGGTTTGGTGTAAAACCTAGTTTGAGTCATCTGATGGTATTTGAATCTATTGCACATAGACATATGCCAGATTAATTGAGAAGAAAATTTGATGACAAGTCGAGTCAAATGATTCTAGTAGGATATCATTCGATAGGAGGTTACAAGTTGTTCGACCCAGTGAACAAGCAGATTGTGATCAGTAGGGACGTGATTATAGATGAGAGGAAATAATGGGATTGAACTAAAAATTTCAAGAAAGATTTAGTGAGGAAATTACTTGAAGAACCAGAAACTCAAGTCAAAAGAGAAGTTCGACAAGAGGAAACAACAGTTATAGATCAACCAAGTACAAGTACAAACATACCTCAAAGAACAAGATGCATGCTTACAAGATTGTGTGGTTACATCAGATGATGTGGTTGATAATGAAGGTGAGCTGGTACATTATGCTTTCTATGCAGATGTCGAACCTGTCAATGCAGTTGAAGCATTGAAAAATTTGAAGTGGGTGAAAGAAACGAACAAAGAAGTGAAATCCATCGAAGACAACTACACTTAGTCACTTGTCGAATTGCCTCAAGGAAAGAATGCAATTGATGTCAAGTGGGTATATAAAGTGAAGATGAATCCCAAAGGGGAAATAACTTGACACAAAGCAAGGCTAGTGGCGAAAGGATTTATCCAGAAAGAAGGAATCAATTTCAATGAGGTTTTTGCACATGTGGGTGGGATCGAAAATCAGGTTGGTTGTTGGTTTAGTAGAAATAAACAGTTGGCACATATGTCAGATGGAAGTAAAGTGTGCATTCTTGAATGGACCCTTGGACGAAGAAGTTTATGTTAAACAACCAGTTGGGTTTGTGAAACATAACGAAGAGATAAAGGTGTACAGGCTTCATAAAGCCCTGTATGGATTGAAACAAGCTCTAAGAACTTGGAACAAGAAGATTGATAGTTTTCTAAGGGAGAAGGATTTTGTGAACTACACAATTAAACATGGAGTATATGTTAGAAGAAGCAATATTGAATTGCTTATAATATGTCTCTATGTCGATGACTTGTTGATAACATGCAACTGCAAGAAGGAGATCAAAGACTTCAAAGGTGATATCAGGAAGGAATTTGAAATGTCTGATATGGGTGATATTTCATATTTCCTTGGCATTGAATTCTACAAGACTAGTAGAGGTTTGATGATGCATCAAAGAAGATATGCAGGAGAAATTCTCAAGATATTTGAGATGGAAGAATGTAATTCGACTTCGACACCTACATAACCAAGACTGCGACTGTCGAAAGACTTAGAGGAAGATGATGTTGACCCAACCCAATATAGCAGACTTATTAGATACTTAATATACATTTGTCATATGAGGCCTGACTTAGCATACAATATGGGTATGGTGAGTAGATTCATGGAGAAGTCAAAGGTATCACACCTAGCAGTGGCAAAGAGGATACTGAGGTATTTGAAAGGAACTTTTAACTATGTCATTTTATTTCCAGCAACAGATAAAGGAAAAGAATGCAAGTTAGTGGGGTACACATATTCGAGTTGGCGTAGTGATGCTGAGGATAAAAAAATCCACAGTAGGATATGTGTTTATGTTAGGTGGTGCGCCAGTTGCGTGAAGTTTGAGAAAGAAACCAGTTGTGGCATTATCATCATGCGAAGTAGAATACATAGCTGATTCTCTTTTTGCATGTCAAGCAACTTGGATGAGGAACTTGTTCAAATAAATTACAGGTAAAGATCATGGAGAAATTACCATGAAGATCGACAACATGTCATCTATCAACCTGACGAAGAATTTGATATCACACGGTCGAAGCAAGCACATCGAAATGAGGTTCCACTATCTTCGAGAGCAGGTAGTAGATGGGAAAATGAATTTGGAACACTGCAAAACTGATAATCAGATTGTAGATATCATGACGAAGGGTGTGCAGGTCGAAGTATTTCAAATACTAAGAGCTATAATGAATGTAGATAACTTAGACACGATGAATTAGGTAATGTGTTGAAAGTAATTCCTTGTGTCGAAGCAATTAGCTCGACAGGAAATAAGGAAGTGTCGAAGAGAGAGTGTGTCGAAGATACTGCACATAAATTTGATTTTTTTTATATTTAGATAGATTTGATTTAGATTTAAAATAGAATATATTTGATTTAGCACCAAAATAGGTATTTTGGGCTTTTAAATTTGTGGGCTTTGGTTTAAGAAGCAAGTTAACCTAAATCTATAAATAGAGGGAGTAACCCCTAATTTTTGTAATTAAGTCATTCACAGAATTTTGTAGTTGCAAAGTGAATAGAGAAGTTTTCCAAATTTTGTTTTGTTTCTTCTTTCTTTCTATATATTTCTCATTGTCTTTATGTGGTGATATTAATATTGTTCATCAAAGATTAGTAGAAAATGATTATAGATTTTAGTGGATTTCCCCATGACTGAGATAATTATTTTGTCACATTATTCCTATTCAATTTAAGCGTTTTAGTCAATAATTGAAGTCAATGAAAATCTAAATCACTTAATACAATTTAAGAAGAAGAATATTAATAACAACCATCAAATTCTAATTAAACTTAGATTAAATCACTTAATACAATTTAAGAAGAAGAATATTAATAACAACCATCAAATTCTAATTAAACTTAGATTAATAAATTCACATGAAACAAAGTATGAAAAAATTATCAAACCTTTTTCTTTTATCAAATAGGAAAAGCTAACATATATCAAATAATACGTATTAATAAGTTGTTTGTGGAAATATTCTATTAAAATGCGTGTATTTAATATTTTAAAATTTTAAATAAAATTTTATTATATTTAATTATATTTAATATTTTAAAATTTTAAATAAAATTTTATTATATTTAATTATATTTAAATTTTTTATTTATAATATCCTTACAATGACCTTTACCGAATAATCAAAGTAAAATCCGGTTTAATAGTGAGCCGACACCATACAAAATGAGCCATTAACTATCACAATAACAGATGGTTTGGCTTGTCTATGTCTCCCCACCAAATAATGGATTCATCCTATATAGAATATCTCTGTCTAGACATATTGGCCCCTCCAACATTGAATTCAATTTCAATCTAGACTACAACCTTTCCACGTTACACCTTGCCTCTGTCCAATACTCAATTAAAGTTTGGAAAATGTCTTTTTTCTCCATAAAGTTTAATATCTCCAACATTTCAAACCCTCTTCATACCTCTATTATTTTCATTTGTGAACTTTTTTAATAGATTAAAATTAGATATTTTACTATAACAAAAATTGATATTTCTTTTAAAGCTCACTATTCAGCTTTGAAACCAACAAAATCAAAATAATTAATTTCGTCGTCTTTTTGAAAAAGATTCATTTAATATTTAATATTAAAATAAAATTTTATATAAATTGAAGCAACATAAAAATTATTAGCATCTAACCGAATTTAAGTTCAGTTATAACATCCTACAAATATATGGCCCTAAATTCCCAATATCTTGTTGTAGTGTCGTAGAAGATCTTGGTCCAAACAAATCTAACATAACAAGATTAGTGTGTTCACCTAACTAATCCACACACACTCATCCAATAAGAGAAAAGAACACGACACTTTTAACTTTTTTTATAATTGTTGTGTTCACCTAAATAATGTTGTGGCCACAAAATTTTGAGATTAGAAAAAAATGAAAAAGAGAAGAAAAATATGTGGTGAGGAATGATGTCTATCCCTTTTGCTACTGTAACGTGGCGTGAGTCTAATAGCTTTGGCGGTAAGTGGCAATGACGTGGCGAAAAGCGCGATGGGAGAAAGCGATTTGGTTCTTTATTATCGTCCACAACTTGGTTTTGCTTACCATCGCTTTTCGCTTTTGCTTTTTCATCCGTTGAATTTTTAAAAAGCACTAGATATTTAAACACTTTTTCTTGTACACTTAAATATCCTTCTGATATTTTTTATTTTAGTTTTGAGTGAATGACAATAACAGGTTGTAATAATTGATTGTTTTCATTTATTTGATTCGTACCTTGCCCCACTTGTGTGTGAAGCTATTTTGTAGAATCACTTCCCACTCGCTTATTTTCTTTTGTTTTTCAAAACGTTATCTTCAATTCGTAATTTTTAGATTTCATATTCAATTCATAAAATAAAATGACACTAAAATATCAAATTTAATATTACAACTACTAAAGTATCAAATTTAATATTACAACATATTCAATAATTCTTTAACGGATATCCCTATAACAAAATTCTTCCTTAAAAAATTTAACATCATTTAACACAATTAACGGATATCACATGATTTTTTAATTTATGTTAAACTTTATAAATATAATTTATATGTTGATATCGTTTAACCCAAACAAATTTTTTTTATTATACAGATATGCAAAGCAAAAATGTCATATTATTAAAAAATATATTTGATCATATATATATATATATATATATATATATATATATATATATATATATATATATATATATATATATATATATATATATATATATATATATATATATATATATATATAAAATTCAAAAATAAAAGAATACAATCACAATACAAGGATATAATGTAGAAATTTTAAAATCGAAAAAATCACAATCAACAACAGAGAACTTGAATCTATTATATAATGATGCGCAACATGTATATTTTTAACTAATATTCACATTGATTGAAAACAATACAATTGACATCAAAGAGAACCATCATATTCCACCATCAAGAATATAGTATTGATAAGTTACATTCCATCAAATTGCATCAAGAATTTATTGACAAATGTTGGTACTCTTCAACCATCAATATAATCTCACACCTTGTGTAATTTCGATTGTTCCAACATTGACTTGAACTTTTCATAAGTAAAAAAAAAATCCATAAATTTACTCTAACCCAAACACACGGTAGAACATGTGAGTGCAACTCAACAACTCTTTCACAACACCATCATTCTTTTTTGACGTGGAAGATCGAACAAAGTTGTAACCACAAGGCATACTAAGAACTCCTATTCTTAGATCGAACCAAAAGTTTTTATTCTAATTGTTGGGAAAAATCGGTAAAGAGAAAATAACAGAACATAATTACAACATAAGGATCTAACAAAAAAACTCTAAAACCAGAGAAAAATTACAACCATTGTCATATGACAACCAGGAAATAACACTATGTAAAAAAATTTACAATACATTCTCGTTGTCCTTGTCCAATTTTGCATATTTTTACCATTTCAGTTGTTTGTATTTTTTTCACGTACTATTGAGTGTGAGTCATATTGTCATTCATAAGGTCAACCAGTAGAAAATATTTATTGGGAATTTCTTATTTCACCCTATGGTGAAAAGAAAAATCCTATACAATTCCTAAAACGTCTCTCTAAAACTGGAAGTGCGTGTGTGTGTCTATATATATTATACATCACAAAAAGGATAATCCAAAAATGTAATCCAAATACAATAATAAAAAAGGAAAATCAAAATGCAAATTCATCATCAAATACTACTAAGTATGGTGGATGATGAGTCGGTTTGACTCGAGGCCCCTCCGTTGCCTCCTTTATTGTAGAGCTTCCTGAGCCTCCGTCATGATGGTATCCAAAACACCTCTAACATTAGATCCATCAGAAAAAAAATCTCTATCAATACCATCTTGGACAATCTCCATGATACGACGACACCTAGGAAACTCGTCAGCAACATGATCGGCCCTAGCCTGCTCCTCCTCTAAGATCTCCTGATGAACTGGCCTCAGTGGGTTTCCTGGATCATCTTGTATCATGTATGGATGAGACACTCTGAACAACCATATAATATAAGTGTACTCGTAGCTCCAGTCGTTTGGTGCTACGGTACTCCTAGCTTCATCATGAACAAGATTATTCTCAAAATCATCAAACAAAGCATTTATATCTCTCTATTTCACTGTCGGAGGAGCAGATACGGAAAGATCCCATGGAATGCTCTGGGTGAACTTGAAATGACGCATCACCCGCTCTGGCAAATAAGCAGCCGTCTAAAACCGGAAATGCACTTGCAGTTTTGTTCTTACTAAAATCGAAGGTATATTTCTGGTTCTTGTTGCGATAACAGAGTAGCGTCAATGGCGTCCATGTCCCCAAATGAGCTCATAAAAATATCATTTACCATGAAAATGACATTAAGAACACCTTTCTACAAATTCCTAATATTAATAACAAACTACAAAATCCCCCATTCACACATTTGAGTAGATTTTACATAAACTCTAAAAAGTTCAAAAACAACGTATTTGATTGATTTTCCTTGATTGATTGTGGTTGAATGCTTGATGATTTCTAACAAGTTTTTTTTTTTTTTGCAAATGTCTTAATTTGGTGAAAGTGAGTTTGAGAGAGTTTGAAAGTTTTATGTTTTGAAATGTTACTGTAATGGGAGGGGAAGAGGCAATGTGCCTTATTAGTGCGTCTAGTAACCAGAAATATATTTACGGTTGCATACCGTAGTTATATTTTCGGTTTGCACCCAATTCTTCATATGTAATTCATGTCTAACATGGTGCAAATAGAAATACACTTCTGATTTTGGGAATTTTAGAAATTTTGTGTGGTGCATAAGAAAAACATATGGTGGAATAAGAAATCCCCTTTTATTATTGTTCTAGGTCACTCGAAAGACCTACACATTAAGACCCTATAACAAGAAATACGAAGGAAAGCACGAGAAATAAGTACGACTCCACTCAAGCTCGGAGCAAAAAATTATGACCTTTTGTCACCTTTCCACCGTCAGATCTAATTAGACGATAACTCATATGATTGCGTCTCATTTTAGTTCAAAGTATTTATATTTCAAGTTTACAGTCTTGTTTTTATCTTTCCAATTATCTTTGTTGCTTGCTTTATTTTGTTTTCTAGTTTTTATCCAATTTAAACAACAAAAATCCATATCAAATATAATAATTTTTAAGATTTTGTAACCGGTTCTGCAAGTAAACTTAATTAAAAGACTAGATGTTATCTGTCGAAAATATATGCAAATATATATCAATACTATAAACTTTGCGAGTCTTATTATCACCAAAGATTGATTCAATTTCAAAGTCTCGAATGTTTTTTTTAATACATAATGATAACAACAATCTAATCCATGACTCAACCGTCTTTGATCTTCAAACTCACATCACTAATACATAGCCTTCTCATAACTATTCTCTTCAAAAATAACTACAATATTAACAATCATCAACACCCATATTCACAAAAGAAATATTTTATTCTTAATTTGTTCAATCTTTAATTTAGACATTCTTCCACTTCACTTTCTTTTCTTTTTTGATCACCATCGCCAATTTTGTCAAATTTTGCATAAAACATTAATAGTATATTTCTCAACGGGAATGAGAAAGCATTATATAGTCAAGTTATAATGATTTTATAAATGTTGTAATCGTTACCATATCTAAAGGTGGATTTTCTCCCAAGATTTGCTGCAACGTATATATATAATAAAGAATATCAACTTAACATACATCTTGCATTATAAATAAAAATCCAATTATAGAAAAAGCAATTAGTTCTTTTTCATTATAAAAAAAGAAATTACTATATTTAAGAGAAATTTAATATTTTAAATGATAAGTCCCTCCTATATCATACAATTTGACCATGACCAATTCAATACAAAAAAAATGTGGTACAAATAAATAAACAAAAAACAAACATTTCTTCAAATAAGTCAAAAACCACATAAAAAAAGCACTTATCTATACAGTAGGTGAGAGAATAGTAGCCACGCATTAATTTGGACACTTTATTAGGTTTCACAGCACAACACAAACTGCGAGTGTTCTTTCTTTCTTCCCCCAATTATCCACAATGAGCTGTGTATGTACATATTGTATTATTTTCCGTCCACCCAATCACAAAATGCAACAACAGATAAAATAAATAAAAAATCTAGCATTATTTTCCCACCGTTAGATTCAGCAAAACAAATATATAACAGTTAGATCTTGATCTCGTTTTTGAAGCACTAAAATTAGATGAAGCAGCCTAACGCCACGTGTTTAGGCGCTCTTTTTATGTGAGCCACGAGATCCCATTTAGTTCTCGACATTTCCATTAAAGAAAAAATAAAAATAAAAATTTTCTTCGTAATGAAATCTGACGTGTCACTATTTGGTTGCTCCTTTTATATTCCACCTTCAAAAGTCTTTTTCTCACTTCGCTTTTTTATATCTTTCTATCCACACTTTCTTCTTGTTATACTTCTCCCAATCTCAGCTATTTTCTTTATCACTTTTTTTCCTCTTCTGGTTTTGGCTCCAAATTTCTTTGTTGAACAAGATATTTGATTTTGTTTTTAGTTCAACCTTTGAGATAGAACCTTTCATCGCTGGATTTTGATTTCATGGCGATTCTGGTATGTATTTTGATTTCTATACTCAATTTATTTAGGAACCTGATTTTGAGATTTTTATTTTTATTTGATTGTATATTTTTAGAAAAGAAAAAAAAATTGTGATTTGGTTTACATCTTTCCTATGATGGCAAACATGCATAGATTTCTATAATTAGAAATATTTAAAGCTAGCCAAACAAGGCCTTAGATATGTAACTAACTCTGCTGAGTCAGCCAATTTAATTTTCAATGAAAAAAAATCTGGTTGAGGTTTTTAGCAAATAAATCCTTTCTTGTTATTACTTATGAATTTAAGTTCATTTAATTTTTGAATTATAAATTTTTATTTTTCATTTTCTTTGTGGTTGTATCATATAATTTTGTAGCATATAATTTAACTAAATATTTGCTATTTGGATTTGATGCAGGGTCCAAAAGAAGGAATGGATTCTGTTATACATGTACACAAACTACTTGATCAATTTTCATGTGGAAATGACCATGCTTTGAAGGTTTGTGAAATTTTTTACTTTATAAACTTTGATTATTTCTGTTACATATGTTTTAATTTAATAAAAAATTTGTACTAATTTTTTTTTTTAGGTAAGGAAACCTTATACTATCACAAAGCAGAGAGAGAAGTGGACAGATGAAGAACATAAGAAGTTTCTTGAAGCTTTGAAGTTGTATGGGCGAGCCTGGCGAAAAATCGAAGGTATTAATAGTTTAGAATCTATATAGCTTAGAGAAGTATATCATATAAAGATTGTTGTTGCAAAAAGGTTGAATTTATGAATGAATCAGAAAATTTGGTCTGAGTTTTTGGATCCTTTATTTTCACCACAGAACATGTTGGCACAAAGACTGCTGTGCAGATTCGAAGTCATGCTCAGAAGTTTTTTTCTAAGGTTTATTGATTTATTCTAATGTCAATCATATATACCTATGAATAATACACCATCATCAACTATATATTAGGTGAAATTTATGATGAATGACCCTAGGAGATGCTATAAGCAAACTTCCTTGAGGTTGAAACTTGAGAAGTTCACCTTGAATTGACTATTAACTCTTGTATTTCGACTCTTTTTTGTAGATTAATCGAGACACTAATGGGAACGATACAACTTTGGTGGAATCAATTGAAATTCCACCTCCACGATCAAGCGGAAGCCGATTCATCCTTACCCTCGTAAACTAGTAGAGATCCCAAGAATGAGATCTCCAACTTGGAACAGCCACTAAGGTCTAATTCCCCCGCGTCGTTAGATTTTGGTCAAGAAAGTAACTCGCCCAAGTCGGTACTATCTGCAGTTGCTTCAGAAACACTTGGTTTCTCGGATTCAGATTCCCCAACCAGAAGTTTGTCCCCTGTCTCATCCGTTAGTGCTGTCCACACCAGTAGCTTTCCACTTCTTGAGACCAAATCTTCATCATCTGAGGAAGATATGTCTCTACAAATAGATGAACTGAATGCTGATTCAGCACACGATGAACAACTTATAATGGTATTTCTTAAATCCTAACCTATTTCATTTTCTCAATGACAACACGGTTTTAATTACGGTCTGCGAAACATCATAGTTTTTGATGTCTGCGTGATTGGAGTTGCACAAGCATATCTCTCTCATTCTTTGCATATCAAAAACTGTCATGCAACTGCAATTTAAAACCTTGATAGCGATATAACTATGGTAACATTTTTAAGGTCTCTTGTGGTTTTATATTCTTATGTTTCATCTTAATGTGTAGAAACCGGAGCTTTCCTCGAAAGAATGTGTCGTTACCAACGACGAAACAACAGAAGAATCACCTTGTCGAACTCTCAAACTTTTTGGAGCAACTCTACTCGTAAAAGATACCTGCCATCCTTCTACATCAGCGAATGCATCCATGCCGATACCTGCTGAGCATCATACACAGCAACTGAAGCGTGGAAATTCAGATATTAGTGTTGCAACTGTTGTTCCTTGGTGGACTCTTTCTCAGAATTCAGCCTCCAACAAGGAAAAACAGGGGAAACATCAACATTCCAATCATGGAGAATGTGAGGATAAAGAAATTCAAAAGGAAGGATCTTCTTCCGCCGGTTCTAATAGTACTAGTTTGATCAATGATGGAGAAAGCAATGAAAGATCGGAAGATCAAGCCAAAATTGATCATGTGAAGTACCTTGTTGGCCAAAGTGAAACAGTGAGACTTAGAACATTTGGAAAAGGGTTTGTGCCATATAAAAGATGCATGGCAGAAAGAGAAAGCCAGTGTTCAACAGTAAGAGATGAGAGGAGGGAACATCAACGTATAAGGCTTTCGTTGTAGCTCCCTCCAATTGAGGTTTTCTTCTAAACAGTTACCCTTTTTTTTAGATGTAAATTGAAATCATTTAATGGAGCTGTTTCTGTGCTGGATTACATGGGTATTAGAAAAGAGAGCTGAAGTTTTGACATCTCTACTGCATTGGAAATCCATTAGAAACCTTCTTTTTTTTCTGACATATTGAGCCACATAACTTTCCCCCCTTTTTTTACATGGCCAAGTGGTAGGCTTTTGTATTTCTTCAATTTTTTTCTCCCACTATCCACTGTGAATTATCCAGTTTTTGTTGCTTATGTCTGTTTTTCCCTCTTATGTATGCTTATTAACTTGAAAGTGTAAGTTACATATTGGGTAAGGCTTTACTTGTTCATATTTTCTGCAATTATAATTGACATGAAAGTGTAAGTTACCTATTGGGTAAGGCTTTAATTGTTCTTATGTTCTGCAGTAATAGATATAACATGGTGATAATGTTGTATAATTGAGATGATTAATATTTGAAGAATGAAAAAAATGGATTAATTACATGACAAGAGCTCAATCCTCTATAGTATATATACATGCCTTCATATAAAAGTTAGGATAACTAGTTCTAATCGTACTAACAGACTTATAAACTAATCCTATTATATACATGAACATCCCCTTTAAATTGGACTCTAGATTGAACATAGATTCAACTTGAATACAATAATAGAAAGAGCAGGAAAGTAGAGAGGCTTAGTAAAAACATCGGTTAGTTGAGATGTGCAGAGACAGGCAACATATGATAATAATATATCAATGTGTTTTCTTTGTTCATAAATGTATGATTGTGAGTAGGGGGTGTATGGATCAATAGCCAAACCACATTGATACATATGATTTGGTTTGGATCTTAAAATTATTTCATTATGTGTTTTTTTGAGCATTTCTTTCTCCACCAGGTTATGTTGAGTTAAACCTCAAAAAATTCGAAAATATTATTCGGATGTGCATATTCGAACGCATCTTTCAGCATGTTTCAGATAGGCACATTTGAAGACATTCTTATTCCACGTTTTAATACTTAAACATTGGGTTGTCTCTGGTTTATTTGGTAAAAGAGAGGAGAATCACACTCTTGTGTGTCAAACACTTATTTCGGAGTTGTCGGTGCATAGAGAAATTTACAAACGACTATATGTGACTAAGGAAGCACTCAATAAAGTTCACAATGCTCTTGTTCCAAGTGAGCGTCCGCGCACCAGTTGAAAAGTGGACGAGTTTTCCTGAAATCTAGGTCATTTTATAACAAGTGCATATGAGAGGGTGTGTATCGATTTGACGAGATATGGTTTTTCCGAAACATTTTTTCGACTTCGGAGTCCCACACCTAAAGACCCATCCGACCATATCATGGAATTGGATACCTTAAGATCACGTAATTTTGTTCAGGTTTATTTGAAATCGGAGTGTCCTATTCCGCCCACTTCAGTCGAGTGGACGACACATTACGTAAAAGGGTCGGAAAATTGATCGGATCACTTTTTGGAAAGGATGGTGGAGTTTACCAAATTGATGGAGCTCGAGAGAGAAGCAAATAGGGAGAAGTCGAAGAATTGTTTGGTTTTAGACTTAAACAGAGAGAATTCGTTTGGTGAATTTTAGAATGCAATCAAATCATTTTTTAAATGTATTGCCTTGCACAATATAAAATCTATATGATTCAATACATATATACTATATCTATATAACATTTTACTGTAGTTTAAAGTTACCAATTCTATTTACCTCTATGTGTCTATGCTTACTGATTATGTCTCTCATAACATCTAAATACTACATCTGCATAATTCAGAAATACACATTAAAAAAACCTTGTATTTAAAAAAAACATTAGGGATTATTTTGCATGTGCACATCCGAATTAATCTGCTATTAAAAAATAACATAGAGGTGGTTTCGGATGTGCATATGCGAAATAAGCCCTTATGTGTTTTTTTTAAATACAAAGTTTTTTCATATGTGCATTTCTGAATTATATAGATGCAATAAATAAGATTTATTGGGTTCAAATTGCTCCATAATGTCTATAATTAGGGTCTCTAAACCATTTCACCAACTTTACAAACAAATACAAAGTTAAGTGATCCATAAGTTAAGTGATGCACCAATTATGTAACAAAATCTCCTTAAATCTTGGAACAACCAATACAAAGTTTTCTAAATTGTCTCAAGGATAGATTTAGTAACTAATGTACAGCTGGAGATATAAATCAAATATTTCAAATTAAATCTTCTTGACCTGCGAAATTTATTGAGATATATCCAACAGAAATATCACATAAACAAATCAAACATGTCAAGATTTAAAAACAGCAACGCTTGATATACCAGACCACGATGTCATGACATCTGCTTGAATATTTGGCTGAAAAACTCACAACAACAAAACTGTTATGACAATCGATAAAAACATTGCACCATATTGATCAACATCGGTATAGAACCATGTTTTAGAAAAATTATGTCAATCTAAAATCATGGAACTAACAAAATGTGATATCTTTTCCGATTTCATGATAGATTATCATCCTTCTAATCGGTTATGCAAGTGCCCCAATCAGTTAGATTTATGAAGTCCTTGTTAATCGATTGGTACATTTATTTAATCGATTAGGTAGTTTTAAAAAGGTTTTGAATATCTTTTTAATCCCGTGTTATTGTCATAGGAAATTAATTTTTAAGTGTGTGTGAGAGAGAGTTGTCTTAGTACTCTTAAGTTACTACATGATTTTTACAATACTTAGTTCTCTCAGAGTGACTGACATACATGATCTGGCGAGCTTTTGTACTTTTCATTATGGAAGCTTCAAGATTTTGTTGGATAATATTTGATTGTAAAAGCACTTGGTCTTGAGTTCTTTCGCAATATGGTGCTTTGTTTATCATTAGTGTTGTAGCAGACTATTGTCATGTGTTGTCGTCATGAAAACTTTAGATGTTGATATTTTATTATTTGCAAGCACATATATCCATAAAATAGCATTTGATGAGGAAGTATCAACATGTATTATTTGGTGAGCATACTTATTATATGAGTAACTCGATTCTCCACCTCCAATAAATCTCCCTATTATGGTTTTTAGAAGATACTTCAAAGTGAGGTAAAATGTAGATAAGGACGCGTCTAAAATATTGAGTGTCAAGCGTCAAATGATTATACTGTATGATGAGATTATGCTAATTACGGGGAATTTGACTTCAATGGTTTTCATATTGTCCCTTAGTCCAAAAATTGTTTTGATGGAGATGTATTCTTGGACTTGCACTTGCTTTCTTGAAAACTCTATCAAAGAGCCTTTAAAGGGTTGTAAGTGTTTAGAATCTAATTATAATCTCTCAAAGTTGTCCAAATAAAGGAAGTTAACATAACTGTTGGAATATATCAAGACTTGTTTTATATTTTAGTTAAACCTTTGGACAATAATAATCATCATATGATCATACTCAAGGTAGAGGATTCCGACAAGGTTTTTATAAGAAAATGTAACCTCGAGAGCAGTAGACAAATAGAGTTTGGTGGGGAAGTTATAAATATACATTATCTGGTAAGTATACCAATTGCTTGAGGAAATCGACTCCTTACCTCCAAAAAATTTCTCATGTTATGGTGTTTATGGCGTAGTTATAACATATTCCAAAAAAATTGAAAATTCTGCGCACATTTTATTGACTTCTTTGTAAAAGAATTCATTACATGATTTAAATCTTCCATTATGGGTTCCACTTTTGTTTTTTTAATATTTGACCGTTTTCATCTAAATTCTTGAATTTTTTGTTTTTTAATATTGACTTAAGTATAACTCTTACAATTTTAATTATGTAGTATCCACAAAGTAAAGAAGATGATGTAAAATTTTTGTTTGCATTCAAATTTATTAGCGAAGTATCACGATCGATGAAAATCACTTGTGATATATTGATGTAAGAAAGTTTTTTAAGTCATCTGAGATTTTTTTCTTAAATGTGATATTTATTTTGGAACGAAGGAAGTAATGTTTTTCGCAATTAATTTCTTTTTTTTGGGTTTAAAAGTCCATTAGAGTTTCTTTTTTTTGTATTTTATTTTTGTTTTTCATTAAAAGTCCATCAGGATTTCTTTTTATATATTAAAAAACCTTTGGGTGTGGCCGTCAAGGTTATCTTTCGTCTTAATAAAATTTGGTATTTTCTTTATGTGGCGCATTCCTGAGTTTTTCTGACAAGTTTTGCATTTGTAATGTTGTGTTTCTATTCTAGGTTTAGCTTGCAAAAACCTATTTTTTGTCGTTGCTCTAATGATGATAATTTAGCATTTGGAGGTACTAAAATCGACCATCTTTAACTAACAAATCAAAATTTCTTCACATTTAGTTACATAAAAATATAAGTTTTTAAGGAAATTTTGAACCTTTTGACGGGACATTTTCCTTTGACAGGAAATAATGACTTATATTCATATGTCGGCCCTGGCTTCATTTCAGCCACGTCGACCTCTTCCTCAGTCGGCAAGATAGAGTCGGCTTCATATATGGGATAAATATCATCGTATTCTATATAAGCTACTTTTTCTTTCTTGGCTTTAGCCTTAGTATGTATAACCTTTTCTAATCTTAGTCGTTCAAGATGTCGAACTCTATCAGCTAATTGTGATATACTTTTAACAAAGATCGGATCTATTTTCTTCCTAATGGAATAATCTAGACTACCAACAACTATTTGAACCAGTTCATGTTCTGGCACTTGGGTAAAGCATCTTGCTTTTAATGACCTAAATCTATTGAGATAATCATCAATAGTTTCAACAAACCTTCTTTTAATGTTTGACAATTCGACCAAACTAATTTTCGAATGTCCATCATAAAATTGTTTAATGAAAAAGTTTTTCCAACTGAGTCCATGAATCAATAGAATTCGGAGGCAACGTAGTGAGTGATAAGTGCAAAAATGTAGTTATTTTGTATATATGTTTTGTGGCACTTATCTGTTCTTGTTTGTTAATAATCGTTGAATAACCCCAATTTTTGTTGTAAATACGTTTTAATGTGTTTTGCGTACATAATGTACAATTTGATAGTTTTGTGTCTATTTTTGTAGGTATTAATTGCATGTTTGGAGCATGGAGGAATAAAGTGTCAAAGACACGGCTCCGAAGACGCATTTTTGGGAAGAAAAATAGCAACTTTCGCGCTTAGCGCGGTTTTGAGCGCGCTTAGCGCGATAAGGTGGTTTTAAGTAATAAAGTAGGTCGTGCTTAGCGCGGCTAGCACGCTTAGCGCGATCTGCGAGATTTTGTTTTATAAATACTTTTCAAAACAGATTTTTAGGTTATGGTTTTGGGGTGGTTTTTAATCCACATTTCCATCAACCTTCATTTTTGGTAGATTAGCTTAGAAAACAACATTAGGGGCTTGCTCATGGATGATTGGAGGTGGATCGCTCTTCGATTGGCTTTGACAACCAGTGTAGATCTGTGGTTTATCTCTTCTCCTCTTTGTGTATTTCTGTTTTGTTGGGTTTGTATGTATTTCTACTCATAACTCATGTGTGTTTATCGCCCTTGGCGTTGTATAAAGTTTGCTTTATGAATCTGTGTTGGTGATTATCTTGGGTTTTTACTCTATGTTAGGGATTTGAGCTTTACTAGAGATAGATTGCTTAGATTCTTACCTAGGATGATTATCTGTTAGTTTCTGAATACTAGAAATGGGTTTAAATCTAACATTCACTATAGAGTATCTGAACTTAATGCCTCTGCGTTGGTGAAGTATGCTAGAGATGGTTATGGAGGTGACGCAGTTGACTTCCGTGTTGTTGAGATAGGCCAGAAATGACTATTGAGATGATTCGGGAGGATTCTCAATTTGGGTTAGAAATAACCAAGGTTGTGAGAGGTATGTGATGACACGGACGAGTATCGTAGGTTGAGTATGACATGGGTGGTAGATTTAAGTCTGTGACGGGTAGTTTACATTCGTTCCAGACAAGCTGTCTATCTTTTATACTTTTTGTTCATTTATTTTTTGTCTTTTATTTTCATTTCTTTTAATCTCAAACTCATTAACGGTAGAATTGTCGAACGACGAATCAATAACTAATCTCTATGGACACGATACGATATAACCTAACCGGTATATATTACCCGGTAAAAATAATACCAAACTCTTTGCTTGTCGCTATACCGCTGTAACAAAATGGCGCCGTTGTCGGGGATTGGTTTTATTGTTTCTGTATTGCGATAATTCCGTTGTTTTTGAGTTTTGTAATTATTGCATATGTTGTATAGACTTTGTATATGAACTTGTCTATTGTTACTTATACATGTTATGTGTTTACTTTTCATACTTGTACATATTTGTGATTTTCTTAGTTTTCATGTGATGTTGTGAATTGTCTCGTACTCGTGACGTTTGTTGTGTGGTTGTTAGGACACTTTCTTTAGGTTTGCGCGGTGTGGCAATACCATGACATGACGAGAGGAGGTTACTAGTGCTCACACAATAAAGGCGTCGAGCTTACGACGTAAAACAAGCATGTTTTTGTTTATATTTGTTTATGTTGTTAGGTGGCTTGTGTTTTAACAAGTTGAAATAGAACTTGTTCTTAATTTTAAATCTTCACTTTTCAACTTGTTAATTCATTGTCACCACGTTTTCGTATTGTAATTTGCTTTTGTTTTGTTATGTCAATTTGTTATTTTCCACAAGTTTGTAGTGTTTTAGCTTGTGGAAGTGTGTATGTATTGTAAATATTGTTTAGATGTGTAAATGAGATTGTATAGGTGTGTAAGTGGAGCTTGCATAGCTTGCACTTTGTCATTTTTCAAGAATCGGTGTAGCGCTTAGCTCTCGCTATGCAGGGATGAATTCTTTAAAATTTCACTTGGTTTTTTTCCCACTTTCACCAAGGCTTTTTGTATTGAATAAAATTAGTATTGTTTTTCTAATTCTTTTGTCGTTGTTTGGACTCAAATTTTGGTTCGGTAACTTGAAGACTTTTGAGGTGATTTTCCGAGTTTGATCGTTTCAACTCGCGGATGTATGGTAATGATAATTTTCAAAGTTGCTACGTCGTACTCGTTTATCGCTTTCTATAGCATAACATGTTTAGGAAATTTATCATTTGTATAATTACCATGCCATTTATTCTTTTTGCATTACTTGCTCATGAATTGAATCACTTTAGTACCATTTTTAACCATAAATGTGAGGAAGCTTTCCATTGTTTACATATGTTGAGAGTCCACATTCTTGTTTTAACTGGATTTTATTATGCTTAATCTTTTGTTGTGTTGATTGTATGATTGCAAGAAAATGATCAAGGCATTTTGTTGATTTTGAGCATAACTACCTTGGACAAATATTCAATTCACCTTGTGAGTGTGTGAATCTTTGTTAACCCCTTTGAGCTTTTATCCATATCCATGTTTATTTGAACTTGATGCTTGTCTATGAGTATCAATTCGCTTTTTTTGTATGGATGTTGATTTCTTTGTTTCTTGAACCCTCAACTCTATGTTGTTGTATGGATTTTTACCTTGCCTTAGAAAGTAGGGAGTATTCACACATTAATGTTGGTTGAATTCAAGTTGGGGAGAGGAATGTTTATGTGCTTATGTTGTGATTGATATGAGGTTAAAAGAAAAGAAAAAGAAAAGAAAAGAAAAATGTGAAAAAGAAAGATTAGAAAAAGAAAGAAAAAAGAGAAAAGATTTGAAAAAGAAAAACAAACAGAGTAGGAATAATGTTATGTTAATAAGTAAGGTGTGTTTGGTGTGAAATTTGTGATGAAGAATAAGTTTGACTGAAATTATATTGTTTGGAACTTTGTGTGTTGATCACTCCCTTAGGTTTAGGCAAGTTTTTGTTTCAATTAGCTTTAGGACTTATCACTTGTTTGTTAACCAAGCCACATTACAACCTTGAAAAGCCCTTGTGATTCTTGCATTTGTATTTTCAATACGTTTTTGGATGAATGCATAATTTAGTCTATTGTTTGCAAGATTGTGGAGGAGTGTTTTTTATCCTCACCTTTGTGTGTTCTTCATCTACCGATGAATTTTTGCTAGGTGTGATTCATGATTGAGCTTGTTTTGTTTTAGAATGTTTTGCATGATTTTTGTACTTACGATTTGTTTCGTTTATATGTTATTGTTGTAGTATGGTGGTAAGTTTGTATTTTGTCGTGTACGTTTTTGTTTGAACCATACATTTGTTTTCCGTTTTAAAAACTTGTTGATTCGTGATTCTTTGATTATCGTTCATTGTTTCTTTGAGTTATTTGACTTTGTTTGAGGACAAACAATGTGTCAAGTTGGGGAGAGTTGATAAGTGCCAAAATGTAGTTATTTTGTATATATGTTTTGTGGCACTTATCTGTTCTTGTTTGTTAATAATCGTTGAATAACCCCAATTTTTGTTGTAAATACGTTTTAATGTGTTTTGCGTACATAATGTACAATTTGATAGTTTTGTGTCTATTTTTGTAGGTATTAATTGCATGTTTGGAGCATGGAGGAATAAAGTGTCAAAGACACGGCTCCGAAGACGCATTTTTGGGAAGAAAAATAGCAACTTTCGCGCTTAGCGCGGTTTTGAGCGCGCTTAGCGCGATAAGGTGGTTTTAAGTAATAAAGTAGGTCGTGCTTAGCGCGGCTAGCACGCTTAGCGCGATCTGCGAGATTTTGTTTTATAAATACTTTTCAAAACAGATTTTTAGGTTATGGTTTTGGGGTGGTTTTTAATCCACATTTCCATCAACCTTCATTTTTGGTAGATTAGCTTAGAAAACAACATTAGGGGCTTGCTCATGGATGATTGGAGGTGGATCGCTCTTCGATTGGCTTTGACAACCAGTGTAGATCTGTGGTTTATCTCTTCTCCTCTTTGTGTATTTCTGTTTTGTTGGGTTTGTATGTATTTCTACTCATAACTCATGTGTTTATCGCCTTGGCGTTGTATAAAGTTTGCTTTATGAATCTGTGTTGGTGATTATCTTGGGTTTTTACTCTATGTTAGGGATTTGAGCTTTACTAGAGATAGATTGCTTAGATTCTTACCTAGGATGATTATCTGTTAGTTTCTGAATACTAGAAATGGGTTTAAATCTAACATTCACTATAGAGTATCTGAACTTAATGCCTCTGCGTTGGTGAAGTATGCTAGAGATGGTTATGGAGGTGACGCAGTTGACTTCCATGTTGTTGAGATAAGCCAGAAATGACTATTGAGATGATTCGGGAGGATTCTCAATTTGGGTTAGAAATAACCAAGGTTGTGAGAGGTATGTGATGACACGGACGTATCGAGGTGAGTATGACATGGGTGGTAGATTTAAGTCTGATGATAGTTTACATTCGTTCCGCATGTCTATCTTTTATACTTTTGTTCATTTATTTTTTGTCTTTTATTTTCATTTCTTTTAATCTCAAACTCATTAACGGTAGAATTGTCGAACGACGAATCAATAACCAATCTCTATGGACACGATACGATATAACCTAACCGGTATATATACCCGGTAAAAATAATACCAAACTCTTTGCTTGTCGCTATACCGCTGCAACAGTGAGTCATGTAAAGGCTGCCTTAGTGAGGGACGAAGGGAAATGCTTTACCCTTAGGTTTTCATTATTTACCATATCATCAGATTCTGTCAAATACCTAGCAATATGTTCGACTTTCGATTCCCTAGATTCTCCCCCAAACTTAGTGTATTTAGGAATTTTCCATCCTTTATGGTTTTGAGTTTGTAAAATATATTCCGACAAAGGGGAATAATAATTTGGCCTTTGAAGTGTGGCATTCATGCCATTCCTAGCCATAATTCTCTCAAAAATCGTAGTTAGATTATTTTCTACAACTAATTCTTCTTGGCGAATTCGATCAACAATTTGATCAACCTCTTGTTGTCGATGAACTAATATCCTAGGTGGGTCGACAACTTAATTTCTTTGAGGCACTGGCGCTTGTCCTTGATGGACAGTTTCATCTTTTATTTCCCCCATGTCTATTTGACCAGGTGCAGCTAATCGAACAGGTGGCGCCTGTCCGCTGGGGGAGCATCCAAAAATTTACACTACCATGTTAATTGGGCAATCACTTGTCAATTCGTTTCATCACACTGCCTATTAGTCTCAGCTGACTCTTGTACTATAGAATTAAATATATTACCCATTTGGTTAGTTAACATATTAACCAACTCATGGTTACTATCATCCATTTGTTGCCTTAATACCGCTACTGAAGTGTTAGTAAGGGGCGACACTTGAGAAGACACTATTCTATTAAGGTTGCCTCTATTATTTCCCCATGGTGCAGATCCTTGTAAAGGGGAATTCAAATTTTGAACATTATCTGACACCACTGCTGCATTTGAAGTCAACTGATATCCCAACATTAAGGAATATGTCATTCCATAAAGAGGATTTGTAGTGCCAAAATTGGGCATTTGTGGGATTTCAGTCGTAGTCATCGTGGATTTTGGACTCATTGGATGAGTCTGAGGAATAGGTGTAGTGATTGTGGTTGACACTGAGACAGGTGGTGGAGGTAATGGTGCAACCTGAGAAACTACAGGATTTGTCGAACTTAATGTTTGTGATGGAACTTCGTCAACATTACAGTCAGTCATCCTGGGTGTACGTCTCCTAGTTGGTGGTTTATTATACTTTTTGGTTAAAATCTCACTTCTAAGTCTCATACACTTATGGAATCTAACAACATATACTTAGCACTGGTCCCACTAAGTGTGCCAATTTGTTTACTGTGGAAAATGGTAAACAACCGCTGGTCGTCCCAAAGTCCTAAAACTAAGGGTTACTCGCAAGATCGACCAATTGATCTTAAGACATGTGCTAAGGTTTTTGGAGATTGTACTAGTTCTATCGAAATCCTTATCTAAGAAACGGTTTTCTAAGACTAAGGGAACAAATAAAATGGCTTTCCACACTATGATTAGACTCAATTTGACTGACTGGTAACTCGTGACCAACAGAAGGAGTCTAAACGAAACAATTAACAATCTGATTGCCCACAATATGATTTGTACCAACTATGGTGACTCGTGAATGGCAGAAGGCTGTGAACTTCAGACTTGTTCTAACCGAAGTGAGTGTCAACTGACTCTTTTGTTAACTCGAGTCTTGTAATGAATTGAGAATCAACATAAACGATAATGCAAAGATATTGTTGAAACGTAAATAAAATGAAAGTAAAGTTTTCAGAAGAAATGACTGAAATGTAAAGGTTTTGCATTGAAATAAAAGTGGTGATTCACGTACATCAAGCAGTATTCAACTCTTTGATTCCTGACGCTCGAAATGAACAGAGTTTTTGCAAGTTGTAACACCCTTCTAAATACCCCGCGAATAATATATTAAATTCAGAGTTAAGATGTATAAAAAGGGCGTCACAATTGATTAAAAATATAAAATTCCATATAATGCCATGCTTAGTTAAGAAACATAATTTAATCAACACATGTTTAACACAACGAAATTATTTATTTAAAACTTGGATAATTCAAACCAAATAAACACCAATCCCAAAAAGGTCAAAGCCTTAATCCATAGGAATAATTATCCAACTAAAACAATTAAACAATCTAGAGTGTAATAGTAACTCTAAAGACAAACGTTTCCCAGTGTTACAAGACCAGAGCATGACACCGACACATCATAATTAAATAGCATAGCTCTACAAGCCATCCTCACCAACTCCTAAGCCGCTATAGCTTCAATCTGAAATCATTAAAGTAAGGATGAGACTACATCATAATTAACATACATTATAAATTCATAAAATAAATAGAACTTCATAAGCTATTGATAACACATAAATGTATCGTATATTTAGCTGGATTTACTTAAGTTATTTCCCATTTTTTATCTTAATTTAATTGCATTGAATTGCTATTACGCTAGTATTTGTTTATTTTGTAGATATTTAATTAAATGAAGAATTTTCGAGAAAAGAAGTAAAAATGGAGGAGACATGAAGAAAAACGCTCAAAATATAAAAGAAAAGATAAAAGGCCCAAGTAAAGAAGCAAAGCTAGGCCCATCGGTCAAACTTTCCATTATCATCCCATGATCTTTTCAACTTCCCACTTTTCCACTTCTTTCTCCACTTTCTTCATTATCATCACTACTTCTCTCATGATAACTTCCACAATTTCTCACTATATAAACTAGTTAGCATTCATTTTAGAGACATCCAAGTTTGTGCGCGGAAGCGCTGTTCATAGTTTTAGGCAAAAATCATATTTGTAAAAGTGGTAGTTTCTCACATCGGGGAACTAACACACCATTAGTTTTAGGCCTACAATCTATGTACTCTTGGATCACAATCTTGCCATCATAATAGAAGTTTATTTCAAGTTCTTCATTTCGCATTTCTGTGTTCTTTATTGTATTGCTATTATTATTATTATTATTATTATTATTATTATTATTATTATTATTATTATTATTATTGTTATTATTATTACCATTATTACTACTATTATTATTATTATTATCATTTATTGCTGTTAATTTAATTATCATGTTGCTCTTAATTTAAATCTTCATGTTTAGTTTGTTTATGCTAAATTCTATGTTTGGCTAAACCGAGTAGGTATCGGTATGTAATAGCAGTAAGAGTAGGAATTAAATCGTTCCCAGTAAGCTAAAATCTTAATTAACTTAATTTCTGGTTATGACTTTTTGTAATTGAAAATCAATCTTTTTGTTACGAAAGTAAGAAAAGTAGAATAGATTGCTATCGAGACCACGAAAGTGTGAGGTTTTAACCGGATAGCTAAAGTTAGGCATTCGATTTAAATACAGCGAGAGCGCTTTAAAAAGAATTAGATTTTATTAAGTTTTCAAAGAATATTTTCTAAACACTTATGGGCTAGCGAGAGCAGGCATAGGGCTTTAGGAGTATAATCCGAGATAAGACCACGAAAGTGTGAGTTGAGGGTTTTTAAACTGATAATCTCTACAGAACAATTAAGTTAACAATCTTTATACGCTTAGGTTCGATTAAATCCGCTTAGGTTCACTATATTACGTACCGATATCCGTTTAATTTATATTTTCTTTAACCATTATCTAAAAGAATTATTCGCCTTAGCTATATCTGATAACTTAGGATAACAGATCGATTTATAGTCTCGTGGGTTCGATATCTTTTAAAACTACGCGATAGGATTGTGCACTTGCCTCCCGATTAATAGACGATAAAGTCGCGATCAAGTTTTTGGCGCCGTTCCCGGGGACTATTTAAGTCGATATTGTAACTCTGGTGTTACACCGTATAGACTAAGGCACTTTTACTTTATTTACTATGTATAACCCAAATTTTTCCTACGCCCATTATCAGTATTTTGAGGAATCACTAGAATCCCATAGATCCGACCTTGAAATACTGATGGAAGATTTCAATGCTTCACAAACCTACTCTTACCCAAACTACCTCCAAAACTACCAATCCCCACATTTTGAGGAACCACGAGAAACTTATAATTTCAACCAAACTTTTCCTCAACCCAATTCTCTCTACAATTGCCACACCCAATATTTTGAGGAATCACCAGAACCATATAAATCTGATCTCGAAATATTAATGGAAAATTTTAATGAAACATCTAGGATGATAGAACGCTTCGGGGAAACACAAAAGGAGACTCTAACTCACTTTCAAGACTCTGACGAATCGCAAGATTTCAACTTCGAAACATCAATAGAGGATTCCGATGAGATGATAACTAACTCTAGGTTAGAATCTATGATTGAGCACTATATAGAGACACAAACTATCCAAAATGAAGAGGTAAGAAAACAAAGTCTTCAAAATAATGAAACCCTTAGCCAACTAACCATTGTGGTTGAGTCCCTCACGACTCACAACATGGCCTTAGAGACTCAAATCTCCCAACTTGAACAAAACCTTCTAGGACCATTTACCAAAGAGGATGTGGATGTTGAAACAATCATTATAGAAAAACTATTTGAAAATCTAGAGAGTGATGATGAGTTTGAGAAGAGTGATATTGTGGCCGAGGAAAATTCTGACGAGAAAATAGTGGAGATTAAGAAGAATTCACCAACACTATTCGAAAAGGAGGTTGTAAAAGAGGTAGAGGAGGAAGCGCATATTGTTATCTCAAATCACTACACCATACTGATTCCTTTCCCGAAAATTTTTATGGAAGCTCAGGTAGACTCCCAATCTAAAACGTATGTCGAGGTATTAAAAAATATCCACACCAATGCAACCTTGTTTGAAGTCTTGCCTAAAAAGAGAAAATTAGAGGACCATAAAATTAAGGATATAATTACTGTTAAGAGGGTAAGGTTAACCTTTGAGGTGGTGGATGAAATCACTAAGCCCAAACTCGAAAAGCTGATACTTAAGATAAATCCAGAACCGCCACCATGAGTTCAAAAGAATGAACCACCCAACAGAAGAAAGAAAAGAAAAGGTGAGGGATATGTGAGATGGCTTGATAAGTGGCCATGGAAAACGAATATCACTAAAAGTTCAACCGAGGAGTGAATATTTAGTTTCCACTTTCCTTTTTCATCTTTTATCAATACAATGAGGACAATGTACGATTTAAGTATGGGGGAGGAAGTATTTCCGTTTTTTCTAGTAATTTTATATTTTCTTTGTAATTTCTCTTCTAGTTATTTCCCTTCAATAAATTTTTTGTCTTCATCAAGTTATTTATGCAACATTAGTGTTGTTTTTCGATTCCCCTATTTTATTAAGACCCAACAAATTTTTTACGGTTTTATGCATAACTTGACTCACTCGACAAGTACGTAGGTTGCCAATTTTTAAACTAGTTAGAAATTTTAGCAAGATTAGACGAAATCACTATCGTCTTGACACTCTACAACCCCAGAGTATAATAGACTAGTTAAAATACCTATTATTCCGAAACCCTGAGTTTTAATATTGAAGTAACCCTTAGTAGTTTATTTAGCAGTCAACACCGTCTTAAACACAAACTACGCAGAAAGTCGATGAATATAAGTGGATGATCTCAGTTAATTATTTAGAAAAATGTTACATGCTTTAAGGAAATAGGTAATGCACCAATTAATATTACATGCTACAGAACAATTAAGTTAACAATCTTTATACGCTTAGGTTCGATTAAATCCGCTTAGGTTCACTATATTACGTACCGATATCCGTTTAATTTATATTTTTCTTTAACCATTATCTAAAAGAATTATTCGCCTTAGCTATATACAGTAACTTAGGATAACAATAGATCGATTTATAGTCTCTGTGGGTTCGATATCTTTTAAAACTACGCAAAACGTGAACTAAGTCACCGACATCGATTCGTCCACAATCACCTTGACATGAATCCAGCCTCACCATCCATCATCACCATGGAACGGTTATTGGCAATACAAGTCAAATTCCACACAATGGGAATTAACTCCACCATAATGTATATGCATGCACATCATAAAAGCATGCAACATTCAACACAGGTTATGATAACATCATACATCATAAACCATCATCAATCCAAAACATGATAGCCATCATTTATCATGAACATCATCAAACAGCATAAACATGGACAAGCAATTACTACAACATCATCACCAAAACATGATAACCATCATTTGTCACGAACACATCCAATCACATAAACATGCACATCATCAACTAAAATATGATACAATCATTTATCATGAACACATCTCATCGTATAAACATGCACATCATCAACCAAAACATGATACAATCATTTATCATGAACACATCCCATTGAATAAACATGCAAGCAATTACTCATCAATTAAGAATGTTATCACCAACATAAGCATACATCCATCGATATGCACACATACATAATCACAAAACAACATACCATTGCCTACCCATCAAGTGTACAAAATACGAATAACCACAAGTCGGAAAACTCAATAATTTTCAAAAAAAAATCAAGTTACTGTTATTTTCTTCATTTTATAAAATAGAGTATTTAATTTAAGAATCAACGTCCAAAACAACGACTAAAACGGACTTACGGTTTGAAAGTTATGAGTTTTTGAAGTTTCCAAAATTATGTCATACAAGGTGCAATCGATTTGCACCAGACTGCAATCGATTGCACACAACTCCAGGGGCCAAAAATCATATTTTCGAAGCAATCGATTTACACCAAACAGAATCGATTGCTGTGGCAAATATCTGCGTTTGAAAGCAAAAATGGTTCCCGATCCAACCAATTTCGACCCCAAACATATGTATCATCAAAACAGTTCCAAAAACATGATTATAATGCAATTATATCATGGTACAACAACATCTAACAACACTATAATATCAATTTGCATCAAAACATCAAAATTCATGGATTTGGGGTTTAAACTGATAAACCTAGAAAATCCTAAATTGGGATTCCTAATGTCTCACTCTATTCTACCATCCTCAAAACTCATAATACATTATAATTAGAGCAATTACCCCTTACCTTAGCCAATTTCTTGAATTCCTCAAACTTTAGGTTTCCTCTTCCTTTGCTTTTCCCACTTCTCATACGATTCCTTTGTTTCTCCCAAATAACTCTCAATTCTCTTTTTCCTCTTTTTATTCATTTTATTTTTATTATTCTATAATAATAATAATAATAATAATAAATTATTCGAGGCTTTTACTCCATACACCCCTCTGATAACTGCTTAGAGATTTTGAATTTTGAACCTTCCCGCCTCTGATAAACTCGACTGTTTCTTGCTTACCTCGACATGTACTCTTTTTGGCAAGAAACAATAGCAGAATTCTTCTAAGTTTTGAATCCTTTGTAGTCGACACAACCAAATTCGACCACTTCCTTCGCTTCGTGTGCCTTGGTCGATTCGACCATTTTCCTCACACTGTAACATTCTTTCCTTGTGGTCGATTCCATTATAACTTGACATTTTCTTCAATCATTGATTTCTTTAATTTGCCAAAAACCAATTTTCAAACACTTTGTTCCCAATCCCAAAAAATCCTTATTTCAGGAAGCTACCCTTAAATTATGAGAACACCCTCTTTTAATACATGTGCTTGAATACCTTGATATTTTTCAAGGTAACAGGTACTTACAATAAGTTGCAGTCACGCAAGTATGTCATGTTCAAAGTGACTTGGAAGATTAATGATATGTCTTATATGGTATCTCTCCCGCATGTCATGAATATATCCAATACTTTTAATGTTACTGACATTCATGAATATCAAGGCACAAGGCTCTTTATCAAGAAGAAAACTTGGGGTCGAATTCTTGAGAGGTGAAGGAGACAGATGTAAGAAGGCTTTTTAAGCCATCTGAGTTTGTTTAAGACTCAAGAATCATATTTAAATTTTTTTTTTTTTGCAATTTTTATTTATTTATTAAAAGTCCATTAGAGTTTTTTTTTTTTTTGGTTTTTTATTTCTGTTTTGGATTAAAAGTCCATTAAAGTTTTTTTTTTCAATATTTAAACATCTTTGAGATTGGCTATCAAAGTTATCTTTAGTCTTCATAAAATTCAATATTTTTTTATCTGGTGGAATCCATAACTTATTTGATATGTTTTGTGCTTAGAATCCTATATTTTTATTTTAAATTTAGAGCTTTTTAATTCCTAGGATTTTCAATTGCGTCACATATTTTCTGGGTCCTTCAACAAATTGCGACATAAATATTGATCCCAAATAACAGTAACCTCCTTTTCACATTCCATAAAAGTAGAACCAATTGAATATGTCATTCGTAAAGAAGTAACACTAACAAATTCAAACAAAGATAGTCTATATTTGTTAGTCTTATACAATAAATCTTTTATAAATATAGTTAGAAATGTGTTAAACAACTCTATGGATTTTTTATGCGTGCAAACTATGTTTCAATTAATTTTCTATTGATGATGATCATCTACTAATTTTAACAACCACCTTATTTCAATTCTTGGACCTCTTACTGCAGTATTTCTATGTGAAACATTATAAACTTGATTAATATTTGTGAGATTATCAAACTTCTTTCTTTTTAAATGATTTTATTTTACAGAAACATGTTCTTTGTTATCCCGACAATATTTTTTTTCTCTTCATCGTCTAAACAATCGGTAACTATTAGATGGTCGAAAAATCCAATACACCGAATTTTAAAAATATTTAATAGATGCAAAATTAACACATGATCTTTCAAATTATCCTATATAAACCCACAATAAATGTTTGGTAAAAAGCCTCACATTTCTCTATTTAAATTATTGAGTTTCTTCTTAACTTTTAGTTATATCAAAATTTTAGTTTTTACTTGATTTAAGTTATACAAACCCTCGCTCTCAAGAAATTAAAAGTTATACAGACTCTCTAATCTTATTTATAACAAAAAATTGTTAAATTTTTAAATACATTAAATAATTAATATATTCAGACAAATATTTTTAAAAAAATCATTTTATAAATAAGATTAGAGGTAGTACTCTTTCAAACTATAAAAATTTAAAGATGTAAATTATAAAAGCAGAGATATTGGCATTCTAAAATTACATAGAGGTGCCTTATTGAATTTCAGGGGTGACATTTTAAATTCTCTAGTATTTGAAATGGACTTGACCTTTATCTAAATCCATAATCTTCCATTGTAGATCATGATTTTTTTCTTAATCGATAACCTTCTTTTTAATGATAATCTTCCCAATAATTAACATACACCTAAACTAAAATCACCAATGCCTTCCACTATAATGTTTTTCAGCCATCTAGATTTTACCCCATGTGAAACCATACCGACACAGAAGCTTTACCTTTCAAAATTCAAAGTGTAGTAAGTATCTCAAAAACCAACAACAAAGAAAACAGAGAAAAAAATAAAGCAGATAGCAGCAGCACTCTGTCCCATTTCAAATAATCAAACTGTAACCCATAAACCAAACTCCCCAGAAATGTCACACATTTCTCTCTTCACAACAACACTAACTTTCTTCCTCATCATCACAACAGTAACCTCTCACTCCTCCTCCTCCTCCTCCTCATCTTCTCAACAAACTTCCCCATCCTTCACCGAATGGCGATCCGCACGCGCTACCTACTACGCCGCCGTCGATCCACGTGACACAGTAGGCGGCGCGTGCGGCTACGGCGACCTTACAAAAGCCGGTTACGGTATGGCAACTGTTGGTCTCAGTGAGGCTTTGTTCGAACGAGGTCAGATCTGTGGCGCGTGCTTTGAATTACGGTGTGTGGAGGATTTGCGGTGGTGTATTCCTGGAACTTCGATTATTGTTACTGCAACTAACTTCTGTGCGCCGAATTATGGATTCACGTCGGAGGGAGGTGGACATTGTAATCCGCCTAATAACCATTTTGTACTCCCTATTGATGCTTTTGAGAAGATCGCTATATGGAAAGCTGGTAACATGCCTCTTCAGTATCGTAGGTATGCTAAATTTCTAACTACTCTTTCGCTTCTTACTTTGTGTTTGGCTTTCATTGTGTTTTGGAGAGTGTTATTGTGAATTGATACAATTTTTCAAAGGGACAAACTAACAAATTGTTCTTGGGTGTAGTAAGAAATTCAATTATTTATTTTGAATGTTATATTCTGTCTGGAGCAGGATAAAGTGCAGAAGAGAAGGCGGAGTCCGATTTACAGTCTCTGGTTCTGGTATCTTCATTTCAGTACTGATCAGCAATGTTGCTGGCCATGGAGACATAGTTGAGGTGAAGGTTAAGGGCTCGAGAACAGGGTGGCTTTCAATGGGTCGGAACTGGGGCCAAAACTGGCATATAAACGCATTACTACAAAATCAACCCCTTTCATTTGAGGTTACGAGTAGTGATGGGAAAACAGTTACTGCTTACAATGTTGCTCCCAAGGATTGGAGTTTTGGACAAACCTTTGAAGGAAAGCAATTTGATTATTAAAGCTAGATGAAGAAAACATGTTTCAAGTAACAAGTATTCTTCCCATTTCCGAATGTTTTACCCTTGTATTATAGAAGGGCTACTTAGTGGTGTGGTGGTGCTCCTTTACATTTTAATTCTTTTGGTTTTGTAGAAGATAGATAGTAATTGATTTGGTGGTTTGTAATATTGTCAATGTGATGGTGTAACTTTCCATCTATCATCTTAGGAGTTTATTGTATGAAAGAGGAATTATCATGTAAATGATCAAGGCTTTTATTAGGATGTGTGATACTATTAACTTCAGTTACAAGTTATCTTAAACTGCACTACATGATCCATTTCCTCTTACCTTCAATAGACGCATATAACCAAAATTTGAACACTGAGATATAGACTATTCAGAGAACTAAATCACTCTCTAGTTGTACTCTTCCTCTCAACTGTCTACACTCTTATTTGAAACAGAGTAAGCATTCACTTGCTACACTTCATTTTCTTTTGGGAAACATCATGACAACTTCTTGAATACCGTTTATATTCATCACGATTCTTTTTTGTGGAAATCATATGTGAGTACTTAAAAAGGATCACTTGTCACCAATCCAACATCAAATGTAATATCTTATTTTCTATTATAAACGAATCTTAAAGATCCCACAAATTTATTAAACAAATAGCACCTATATATTTTTCTTCTTCTCCTTTTGCCGACTTCAGGTTTCCTTCTACACTTGCTAATGCTGGATTGCATGTAAATCTCTTAATTACATCACCAATGTATACTATTTCTTTTGATGCAGTACTACTATAACAGGCAAATTCAAAACTCGTAAACACATTTCGTACACTCTATCTTCCCTTTTTATTGTCCAATGGATCATTCAAGAAAGTTGATTTAACATCTAAGTGCGAGGGTAAACATTTTCAAGATATTACAAATCAATAATATACCATTCTCAAAAAGTCTTGAAACAAATCTCATGTATGTCAAGTTCATGAAAGATATATAACCAAGAAAAGAAGATATATTGACAAAGAGGTCATCCAAGTATATGCCAACTCGTTAAAAAAAGTAGCAACACATTTATTTAAAGGATTTTACAAAAAAAAAAAAAAAAAGTTTAGTTCGAGTCACTTTGCCAACGACAACAACAGTCACCATAGGCAGATTAAATATTAGAAAAGCACTGAGCAAACTATTATTCACATATCAAATGAACTCAAAATGAAAATTTATAAAAGGAAATCTGGGGTGTCAAAATGAAGATCGATCTCTCTCTCTCTCTCTCTCTCTCTCATGTTCAACTAATTCTTTGTTTTTAGGGGGAGTCTTGATCATGTGTGACAAGGGGAGTTTGAACATGTTTCTGATGTCATACCTCATATCTGGACATTTGACTTCTTGAAGTGTTGAAGATGGTGTTCTGTAACTGCTTGTATTCTCTGATGTGTTGTTTTGTTGCAGTTTGTACAAATTTACATGTTTACATGTACCTTGTGCTGTGGTGTTATTTCTATCTCCAAGATTATTGTGCTTTGGTTGTTTTAGCCAAAATTTGCCAAAGAAGCAGAGTTCTATGGTTTTATGATTGGCTAAATTTTGATAAAACATGGTTCTATACTTATGTTGTGCAAGATGTTGTGACATCTTCATCAACTGTCATAACAGTTTCTCTGTTATGTGTTTCAGCGAGATGTTGAAGACATATGTCATGGCATCTTGGTTTGTGTCTGTTTATCTACTAACATATTTTTTATTTGATGAGATCATTTTGGATATACCTCATCATTATGTACATGTCAAGGAGACTATTTAGAAACAATGTGCATATTTGATTTGTTTCATTAAAAAGGATCTTGGAGACTTTTTAAGAAACTTTAAAAAGATTTGTTCCTATTTTTATGTGAATATTTTGCAACTGATTTAAAAGTGAAGATTGTATTTGATTTGAAAAGTCCAAGTCCATTATGCAAGAGTCTATATACAAGGACTTGCTATGACCTAAAATAACAAGCATTCACAAAGAAGAAATCGTGTGTGCAACATAAAGATTAAGGTTTTGGGAGTCTTTTAGGTTTTTAGCATTTGTGTTCTTTGTATGTCACTCATATATCTTTTGATGCATTAAGTATACAAATTGCTACTTGTTTATCAAGCTATTGTTCTCAGTCATGAACTTTTAAGCAAAGAGTTGAGTATTGTTCTTAGTTGAAGCTTTTAAGTAAAACTAAGTATTGTTTATTGGAAATGTAATCTTCTTTTGATTTTAAGTCTAGTCACAAGGTTTGTGACTGTAGGTACCACTGTGGTGATTGGGAGTGAGATGGAGATCTCATATCTAGTGGTTTCTAGATAGAAGTTGCACATGATAGTGATTATATGAGAAGTTGTAAACTAGGGTTGATTTAGCTTTGAACTAATACTATCATAGTGAATTTCCTTCTTGGCTTGGTAGCCCTCAGAGTATGTGATGTTGCACCGAACTGGGTTAACAATTGATTGTGCTATTTAAATTTCTACAATTTATCTTTCTGCACATTCAACAATTTTAGCATGTTCTTTGTCAGTAGTTGTTATAACATTTGTCTTGATATTGTATGGTGTTGGGGCTTCATTTTGAACATGTGTAATTGAAGTGCCAGAATTTTACCTATAAGTAGAGGTCTCATTCCTTTGTTCAAATCATCCAGAAGAAAAATTGTGTATTGATACACTATATATATATCCCTCTATAAGTTTTCTTTTTCACTTTCTCTCACTAGTTCTTATAGTCAAATGCTTTTGTGAGGAAATATCCTTTGTTAGTGAGATGTTGCTGTAATTTTGGATGGGTAGAAATGTAAAAGTTCTTTAAGGTTGTTGTTTATGCACCTTGGACAAACACAATCCATTTTAGGGACAAAAATACGAGGTTTGAAGTTAAACCCGTGAAAAGCTTTGGTTGGAGATTGTGTGGTTAGTTCCTGATATTTAGTTAGGTTGAAGATTGTTAATATGATTGAACTTTTCTTAAGGCTCTTAGTAAGTCTTGTTCATGTGAATGATGAAGATTATCAATATTGATGAACTTACCATTAGGTTCATGGTTAGCCCGTATAAAACCATATGTTAGAAGATTGACTGGTTATATTCTTAGGAGGTTAATGGTTATCTTGTTAAACCATATCGAGCTCAGATATTTCGTGTAGATAAGTGTTGTACCCCAAAATTTACCCTCTTCATTTTTTGTATATAAATAATTGGCTAACACTTAATTAATAGGTGCATCGCATACATATCATTCATGCATTGATCATGGGTTCGAGATTTTTCAATCGTATGAATCTGTACACTTCGAAGAAGAGGTTTGATTCCCCAAAGTTGAATATTTGAGGTTCCGTTAATTCAAGCATCCTCTCGGTATACAAGCGTGTCCAGAAGCTTCTGATTATTATCTCGCGAGTTGAGGTTTTGGAGTTCTGATCGTCTATCAGGTGGATGCTGATTACAATTTCAAGCTACAATGTGTTGTGGTCGGATATTTGAACCCGAACTGATTCTATGGCCTTCCGTGAGTTGTGAAGCACTGGTATTTGGCTTATCGATCTACGGGATTTATCAAAAAATCAAGAACAAACAGATAAAATGATATTTGAGCGCGTGTATCAAAAAGTCAACAAAAGTCAAAGTTTGACTGAGTGGAGTTTTTGGTCAAAATCGTGGTCAAAAGTCGACATTCGAGAAAATGCAGTCATTTGTTGAGAAAAGTCGGAAGAATCGGGTAAAAATGAGGTTTCTTGGACTTAGAAAATTTTTCTAAGTTTAAGGTACTTTGTGTTCACGGAGCCATATTGCCGCGTCCGTATCTTACCCGTCTGTGGTCAGAAGTTTGTGAATTGATAGTCGTTGAAAAGAGCGCATTTCATACTCCGACTTTGTCCTTGTGAAAATTTTTCCATAAATGCCCGGATTTCGAGTTATACAGCTCCGAAATTTGAAGTTCATAACTTTTGAAGTTTTACACTTAGTAAAATTTTGGGTGTTTTTAACATGTTCAAGCGCTCGACTTCGGAGGCAATTTACACGTGTTCGAGGCGTCGATTCGAATTAAGTTCAACATCAAAGTTGTTCATTTAATGGCAATATACAACTTTGCTGAAGAAATCGAATCCGTTCGGGAAACGTATCGAAATCTACAGAGCTCGGAAGTTACGGTTTATCATCTCTCAAAATCTCAACACTTAGAAATATTTTGAAGTGTTTGTTTCTATGCTTTTGCTGACAGCTTCAGGGTCGATTTTATCATAGTTCATGGCTCCGAATCGAAAAATGCTCAACTGGAAAGTTGTTCATCTCACAGCGGTCTAAAACTTTGTTGAAGAAGTCAAATCCATTCGGGACTCGGATCGGAAGTTATAAAGCTCGGAAAATAAGAACTCATTATGTTTGTAAGGTTCGAGTAGTTTTTGTGCACACGTTCAGGGCTGTTTTCGTCAATGATTCGGTTGCCGCACGAAGAAATTCCGAACACGAAAGTTTGAGTTCGTAATTCCATCTACAAGTTCCTTTTAGAAACTTTTACGTTTCGGACGTCAGATCTGGGTGATTCGGAGCGCCGTACGTGACAGCATGAAGTTTTTAAAATGCAAGACAGCATACACATTTCTTGCCAAGCAGTGGACGTATTTCATCGAACAGTTGGTGCACGTATGTTCGGAGCTGTTTTTTCGTTGATCCGATCGCCGCACAGAAAAATTCCGAACACGAAAGACGAAGTTTGCCGTGTCTTGTACAAGTTCCGTTTAGAAACTTTTTCGTTTCGGACGATGGAGCTGGGAAATACGGAACGCCGTAATCGATGACTTGAAGTTGGAAAGTTGCTACATGTCGTATACAAAACTTGCCCAGCCAGGCCAAGCATTTCGTCGAACAGTCACGGTACAATATTCAAACACTTTTTTCTCCGTGATTTAGGCTTCATTCGGATTTTTGTCGAACTATAAAGTTGTTGTATTACATGAGAGATTTCCAACAGTATCAAGTTCGCGTCGTCCAGTCGAATATCGAAAGAGCTACGAAGCCATAAAGTGATGCACTTGGGATGAATAATTGGCTGGCAGTTGTCTTAGAAAATTCCATAATAATGCAGTCAGTGGTAAGCTCTTAACTTCGACGCTATTTTCGAGCGTGCTACAGGTTCCGATTCGAGAAGTTTTCAACATGAAAATTGTTCGTCGATGTGTCATTCCCAGTTTTCGTCTTTGCATCATATCGAAAAAAGGCTGGTAGCTAGGAGTGTCGACGCGTAAAAGGCATCGTGTGGTCATAGCGGCATATTCAGTCTGGCATGTGAAAATCTATAACAGCAAGCTTTCATGACAGTGAAAATATATAACAGCAAGTTTTCTTTCCATTTTTTTTGGTCGGCTCTTTTCCAATTTTTTTTTTATTCACACACTCTTCCTCACAACATCACACTTTCTTCCATTATTCATTTTTTCTTTCTCCTCCACCATTCATCTTTCTCTTCACCCCACCTTCCATTTTCTTTCCTTTTCGGTCACTGTAACCACACGCCTTTTCTTTTTTCTTTTCTCACCATAGCACTTTCGGCTCCCTCACTTCTCCATCTGTAACAAACCGTAACCTCATTCGATCGCATAACAAACTCTCACCGCAATCATCTTCTTTCTCAACCCTCCTCTCGCCATCTCCTTCATCCATATCCTTTTCTTTTCACTGTAAAACGGTCATCCAACACCATCCATTCTTTTTCTTTCTCTTCCTCACCAACCTTCACTCTTCTGCCTTCATGCTACACCATAACCTCTCATCATTTTCGTCCTAAAAACTAACAGCAACAGTTACATTCTCTCTTGTCACTCACCTTCCACCATTTCTCCATGATGACCATTCTTTTTCTTTTGACTCATTTCCACTGTAACTAACCAAAAGAAAGCCCCTTCTTTTTCTTATAACAACAGAACCACCCACCACTCTCCTTCTTCATTCTCTCAACCATCGCTTTTCTCCCGCAACACCACCACCACAGCCACTCATTGCTCCGGTTTTCTTCTTCATACCAACACAGTCACCATTCTTGAACAACCTGCATCTTCTTCAACGCTTTCTTTCCATAGCTGACAGCACCCTCTCTTCTCACCTTCATTCACTATCATTCACTCTTTCTCCATAACAATGCCGTGACAAACCGACCTCACTAACATACTCTCACCTCTCCTCCATCCTCAACCTCTAACAGAATTTGCAACAAACAACCGATAACAGAATCATAACGCCACTCTCTCATCTTCTTTCCCGTCGACCTCTCTATCGCCGAACCACATAATCTCTCCGAATCTTCTCCATAACAAATCGTTATCGGATTCTCGATCTATAACGGAATTCACTTCAATCTTGAATCTCCAGCGTATTGTATCAACGTCAATATCTGATTTTCATCCAAGGTCTGAGGATAGTTCTCATATTCTATCGCCGCTGCTACAAAGGAAAAGCGGAAGCAGAATCGGAAACTTGAATCGAAGTCTTCCTGTTATTACAGTGGTCAAACGCAGCGCACGCACCTCGTTCGTTTGCCGTAAGTTCGCGTTCGTCATCGTTTCGTCTGCAACACGCGTTTATTTCGCGACAAGAATCACTCAGCAGAACTCGCGAGGAATCGTGGACGTCGAAGTTTTCCGAAGAATCTCCGTATACTCGCCGTCAAGTAAGTTTCCGGCTACTAGCTTGAATCATTTGTATGCTTTAGAATCTGGTTTAGTACCTGAAGATGTGCGAAATTTGAACATAAACGTGATATACATCTGTGAGCGTCGAGTCCGTGGGATTTCAACTTTTAGATCCAGATTTTATGTTCAGATTTCATGAGGTTTGAGTAGCTTTTAGGAAAATATGAGATCAGATTCGTAACTATCATGGAAAACGAGTTAGACAGAGTCAGATTGTCTCATTTTCTGTTGAATTTCGTTTTTCCGGCAACCTTTTGCCGGAGAAGAATGTCGTTTCCGGCGAGACCCATGCGTGTCACAATTCCACTCGTTCATGTGTTTTCCATACTAGCCGCTCCGATCTTGACACGTAGCATTTTGTTTTTATTATAAAAAAAAAATCTGAATATAACTTAAGTTAATGTGTCCAATTGATATAAGTTTAGTATACATGAAAAAATAATGTGACAGTTATATAAAAAAATCTGAAAATATAAATAATAATAAAAATGATGTTTTGGACAAAAAAACAGAGATTTGGACTTATAAAAAACCAACTGGACTTAGAAGTTGGGCTCAGCGAAATTCCTTGCCATACTTCCCTGTTTTCGGGCCCAGACAGCTTTATAACATGATTAGTTCATTTAGAAATTCAGGTTCACACCCCCCTGTTTCATGTACTATCATTTTGACATTTAGTTCAATTTAGCTTTCGATTTCGATTGTTTTGACTTGTAAAAAATACATAGAAAACATATTCTGACATTTTAGGATATTAGAACATTTTTGACATTTTTAAACATTTTTTTAATTCATTTTTAATAACATGATTAAAAGTATGTTTCACTCATGCCACTTGAAATTTTACGGAGCATTTCTATACTTGTTTTTTGGGTCTAACTCCCTTCTTGCAGGTGTTTTGTGTTTGTACACCCACGTGTACATCCTTTTGTTTGCTTTTTGGGTCTAACTCCCTTCTTGCGGTGTTTTGCATTTGTACACCACGTGTGCATTTCTATACTTGTTTTTTGGGTCTAACTTCTTCTTTGGTGTTTTGTGGTTGTACACCCGTGTACATCCTTTTGTTTGCTTTTGGGTCTAACTCCTTCTTGCAGATGTTGTTGCTTCACATGCGCAAGCGCATCCTCTTTGCTCGATGCCTCGAGCTATTCTCAGGTTTACTCTTGTGCATGATTGAAGTTTTGAGCATTTCTATAGCTTGCGTTGCTCTTCGGATTTAATATCCGTCGGGTATTTATTTCTACACCATTTATCGCATTCTCTTACAGCTTTCCTAGATATCATGAGAAGTAGGGCTTTACAGCTTTCTTTTGCCATGAGAAGTAGGAATAAAGATGCATGAAGGGGCTCGAGCATGTTCGGGAACCCTCGGTTTATTTAAAGACCCGTTTAGGGAAATTCTACTTGTGATATGTGCATATTTGCTTGTTTGTTTCTTGCAGGTTCCCTTGGTTAGGTTTGGTTCTTTAGCCTAGACTTTAGGATCCGCATCCTTTGCATGTTAACATAGGTAGAGATTCCCTCATCTTCAACCATAGGACTAACCTTTTGTTTTGCTAGTTTCTTTTTGCATGTTGCATTGTGAATAAAACTAAAACTTGCTTTCCTTTTCCCTTTGAAAACAAAACACTTAATAATGGTTTAAACTCCTTTCTCAAGGTAAAAACAACCAACCAACACCAACTTTTTTTTTCCGCCTTTGCGCGCTCTCTTTCTTTTTGTGTTTAAAACCATTTCACAAATAAAAAACACAAAACACACCAAAACAAGTGAGCCGAACTACGGCGCTCTGACTTTCCCATTGCACGCGGGAATACGCAGGCATCTTGTCACGGGGCTCGATCGAGCAAACTTTGTATATACTTCCTTCTTTTCCCCGTGGTTTCTTATTTTCTCTTTTCTTTTGCATGCATGATTAGCGATTAAGCATAGATATAACACACCCATTAGATAGAAAGTAGAAGTGGATACCGTAGAGTACTACGGGCGTGTAGGGTGCTAATACCTTCCCTTCGCGTAATAGATTCCCTTACCCTATCTCTCGGTCGCAAGACCGTGCCTTATCCCTTTTAGGTTTTCGCGATGCGTTCACCTTTCTCCTTTTGCGAGATAAAAAACGTTCGATGGCGACTTCATTGATATAGTTATCGGATGATATTCAGCCGGTTGTTTCAATAAGATTAATCACTTAAATATACAATTGGGAAGGAAACTTGATCACTTCAGTCTCAACAATGGAGAATACATAAATGATCATATCATTTGTTTAGTATTATCATGATTGTAGAACAACCACCATTTCCTTGTATAAGGGGATTCGTGAGCTTCACCTACTAAAATATCTCAAGTATATAATGAAAAGTCTCAAGGCCGATTCTTGAGGAGAGGAATAGGTCTTTTATTTTTAACTGAACCTCTATACATCATAGTGTTCTTCTTTTCCATTAGCTTTTTACTTTCCACACTTTAATTTTGAAATACTTTTATATTTCGCTGCTAAGTTATAGAAAAACCCTTTTTAAAATTTGTTACATCTTAGGTTTAAGAAGATGTTTCCAAACTCTGATTTTAATCTCGAAAAAGTTTTCAAAACCATATTTTTCCAAACCACACTATTCACCCCCTCCCCTTTTTGTGAAGTCTTAAGTACAACAAGTGACATCAGAGTTTAACTCCTATTAGATTAATCGTCCCAGGAGTAAGATGACTTTCAACGCATGATTTTTTTTCAAAACTCATCATCTTTTGAAAATTTATTTTTCTCTTATAATACATATTTTTCCTGAAAAATAAATTATTTTTTTATTCACTGGTCTACTTTATCCTACTCATGAATAAATGATGAAGGAAAAAATTCTTTGACCCAAAATAAATTTATATAAATCATGTTTTTCAAAAATTGCCAAGAAAATGTAGGACACTTTAGAAAAGATTTATGGAGTTTCTCCAAGTATTAAGCCAAGGAATATGACCATATGAGACGGAGAATTTCTTTTCTTAAAAATATTTAGATTATTGTCACTAACATTTGTCTAGAATTAAGAACTGGAAAATGCTTCCAACTCCTAAATCTATAGATAGAAACCTTTGTGAATTTCAGGAAAACCAAGAAAGAAGGAAAACATAGAAGTTGATATAATCAAAATATTAAAATTGGAAAAATCATCATTTATATCATGATCCAGTTCAATTAACATCAAAAAATCTCATGTTCAAGAACAACAAAAAGATAAAGAAGACTCTTCAACAGTTGAACAAAGAGGAGAAGATTTCAACCTTGGGGAGAAATATAAAGAATCGTCTTCCAATAAAGATGATAACAATGCTCAAAGACACCCTGCAAGGATGATAGGAGATAGGAGATAGGAAGAAAAATCATAATAACATATTCACTTGGTTGTGCGGGTAATGCTTTGAAGTTTGGAACTCCAAGGAAAAATTATTCGAAGAAGTTGTATAAAGTAAAAGTATACTCTAGAAGTATACATTCTTTAAAATCCTTGATCTTGAAAGATGAACGACGATGTCATATGTCAATAGTTATGATCAAAGCAACACCATTTGATAAATTTCTCAATTTTTTATTTGTGATGATCAATAAACTAAATAAAATTTTGATGGACTTATTTATCTTTTTGTTTACTAACTCTCACATAAAATGATGTGTGGAGAAGGATATACTTTTGAAGTGTATTTCCTAAAGGGAATTTTATCAAGAATTTTCTTTCTTGAAAATAATCAGTTAATATGATTAACCCTTTAAAATAATCATTTCTAAACTTTTTATGTTTTAAGTAAATATTATTTGTATATTAATTATTTCTAACCCTTAAAACAAGTTTGCTCAAGTGTTTTAAACTTAGGGATGTAAAAATTATAAATTGAAGGTGTTAAGAAAGCAACAAATCCCAACTATCAAACCAAAACACCAAGAAGGTCCGTCAAGAAAATTTTAATCGATTGACAAAAAGAGCTAATCGATTAAAGTTTTCCATAATGCAAAATTTCAAATCCAATCCAAAACAACATCTTGCACGGGAAAGAGCGGATATAAGCATTAATTTTTTTCGTATAAAAAATGAAAACTCTAGATATTTAATCGGTTATAGCAATCGATTAAAAGATCTAAATTTGGAGATTTTGGATCTGATTTTTGGACAGCATGATTTGATCATCAAAATTTCTCGACCCACAAGCTCAAAAGGCCCATAAGGTATCACTATAAATAGGTAATATATTCTAAACCTCTCTTGTATCTCATACTTTTATTCTTACTCACTAATAGGGTTATATTCAAAAAGATTCATCATGAATTCTAGTCTCACCAATGTATTCACAAATAAGCAACAAGAAAACATGTTCTTTAGGAAATTTACAAACCGAGAGGTCAAGAGAATCCATAACTTATATCCCAAAGAATCCAAATAGTGTAAAGTTTTCAAAACCCTAAAAGAACTCAAACTCTCAAACTTCCTATGTGCATACTCAGGAAAAATCTATACCACTCTAGTAAAGATGTTCTACTCAAAGCCTTATCAAGTTGATGGAATTATCCAATGTGAAGTAGACAAATATACCATAACCATATCTATAGAATAATTTTGAAAACTTCTTGATCTCTCTTATGAGGACCACCTCAACGAATTAGGAGACAAAGCAAATAGGTACAAATACTTCATTTTTCATCCTTCTTAGTGATGAAACCATCCTTACCCATTCCTTGTCCACTCACAACCGGATATATAATCCCTGAGAGTAGAATGACCCACTACATCTTAACAAATATTCTCTTTCCTAGATTAGAAAACGTTGGTCTTCTAACCCAAACAGATGTAAAAAAACACATGGTTCATAGAGAACAAAGTGAAATTAAATTGGGCACAACTAGTGGTTGATTACATGTTATATATTAGATTAAAAATTCACCACTACTATATGGAAACTTGTTCACAAAAAATTCTAGAGAAAATTGTCTTAAATCTAGGTGAAAGAACTTACTTCAATGAGAAAACCACAAAAATAGGGGAAAAAACACATCCTACCCTCAATGCATTATGAGTTGAAAGACGGAAAAATAATTGGAAAAATAGATATCAACATAAAGAAGATAAAATCCATTAGTCAAGACATACCATACAAATTATCGAAAGTGATGTTTTCTCTCCTCAGATTCTCACATTCAGAGACCTAATAAAAAATTGTGTGGAAAAAATGATATACTAAATGAGAAGATTGAATTCATCACACATCACTTTATTCCTAACAAATTTAAACTTCACAGTCACCTTTTCCATCATGATGATTTTGATGAAGAATAGTCCATGTTAGATTTCTTTCAATTTGTCTTTAGATCGTGTAATTTTGGCACCTTCCTTTGTTTATTTTTCCTGTTATTTCATTTTGTTATTTCACATTAAATAATATAAGTGTTTTTCCTTTAGTAAAAGTACTTTATTTACCTTATATATATCTTTTGGTTATTATATGATGCCTACAACCTTGGTTTGCTTAAATTAGGCACGCCTTAAGATAAAGAGCATGGAAACAAAACTTATACTTGATTTAGGAAAACTAATATATGTCTTATCTAGAGTAAAATTCTCTTTTGGTACACACATATGCCTTATAATACTATGTCATATTATCCCTTACATGAATAAATGTTTCACATATGCCATGACTAATGGTTAGGAAACCCCATTTAGGAAAAATAGGCCATTTCCACAAAGTGAAAAACTTCCCTCATTTTACCATGATCAATATCCTTACTTCAGAATGAAGAGATATTTCACATGCATGCTTATAAAAGTTTACAACAAATCATTTGATAAAGACCTTATGTCACGGCTAAACACATTTTAGAAAATCTCACTATAAACATCTCATCAAAAGTAATTTCTTCTATATACATTCTTTTTTATATGAGACGATCCTTATTATACATAAATCATCACTTGCTCTTGTGTAGTTCAAACACTTATGATGTTATGGTTTTTAAAAGCATGATATATCCATATGCTTGATAAAATTATTTATGTTTTATCTTAAAATAAAAAAATTAATATCATGGTTAAGTGTGTCTTAGGGAATCTTGTAAAATATCTAGACTATGGATAAATATGTTACATGTATGCTATTAATTTGATGTTAGTTGCTTGCATATCCATTTGTATCTTTTATCAGCCTTTTTGATTATGACAAAAAGGGAGAAGTATACTCTCAGAAGAAGGTATACATTCTATCTAACTCAGAAAGAGTATTATCACTCCAATATATATATATATATATATATATATATATATATATATATATATATATATATATATATATATATATATATATATATATATATATATATATATATATATATATATATATATACCATGAGAGATTACACCAGAGTTACACCATGGGTTACACTCACTCAAAAACGTCACTTCGGATTAATATTTTTTAAAATCAACCGTTGGATGGTAACATATAATCATGTAGATCATACCTTTAAAGTTTGAGATTAATCTATAATGATTTAGTATACGATCAAGATATCCAAAGATTAACGTCAAAATGGACTTTCATATGACGTTAATTTTGATGTAGTTCAATGACATAGTAAATTATTATACATTAATCTCAAACTTTATAGGTATGATCTATATGATGGTATGTTTCAATCCAATGGTTGATTTTAAAAATATTAATCTGAAGTGACATTTTTTAGTGAGTGTAACTCATGGTGTAACTCTTCGGGTGTAATTTGATCCATCCTCTCTCTCTCTCTCTCTCTCTCTCTATATATATATATATATATATATTGCATTGTTTCTTTTACCACCTACCCTGAGATATGTGTTGTCATCATCTAAAAGGGGAGAATGTGGAACCTTATTTTGCATGTAATAAGTTGTTGTTTTGATGAAGACAATTACAGAAAGGTCATTTAGTATGATGACAACTATAAAAGATCATAATGGATACTCAACATGACAAAGATGCAAGATGATAAAGATGCAACATGATGACAACTAAAGATAACATCCTGCATACCAAAGATGGAAATAATGTCAACCAATGTAAAGTCAACCAATTTCAAGTCAACCAACGTACAGTCATAGATGCAAGCCATAAGTTTGATGAGGATTGACAAAGTCTTAGTTTAATGACTGACAAAGCCTCACACATGAACAAAGTCTCCGATAAGGGCAACCAAATAGATTATATCAAAAGCCTTCGAAGATTTCAAGCAAGGTGTCAACACAGTGAATACATCAAACACGGTTTAGTAAAGTTATCCTAATTTAGTAAGTGAGTGAAACTTTTGTAAACAAAAAAGTCTTTCTTTGTAGAAGTAATTAGCTATAAGCGCGCATGCGCACACACACACACAAACCTTTTTATAAAATGTTTTTGAAAAGAAAATGATTTGAATAAATATATAAAAGTTGCTTAGAAAGTGATGAGAACATTCAAAAAACCAAAAAAAATATTTTTACTCGATATAATCGATTAGCACAAAGTGCCAATAGATTAGATTGACAGTTTCTTGAAAACATGGCATTTTGAATGTACTCAAACAATTGGAAATGGCTACATGTCTCTTCTTACCTATTTTGGGAATCATAGCCATTATATTTAAATAATTTAATCGACTGACTTAATTAATTAGTAACAGTCATTTTTTATTCAATGTTGTTTCCTCTTTTTGAGGGTTTGAAGACTATAAATAGAGTTCTCATTCCTCGGTTCAAATTATCCAGAAGAAGAATTGTGTATTGAAACATTCTCCCTCTCTCTCTTTAAGTTTTCTTTTTCAATTTCTCTCTCTAGTTCTTCTTTTTTTGTGCAAGTCAGATATTATATAAGGGAAAACTAAGGTTTCTCCAACCTTTTTACACAAAAAATCGGTGTAAGCCGCCAAAAAGAGTGATTGTAAACCAATTGAACGTTCGATAAAAATAGAAAAGTATCTTCGCTAAACTCGTAGAAGCTACAATTGGAATGCGTAATTTCTCCAAAAAAAAGACAATTTCCAAACCATCATTTTAATTCTCCAAACCGTATTATTCACATTCCAAATATCGTTCTGAATACAAATTACATTTCTAAGCAACCATATACTCCGCGACTTTTCAAGCCAAACAACCCCTAATTCGCTATCCCTAACCTTTTTATCCCTACAAAATGAGTACCAACTCATAAAATTTGAAAGGCACTCTTCTTCCTCTTCATCCTTTTTACCAACCCAAAAAGCTATCTCCTTCCATATTATTTTAATCACATCATACAAAAGAAAAGAATGATTCCTATTTTCCAATTCTATACCACAAAAAGAACATTTTAAAGAATCAATAGGAGAAGAAATACATCTATACACAAAGAGGTCTTTTGTTGGAAGCCTATCAACAAAATGTCTCCAACAAGAAGCCTTAATTTTGAAAGGCACCTTCATCTTCCAAATCAAGCTTAAAGCAACATCGTTCCTATTGGGAGGACCAAAAGGAACCCGAAAACTAGCATAGAAACCATAACAAAAGGACACCAAAAAACCTTCCTTAGGATTAAGACTCCACTCAACCAAATCTGGACCTTTCGAAACACCACCAAACTCCTCAGACTTCTCTTTCAACAACTTATAATCGGCCAAAAGATGGGGATTATTGACCACGGCGACTAATAATCTCACTAGTTCTTATAGTCAAATGCTTTTGTGATGAAAGATCTTTTTGTGAGTGAGATGTTGTTGTAATTCTGGATGGATAGAAATGTAAAAGTTCTTCAAGGTTGTTGTTTATGTACCTTGGACGAACACAATCCATTTTAGAGATAAGAATATGAGGTTTGAAGCTAAACCCGTGAAAAGCTACACCTAAATATCTTACGAAAATGTATCTCTGGATCATCTTTTATTCAAAATTGTGGTGGATCTCATAATATCACATTTTTATTGTGATTTAGGTGTGTCCATATATGCATCTTCGAACTTATGAAAGGCAATTTTAGATTTTCAAAGGTGTAATATGCTTATATAAGATTCTATTGAGCAATTCCCTAAAATTAAAGTTTGGACTCAATTAGGCCTTTTTTTAATATAACATTAAGAACCTACTGCCAATTAGAGCTAATATTAACGGGGAATTTCTTTTTCACCCCTTTATTTTCTAGGAGGCCTTTGGCGAAAAAACTAAAATACCCACAGACTTCAGATGTGCATATCTGAACTCACCTTATTTGTAGATAAGAGGTGGTTTCGCATGTGCATATCGGAAGTCTTTTTTTTGTCAAGAAAATGTGACTTCGCATGTGCATATTTGAATAAACCCCATATTTTGTTTTTATGGTGTTTCACATATGCACATGCGAAGTCACCTCATAAATTAAGTTAAGATACTTCGTATGTGCATATTTGAAGACATTTAAATATAAAGACCAACACGAACAAACTGCTTCATGTTTCTGTTCTTCATTGATAAAGAAACCCAAAAATCATTTCTCCAATATTCAAATTTTCACTCATTTTCACTCATTTCAACACATTGCAACTAAGTTTGAAGAAGCAAAAACTTGATTGGAGTCTTTTCTACTCATCTCCAAAGCTCTAAATTTGTGTAAGCTTTCTCCATTTCCACTTGATTCACTTTGCAATGCTATAATAGGTTAATGGGTTTGTTAGAATCAATTACATTGTGTAGGTTGATGTTAGAGTAGTTAAAAATGGATGTTTGTGTGAACAAATAAGGTTTTTGGATGATTTAGGGCAAGAAGATTAAGTTGTTCGAAAATGGTTGTTCGCAAGTGGTTTCGGATGTGCATATCTGAAATCCTATTTGACTAATTTCGGATATGCACATCTGAAATGTTGCCTGAGTTGAACTTTTTCTTCCTTTTTTCAAACTTGTTTCTTTCCCTTCCCTATCATTAACTATTATTTTGCAGGAAAATGGCTGACAACCCAAACTCGAACAATAGATTGAGATAAGGAAAAGTAAGCCAGGCCTCCTCTGCTCGGCGTGAGAGAATAGAGAAACTAACCAGGACCTGAGGGTGATGTCAAATTATGCGGGAGGATGGTTTTGGATGATCCACTTCTACACCGAGGAGTTATTTGTCTCAGGCGTCATCCTCTCGTGCACATGAGCAGATACCGGGTGAGGAAGAGGTACCCGAGCATGTTGAGTTACCCGAGGAGGTTGTACATGATACACCAACTACCCAACTACGTGCAACAATGGAGTAGGAGAAACTCAACTATCTAGGAGGGCCTTTTGATGCATTTTTCTTGATCTACTACAATGATCATGCCACTCGGCATGTTTGGGAGGGAGGGGTATATTTTTTGTTGCATTTTTTTTAACAGTTTATGCATAAATATTATTTTAGCGACTAACATTGAGGTTATTTTTTGTTTGTTACAGGAACAATTGCCCATAAAGTTCGTGAACTACTCACGGAAAATCTTTGATTTATTTAAACCTAGGGCATATTGGTTCAATGGTGTTGTTGTTAGATCCAGACTTGTCGAACTATATGGTACTAGTTATGTTACTATAAGCCACGACATGCAGGGGGCATTTGCCGAGAGGTGGCACAAAGAGGTGTCATTTTTCCACTTTCTTGTTGAAGAGGTGACGATCACACTTGATGAGGTGGCATGCTTACTCCACCTACCTATCAGAAGGAGGTTACTCAACCATTCCTGGGTACCACGTATTGAGGCGGTTTGGTGGATGGTCGATCATTTGGGAATGTAACCAGGAAAGGAAGTAGAAGAGTGCAGATCAACTAATGGATCGCATGTCAAGTTCTCCATCCTGAGCGAACTATATGAACTACACCTGGCAGCAGAGGTCGAGGATAAGCGCGGTGAGCTTACCACTAAGATTGTGCTTTGCAATATTACTTGATGTTTTTCGTTGCCATGTCCCTCTTTATGGACAAAAGTGTAACCTACATGGGTGTGACATACCTCCGGTATTTTATGGATTTGAGTGCAGTTCATGAGTGGAATTTGGGGGGGTGCCATTTTGATATACCTCTACCAGAAGTTGAATGAAACTTCAAACTGAAGGACGAGGAAGCTCAATGGCTCTTGCACACTCCTCACAGTACATTTAATTCCAACTGTTATATTTAATTTGTTATTAATAATTTGTACTTACGTATTCTCTGATTCGTGTTTCAGAGTTGGATCATCTCTCAATTCCACCACATTCATTGCTTTGAGCGTGATCTGGAATATATTGATGGCATGCCGAGGGTTACGAATTACATTCTCCATAGAGAGAATCATGTTGTGTCGCCTTATCGTTTGTATCTTGATCGCACTAACCATGATGACATCAAATGGACGTCGTTCGAGGATCATAGGGATGTTGTTCCCTTCAACCCCATCTCATTATATTCTGGGTGGCTAGCATACGGGTCGAATATTATGGTCAAGTATATTTCGAAGCGCTGCATTCGAAAATTTGCATTAGGGCAGATGATACTAAGATCTCATTTTCAGCCTGCTCCCAACATCATTGTTTGTCGGGAACTCGACGATATCTTCCAGGATTGAGAGAATCATTTGGTGCCACAAGAGTATCGGATGATGCCAACATCTGAGAGTTGGCATTATGTAGAGAGATACGTGACATGGTTCTTTAAAGTGCCACATCCTATCATGACACCAGATGATCATAGACGTCCACCTAGGTCAACTCTTTAGGAGATCTTAGAGAATCAACAGGCCGAGGATGACCACGCCATTAATGTTTTACCGATATGTCAGCGGATACACACACTTGGCATGAGGCATTGGGTAAATGGATCATTGGTAGAAACGGTCCTAAGGCGGTAGTCATCGTTGAGAGGATGGTTATTGGGGAATCTAGTGTGGCATGATATAAGAGGCAGATAAGGTCACGAGGAGCTAGGGTTAGACATACACATTAGTAGTAGCCTATGTTATTTAGTTTTATTTGTATTGATGTAATACTTTGACATTATGCTCTTTTTGAACAACTGATGTACAATATTTCTCTATTTGTGAACATCTAATCTAATTGTTATTTTCATTTCATTTTTCGTCAATTTCGTTTCATTTTTCTTCAAAATCGTATCATTTTATGTTTGCCTGTTTATTAGGTAGTGGTAATGATGATGTTTTAAATAAAAATGATACAAATAGGAAAAGTTTCAGGTATGCATATCTGAAACCTCTATTTTCTCATACGCATGGTGTTTTGAGATGTATTTATCTGAAACACGTTAATTAATGCGTTCAGATATGTACATTCGAAGGGTATTTTTTCTGATTTTCAGAGGTGTTTTTCATTATATAAGAATGGCTTAAAATTTTTCCTATTGTTTCACTAAGAAAACACATTGAGTTGTTTTACTTTATTAAATTTTATCTCTTAGACTCTATTTGGCAAAAAACTTTTGAGTTTATAGCTTATAAATTCATCCGACAATAAAATACCTCTTTGATAATAATATTTTCATCACGAATTTATAATTTATTTTACTAACTTATAGTTTATTTTCTAAACGTTATTTCAAATAACGTTTTAACTTATAGCTTATTATCTATTTTTTTCATTTTTCCATTTATTATTTTATCTAAAATCCACTAATACCTTTTATAATTTATTTTAATTTAAAATAAAATAAAATGTCTTTTATGTTATTTTAATTCATCGACTAATTGAATGCTAATTTTTACAAACATTTTAATTAACTTATCATCTATAAGTCGTCAGTCATAAGCTATCAGTCATTGACTATCAGTCATATAAGTTATAATTTTACGAAACAAAGTCTTAATATAATCAAATTTTTAATTATATGTTTCACTTTTTCACTTTTGTATTTTAGAGAATATTTTCACGCTTAAAGACAAAATCAAAGGAGTTAGAAAAAGAGAAATATGATAATGAAATTAATTGCTCTCTATGGAACTCTTTGATGTCAAGAGCTGATATTGTTAAGAAAAAAACTTTCTAAAAACAGCTAGCACTTTCTAGTGCTAATGAATTTCAAGTAGCAAAGGGATACTTGAAATTGACATGCTGGTAGCTAATCAGACTAATGACATGCTACTCTCCAATATTCTTCTTGAGTACATAGGGTAACCATTAGTATTGTCATCTCTAGTACAAAATACAATGTTATGGCTGAAACATCCCTACTAAATTCCTGTATATAATAAGGGAACAATAAATAGTTTTGCTAGAAAGTACTACTTACAGTCAGGTATACGTGCAGCTCGACCGTTTAGGCATGCGGACTAACCGGACAAGGCCGGAAAGTATGTCCGCGCCTGCACCATTTTAAGTTTTAACTGCACGCCGAGTAGCTAATAAAGTGATTCAACCTTATGACATCATAGATGAATGAAGCCCGTTAAGCCCTGAGGTTATTTCTACTCATGTCAGCAAAACTTCATAAGCCTTTTATTGATTACTATATATTTATTTACACATTCAGAAAGCATACAGTTGTTTCAAGGTTGATCTAAGCAATTAACTAGTCTTTTCCACCATAACACAGCATGAAGATGACCCAAAAAAGAAACTATAATACAAAAATCATCATACATCAATATGCAACTACATCCAAGTTAACCTAAGAGATGATCACTTAAACAAATTAGAAATGAATCCCAATTAAATTGTGTGGTTAAAAGCATATATCAACTGTTTGTACAGAATTTTGAGTTTCCAACTTTTGTGACTAAATAATACATGAACTGTTAGCTTACAGTGGAACAATACAAAAAAGAAGGAAAAACAAAAGAATTTCAAATGTGATTCGCTATAAAAATTACTCTAAAACTAATTGAATGTAAGGCCCTAACCAACCTGGCGAAAACTCTCAAGCTATGATCGAAGAAAAACTCAAGTTTTAATAATCAAAATCGTTACGTGTATCCTACCGTGTATATCTCCCTTATCATAGAGGGAGCTAAGCACATCATCAGAGAAGGAATCAATGTCATATAGCAGATGTTTGCTGCGATGTTTGTTGACATCACACCACGCAACCAGCCAACTCTCTAGGGTGTAGCTTCCTGTTTAACGCTCGGTGCAACTATAGAAATATTTGTTTCGAAACACAAGCACAGTAAGCTTTAGAGCTTCTGATGAGATTCTATAAGCAATGCATTGAACATAACATGAAGTTCGGCTTCATAAACAGCTTCATCATAATGCATTCCATCATCTGTACATTTGATTCCACAATTCAAACTCAATGACCCTATATCAAGTAGTTGAAATGGACCACCGAACTCCTTCAATATACTACTATTATGCACCTCCCTCTCATACTCACCTTGCAATACATCACTCATCCTCTCCCTCTTCTTTTGTGTATTCAACATAGAGTTTACCAAAGTCGGCATACCTAACCAAAACAAATGCGGAGATCTTACTGTCGAAACAGATCTCATCGCAGGTTCATCGTTACCGAATTTTGGTGAAACAGGCAACATAGATGTCACAGAATTCTTTAACAACTTCAACAAGACACCGTAATCAGACGCATTTGTAACATGTAGCATGTGCCATAAACCAGAACCCATCACCAAAACATCAGGATACAAATGTTTCTGCTTAAGCTCCATAACTACATCAGTCAAATTATTAGGATAAGGTGCCCAAACAAAATCCAATTTCAAACCCATCTCATCAACAACAATGTGATAATCACTATGCCTCTTAAACAAAAAACTCCTAGCCGATTCGACTCTCTCCGAATCCAAAACCAAACTCAATAAAGAAAGTGTAAAAATTCTAGCTTGTGAATCCCCTGCAACCATAACCCAAGACCCATTAAGCAAATCCAAAACATCATTCCTCTTAAGCCTCTGAAACTCACACGATTCAACAGAATCCATTCTACTCCAAGACCAAAACTTGTCATAGTTCAAAGAATTGTTATTCAAAATCGGGTCAAAAACCTTACTTGGCATAACCTCCCAAGCAATTTCATGAAGCAAAGAAACACACGAATCACGATCTTCAACAACAACAACATCATCATCAACAACAGAAGATGATTTAACAGATGTAATAAAATCAGAAACAGAAGGAAAATAAGGAGTAAGATGAACACCAACTGCAAGAGTAATGAAAAGCGCACCACTAAAAAACAAAACTTTGTTTCGACTCAAGTGCCAACCAGCCATACCCATTGGAACAAACAACACAACACACGCTGCAAACAACCCCAATTGAACAGCACCAAACATTGTTGGAATTTCCCTTCTCAAAACTCACATCTACACAAATCAAAAATGGGTTTTTTAGGGGGATGATTTCTAGCCCAAGATCTGAAGAAAAATCGAAACTTTTCTTCACTCAGGAAAAAGGGGTGACAGTGAAAGTTGGTGGGGTGATTTATTCCAATGGATTGTGAATGAAGGTAAAAAAAAAAAAGTCTTTTTGGGGGAAAACTAGGTGATTGTTGAGGTGGTGGTGATGGGAACGTGATAACAAGAGAAGAAAGATTGAATTGAAAAAGGGAAATGTGAAAGAATGAAGAATGGTTTACTTACAAGTTATACAATGGAATACAACACAACAACGCCAGTTCGAATCAAAATCGGTGACCAATGATTATCAATGTTGTGTGTCATGTTGCATCTCTCTTATTTTGTCTAGTTCAATAATTTTGTATATTTTTTTGTCTTACTTTTTTTTAGACTTTTCTTTTATAATTCTAATAACTTTTGACTAAAAGAAACAACTTAAATATAATAATATTTATAAAAAAAATATTGGTATTCAATTTTAAGTAAATTAAAATTTTTAGTATGAATACAACTTTTTTTATTAATTGAATACGAGGCTTTTATCTTTTAGTACTTAACATATATTAAAAAAAAATTTAAGACATGTCATAAATATACTTGTTATAAAATATTAAATTTTTTATTTTATAATACTTCATAACATTTTCAATCATCACAACTACAACAACAAAAATATAAATCATTTATATAACTACAAGTAACATTAATAAGTTATTTTCATATCTTTTTAACTAGATAAAAGATTAAACATTAAGAAATCAACTTTGATATATTTTTCTACTCTGTTTTTATTTTTATTGTTTTTAATATGTAAAATTTAAATTTTAACACTTTGCATCTAAGATGAATAGTTGTGGCATTCACGTTTTGATTAGCTAGTGCGAGTTTCACGTGGTTCACTAATATTTCATGCGGATTAATGAATTGATAATATATTGACCATTGTTACTTTATAAATGAACGACAAAGATTCCTTACTTAATTTTTCATCAAATGAGTCATAAATAATAAATAATAAAATATGCTACTTTGTCCATTGATTTTTAGCAAACCGAGGTAAGCAAAGCCCTTGCTTCATTCAATTTCCCCAATACATTGGGTAGGTAGGTGATGCACCCGGTGAGGAAAAAAAAGTCGAGGCTCTCGATTTTGTCTTGAAGGAGTAAGAAAATTGAAAGAACGCACTACTATGAGCCTTGGGGCGGTTACATGGTCTTTTGAGAATGAATGAAAAACCCTGGATGACTAACAAACATATGTGTTAAGTATTTGAGCTAGGTAAATGTATCCTAGCACAGCCAGCTCATAAAAAAATTCATTTCAAGTGACTCATGTAATCCTCCACTACACGGGCCAGTCGATTTGTGGGTTCCAATGGGTCCAAATGTTGAATCCTTAATCGATCATGCAAATCCATATGAGACCATTTAGGTACAATTTAGGGATGACAAGCAGACCCAAACCCACGGGGCCCACCCACACCCAAATCCGAGTCAACGGGTGAAAACTCGAGTTGACTGGGTTTGAGTGCGGGTTTGAATTCACTTAAACCCACACCCGAAACCACACCCGCTTAGACATTAAATTATATAAGTACCCCTAAATATATATATAAGTGTACAAATTTAAGACCTTAATTTTAATTGTAATGTTACCAAACTTGATGGAAAGTTGTAATTTAATTTCTTAATTTCTTTGAGAGGCCTTGATTGATTTTTTGTGTTTCGAATTCTAATGTTGTTGTTGTATTTTTTGTATTTTTACTACGGGTTCGGATTTGGGTGGAAAAACCTAAACCCAACGGGTGTGGGCGTGGGTGTTATTTTGTCATCCGAATAGCTTTTGGGTTTGGGTTCGGGTTCAGGTGGTGATTTCGGGTGCGGATTTGGGTAGTGTGAAGCCCACACCCGACCTGACCCATTGTTATCCCTAGTACAATTCGATTATCTAATGACTCGCTATACCTGAACCACTTGCTTTCAGGTCCTTTGGATAGGTTAGTTTTGTTGGAACATACACAAAAGGGGTGAGGTGAATCAATGGTGAAAATGGCTAATTAGAGAAGATGAAGTTTAGAGAGAAAAATAGAGAATTGAGAGAGAGAGAGAGAGAGAAAGAGTAATTGAGGAGAAAATATTATGTCTTATTCGTAATGACATTCAATTTCTTACACATTACATGAGAGCGAGTGTTTATATAGTGTCCACTCAAAACACAACAAAATAACACAACAACAAAAAAGTAGAAATAACTGCCAACCCAGGAAATATGAAAATCGCGGCAGAAACCGGTTTCTCCAAATGAGGAAACCGGTCTCCTCTTCGAAATTTTGTTTTCTACTTCAGTTGGCAGAACATCTTACTCACTTAAGTTGTTTCCAAAATAGCTTCTGAAGCCTTCACATTGCACTTGACTTATACTCAACATTCAACACACCACCTTAAGTCAAGTGCTCCATATTCCTAAAGCTCAATTTCTTCACAAGCTTCTTGAACACTTCATTTGTCACCACCTTTGTCAATAAATCTGCAAGTTGTTCTTCACTTCGACAATGAGCTAGCTTCATCTTTCCTTCACACACCAGCTCCCTCAAGTAATGGAATCTCATCTCTATGTGCTTGTTTCTCCCATGTGCTATAAGATTCCTTGCAAGGTTGATAGCCGAGAGGTTGTCAACAAAGAGTGTGACAACTTTTACCTCAATGATGTCCAACTCTTTAAGTAGATTGATTAGTCACATAACTTGACATGCACATATTGACGCAATGATATACTCGGCCTCACAAGAAGAGAGTGCCACCACGGCTTCATTTTTAGAGCACCAAGAGACTTTCGATCATCTTTATCTCCGCACCAATTAGAATCTATATAACCGAGTAATTCGCACATGTTGCCCATATCAGATGCGGGAAAGAGAATTCCGTAGCCAAGAGTACCTTTGATGTAACGAAGGATCCTTTTAATTGCTGCCAAATGAGACACCTTTGGTCTCTCCATGAATCTACTAGAAATACCAACACTAAATGCCAAATCCGGTCGCGTATTGCACAAGTAACGTAACGATCCAATCAACCTTCTATATTGAGTTGGATCAACGTCACCTTCATTCTTGGACAGTTGCAACCTTGGTTCCATTGGTGAATTGGCAGCATTACAATGCTTCATATCACACCTCTTCAATATCTCAAGGGCACACTTCCTTTGATGCATGAGAGTATGTCATGATACTAAGATCGCTTATCTCAAATTCTTCTATGAGTTCACATTTGAACTTGGAAATAAACTCCTCATTGTTGTCCGTAATCAAAAGATCGTTCATATATAAGCAAAGTATAATCACACATTTTCTTGCATCCGACTTCACATAAACACCATGTTTAGATACACACTTCTTGAAGCCAACTTCAATAAGAAAAGTATATATACGTTTGTTCCAAGCTCTCGGTGCTTGTTTCAAACCATATAGTATTTTCATCAACTTGTAGACTCTTCCCTCTTGATTCTTTATCACAAAACCAGGGGGTGCTCTACAAAGACTTCCTCCTCAAGTGGACCGTTAAAAAATGCAGATTTCACATCCATTTGGTACATCTGCCAATTTTTGCTATTGGCGATACCAACAACCAATCGTATGGTCTCTAATCTAGCCACCAGAGCAAATACCTCATCATAGTCTATACCTCCTCACTGGAAAAATCCCTTCACCACTAGTCGAGCCTTATGCTTGACAATTTCGCCTTTAGGATTTGCATTCACTTTATAGACTCACTTTACTCTGATTGCCTTTTTTCATTCTGGTAAATCAACCGGCTCCCAAGTACTATTTTTCTCAATAGATTCCAGCTCTTCTTTCATCGCACACACCCACTTTGCATTGCTCAATGCCTCTTCTGTACTCACCGGCTCGGATTCGGCCATAAGCGCAAAGTGTATAAGATCGCCATTATTGTTGATCTTATTATCATGGAATACTTCATAATCTTGGAGTCGTTGATTTAGACCTCTGCGTCTTGTTGGTCGTCCACTGAACTCATTGCTCCCACCTTCGATCGGACTCAGGACCTACTCTTCATTCTGACAAAATTCTTCATTTTCTGGTGGAAATCGGTTTCCAGAATCATGGAAACCGACTTCTACTTCCACAAATGCCATTCCCGAGCCTTCAGTATACAAATGTCGCGAGGGAAACCAGTTTCCTTTTGTTGAGAAACTGGTTTTTGTTGTTGTTTTTGAAATTTTCTGCTAACAAACAACCTCAACTCGTCCATTACCATGTCTCGACTAATTACGACCTTCTTGCTACTCACATCAAATAGTTTGTAGCCTCCAGTAGGGTGATATTCAACAAGTAACATTACCTCTCCTTTATCATGCAACTTCTTTCAAAGTTGACCCAGAATGTGCCGAAATGCAATCGAACCAAATACTTTCAAATGCGTCAAATTCGGTTTATGACCAGACCATACCTCTTCCGATGTCACCTTGTCCAGCTTCTTAGTAGGGCAACTATTCAATATATAGGTTGTTGTAGAAATCGCTTCTCACCATTGTTCCTTCGGCAAGTTCTTCCCTTTCAACATGCTACGAACCATATTCATAATTGAACGATTTCTCTTTTCAGCAATACCATTTTTTTGAGGCGTATAAGGTGGAACAATTTCACGCACTATACCCTCATCATCACAATAATTTCCAAATTCGTTTGAGGTGTATTCACCTCCACCATCCATTTTGAGAACTTTCACTTTGTGACCGCTTTGCTGCTCCACTGTGGACTTAAAACACTTGAACATATCAAACACCTCATACTTCCTCTTTATGAGATAAATCCATAGCTTCCTACTAAAATCATCAATAAAAGTGATAAAGTACCTATTTTTTCCGTATGAGTCGACTTGCATTGGGCCGCACACATCGAAATACACCACCTCAAGAAGTTGCTTGGTCCTATGACCTCATCCTTGTTGAAATTGTTCTTGTGTTGCTTCCCTTGCACACATTCTTCACACAAATCAGCTGGAAAATTAATCTTGGGCAGCCCGGTCACCATACCATGCCTTTGCAACACGTCGAGGTCTCCAAAATTAAGGTGTCTAAGACGGTAATGCCACAACCACTCATCACGACTTGCCGCTGTAGCAAGACACTTGTGCTCCATTACTTTCAACTCTATCTTGAAAGTACAATTTGCAGCCATGGGTGCTCTAAGGATTAAAACATTGTTTCGGTCAAAAACACACAAAACTTTGTTTTCCATCTGAATTGTTAGTTCTTCTCGAGTAATTAGCAAATGCTCAAGAGATTCCATCTAATTCCAGGAATGTACAACACATCTTTGATCAAGGAATGACTCTCATCCTTCTTTATGATCAAAACATCACCCACACTATCGGTCGCTAAAGTGGTGTCATCCGTGAATCTCACTCGATTCTTCGTGGCTTGATTGATTCTCACAAACCAATCCTTTCTACCCATCATATGAGTTGAACAACCTGAATCCAAGTACCACTCATCACTACTTTGGACTCCACCTCGAACGGTTACCATTGAGTTTTGCTTCGAACACGTTTGTGTAGAAGATTTTGAACTATTAGAGTTGTTGTCCATCCCTCGACACACACTGTTGTTGTTGTCCAACCACTTTCTATCACCATTGTTCTCCTCCGTGATCATAACAAGAAGCGTATCATCATCCTCTACTTCTTGCCTTGCAACCTTGGCCTCATCTCCATGATTTTCCTTCAATTTTGCATTATAATCTTTTGCGAAATGGCCTAACTTTTGACAATTAAAGCACTTCACATTGATTTTATCATACCTCTTGTTGTTGTTGCCTTAACCACTACCTTTGGAGCTGCCCTCTCATCTTTGAGCCATAGACCCCTTTGAATTTTGTGGGTCTCTTCCACCAAAATTCTAGAAGTTTTCTTTTCCCTTTGAAGGCCATTTGCCTTTCGATCTCTTGTTCTTCACATTGAACCTTGCTTGCAACGCAATTTCCGCCTTGACCTTGTCATTTCCCCTTTCATCCAATCTTTGCTCATGTGCCTCCAATGAGCTTTGAAGCTCCTCCTTGCTCATAGTGAGAAGATCCTTTGACTCTTATATTGCTACCACTATGTTGTCAAATCTTGACGTTAAAGAACGCAAGATCTTAGCCACTATATTTTGCACCGAAACATTTTCACCGCAAGCCTTCATTTGATTCACCAAACGTGTTATACGCGTAATGTAGTCGTTGATTGATTCCTTCTCTTCCATTTATACCAACTCGAACTACCTCTGGTGAGTTTGTAACCTCACCACCTTTGCTTTGTCGGCACCTTCATACGCTTTCTTCAAAATCTCCCAAGCTTGCTTTGCCGACGTACAATCACCAACTTTCTCAAAGTTGTCGTTGTCGACGCAAGAATGTATCAAGAAGAGAGCTTTGTAGTCTTTCTTCTTTTCTTCCTTGAATGTAGTTTGTTGTGTAGCTGTAGCCCCTGCAACAAGTGTTGTAACTCCATCATTCACCACTTCAAGGACTTCTTGGTACCCAAACAAAACTTTCATTTGTTTGCACCATTTATCATAATTCTTGGAATCAAGAATTGGGAGGTTGGTAGAGATTCGATCGGTGGTTGTCATGTTTGCAACATATTAATGGATCAAAACCAGAGCTCTTGATGCCAGATGTTAGAACATACACATAAGGGGTGAGGTGAATCAATGGTTAAAATGGTTAATTGGAAAAGATGAAGTTTATGGAGAAAAATAGAGAATTGAGAGAGAGAGAGTAATTTAGGAGAAAATATTATGTAATATTCACAATGACATTCAATTTCTTACGCATTACATGAGAGAGAGTGTTTACATAGTGCCTACTCAAAACACAACAAAACAACACAACAAAAAAACAGAAAAAACTGCCAACACAAGAAAACTAAAAATCGCGGCAGAAACCGGTTTCTCCAAATGGGGAAACCGATTTCCTCCTCAAAATTTTATTTTCTGCTTCATTTGACAGAACAACTTATTCACTTAAGCTGTTTCCAAAACAGCTTCTAAAGCCTTCACATTGCACTTGACTTATACTCAACATTTAACAATTTTGGGGGTATTTCCAAAATCTGTCCACCTCTAAAATTTATATTAAAAGAATCTCCAAATTTTGTGTAAAAAAACATGATTGCTTAGATTTTTAGGTTATCCAGCACACAACATTTGGATCATTAAATCGTAAGAAATAATATAAGCAAATCAGTTCATTAATAATTAATCCAAATTTATTCAGAAAAATTCCAAACAACAAAGCTGGATTAGCCTATAAAAAAGTTATTTTATTTTATTTTATTTTAAAATTTACTTAAATAAAACAAAAATAAATAATAAAATAACCACCATAAAGAAAAAAAAAGAAGAAGAAGGGTTGCAGCAAGAGTTGGAAGTTGATCAAGGACTGCACCGACCGAGAGAGAGAGATCGATCTGAAAGAGATGAGTGAAGCGCAGAAGTTCGTATGGAAAGGGGCAATTCCTCTTCAAATCCATCTTCATGAATCTGAAGTCACCACTCTTCCTCCTCCATCACCCGCTTTCGTATGAAACACCCTTTTCTTTTTCCTCTTTTATTTCCACTTCAAGCTTGATTTTTTATTTTTTTTTACATTATGGGGGTTTCATTTAAACCTAAAAAATGTCACCTTTTTAGTTATTACTACATGCTGCTATTCTAAATTCAACTTTTTTGGATTTTTTTTTTGGAGTTGATTGTTGTTTTAACATTTTGTTTATTGTGGTTTTAGGTTTTGGCTCCTAGGATAGGGTATTTGCCTTTGTTGGTTTCTCTGTTGAAGCCTCACTTTAGCACTGCACTTCCTCCTGGTGTAGATACCGTTTGGTTTGAGTACAATGGATTGCCTCTGAAATGGTATTCTGTGGTTTTATATTATTTGTTTTGTTGTATTTATGTTTAGTTGATATAGAGATACGACATTGCCTCTCAAACGTGTCTATGACATTGTTCACTTAGTTTCAAATTCGTCTTTGATATTACCAACTTAATGTTATTCTGATCCGGAAAATAACAATGGAGGGACAAATCCGTTCAAATAAAATTTTACAATTTTAGGAACCATTCTGAAATATCAATAGTGTGAGGGATTAGATTGATAGAGTTCTAAAATTTCAAAGACCGATTTGGATATTTGCTGTAGAGTGAACTTTTATCGATTCCAGTATCAATTTGTTTACCCGTTATTTGGTGTTTAAAACATTTTATGGTTGTTATCATTTATTAGTTACGGTTGGAAATTCCACCTTCGTTGCGGTCCCTAATTGCAATATTTGGGTTGCCATCATTGCAACTTCCAACTTCTTCATTGTGTTGGGTATGAAGGGATGGATTTAGTCTCACAATGCCCGGAGATATGGCCTTTGTATTTATAAAGCTTGGGCAACCCTCACCTTACAAACAGGTTTTGTAAGAATGAGTTGACCCTAATATAAAATCTTAGATGGTATCAGAGTCTATTCTAGATCTGTTGTTGGGCTTTCCACATCGTCAACGCTTATGACTCATTGGGCCTGAGCGTGAAGGTGTACATTGGAAATTCCGCTTTCCTTGCTTAGTGCATTTGAGTTGCCTTTGTTGCAGCCTCCAACGCCTTCATTGCATTGGGTGTGAAAGGGGGAATTTAGTCTCATATTGCCTAGAAATATGACATGTGTAGTGTTTATTAAGTCTGGTAACCCTCACCTTACAAGCTAGTTTGTAAGAATGAGTTAAGTCCAATATATAATCTAAGAGTTACGTTGCACTAACTATTTATTTTCTCAACAAGGAACTTGCCTGCAGCAGCAAGCATAGTATGTAACTCATGGAAAGTAAAGTTTTAATCTTGGATAATATATATTTTTTGCCATGGTTTGTACAGGTATATACCCACCGGAGTTCTTTTTGATCTTTTATGTATGGAGCCAGAAAGGCCGTGGAATTTAACAGTAAGTTATTTTGTTTTTCCTCTTTAGTTAATTAGACCGAGAGCACGTCATTCATGCAAATGTTTCAAAATGAAGTTTTTTTTTTTTTTTTTTTTTGCATTAGGGTAAAATGAAGTCTTTAATGAAATTTGGGTTGGAAGAAAATTTCAAATTAAAATTTATCTTCTTTCTGCCGTTCCTTGAACAATTATGAAGAAAATGCTTGAAATTTATGTTGGGAGGGGGATCATCCAAAGGGTACTAATGTGATAATTAATATTGATTCACTACAAACATTTAATGTCATTATGAAGTTACCTTTTCGATGTATAGCTATATTCAATATCTGTACTCTGATTTGTAGGTACACTTTAGAGGATATCCAAGTAATATACTGCTTCCATGTGAAGGTGAAGAAAGTGTAAAGTGGAGCTTTATTAACTCATTGAAAGAGGTCAGTTGTTTGACCTTTTATTAATAACACGATACGTCATGCCCATACATGACAAAATAACATTTGATAGATAGTATCTGTATGTATGAATCACTAAACCAATATAGTCGATCGAGGAAATTAGCAGTTTGTTCAAATTCCCCTATGCTACGGTGCTATAGCCTCTATTTGACAGCGTTTTACTAATAGCATATCGCTGAACAATAGCGATTGTTGGTTTGTTCAAATTCTGCTACTCTATAGTATAGAGGCTATGTGACATCACCGAGCTTGACTGAATTTTAATTTCTTCTATAGGCTGCATATGTTATAAATGGAAATTGCAAGAATGTCATGAACATGTCTCAAACTGATCAGGTGGAGCTTTGGGGATCTGTTTTAAATGGTATGGTTATTAGTTGCTTGATGTTAATGCCTATATACTTTCATACATTTCTATTTTTGTTTTTTTGTTCATACTCTACAAGTAAAAGACTTTGCAATTTGGTAATATTTTATTTTACGGATTTAAGCAGAGACAACAAAATTTATTAAAAGTCACACGGTTAACGATAACATACACTTTCAAGAACAAGTTGCATAATATATAATAAATCATATATATGAATGAACACTATTGTCTACTAATTTGCATAACAAGTAACTTAGAAAATAAGTTTATTTCTCATCTCATGGACTTTTGTCAACATTCATTTGCATGACAGGTAGCTTGGAATCTTATAGACGGGTGTCATCTAAGCTTAAGCTTGAAACTTTTGACTCGCAATATACAGAAAGTATTGATTCAGTTTCGCCTAAATCTGAACAAAGTACCGGGGATGCTGAAGCTACTGGACAAGTGAAGACAAGTGAGAAATATCAACTTGTTCTTTTAGTCAATTTGGCTTTCTGTTTTCTCCCTTTTCCTTTTCCTTTATGGCCTGATTCATTTTTACCTCAACATTTTGAATTTGATCTTTTTTTAAATCTAAAATTTCCATTTCTATGATCAATTGGCTGAACAAAGTCAAACCAAAAAGGAAACATATGAAAAGAAAAGGCAAAGGATATGTACTGTCAATAAGTTTTCTGAAATTGGTTCTCTCACACTGTACATACTTTGTGTCATATAATTTCCAATATTATAAAGATTATAGGTTAGTGTTTTAAAGTTGGATCATTTTATGGCATTACATAGAATGTGGGTTCAAATGCATTACTTATCTTAGAAAGATTTATTTTCCTACACTGAACTCCATTTTAGGTGTACTATTGACATTGGCGGCTTCAGTTGGTTTCATGTACACATTTTCCCATCCATACTAAACTGACTTTTGGTTAACGTCTACTATCTTGTTAGGTAGGGTTCCTGTTCGCTTATATTTATGGACTGTCAAAGATGATTTTGATGATTTTGAAGATGCTCCAAAATTGATAATTGGGACAAAGTCTCGTATATCAACCGTCCGTTGAGATTCATAAGGAAGATAGTAAGTCCCGTCTGAAAATCCTCCATTGAGATTTTAAGTTGAATATCTTTCATGTTTGTCTATGTTCTTTTATTTGAAGATGCATATGGTGGTAATCCACATTCTTAATGTCACATGCCATTCAAAAAAATAAATCTTAATGTTGCATGATGGTCAATGGATGCAGGTAAATACTTTAGCTTAACCGATGCGGTAAAAAGACTTCTTCCCGAGTACTTTCTGGAAAGTTCATTTGTTAACGAAGGAGATGCAAACATAAACCGAAGTGAAGGAGAAGAGGGAGAAACTTCACATGATCCAGCGTCATCTTGCCAAACACCAGAGATTACAGAAATCAAGTGCGTACGCATTCAAGGGATAGAACCAAGTTTGGAAACACCTTTTTCTTGGGTGGTTAACAACTTAATGAATCCTGAGTATTTTCTTCACATGTGTGTTTGCTTGAAAGTTTCAGAGGCCAATGCTGTGCAGTAGGGATAAATTTAATTATTTTACTATTCTATTTCACTGGAAAAAAAAAAAAACAAGATGCAATTCTTTTGTATATACATGTACAGAATGGTTTCATATTATATTGATTTCCCAATTCGTTTTCAATTTTACACTCCAAAGTGAAATGATAGCATATGTTACCAGATGATATATTTTCCAAAATGCACTGTTTGATTCAATCATGGAGAGGAGAGAAGTTTTTTAATAGAATGAACACAAATTTTAATTAGATTCCAATAAATAAAACAAGAAACATAGTTGAAATCTGCCGGCCATTGATACTATCTAGTAGTATATGCTCCTCTCATCTCACGTTCAAACCAATACATAGATAAGGACACTAACAACATTGTAGTGACATCAATTTTTGAAGGAAGATACAAAGAACACATAGTAAACATCGTAGTCTAATTTTTTTAACTAAACCTTCCTATAAATTTCAATAATTCTCTCACAATTTCAAGGCATCACAAGTAGAAAAGAAAAAAGAGCAAGAGTCCAAAGACTTACATTTGTTAACATGTCAAAGGGAGACAATGTTGTTGTTTTGGACTTTTGGGCTAGTCCATTTTGCGCGCGAGTGAAAATTTCTTTGGAAGAAAAAGGTGTGGATTATGTGGCCAACGAAGAGGATATATTTGGAAGAAAAAGTGAGCTTCTTTTGAGGTCAAATCCTATTCACCAAAAGGTGCCTGTGTTCTTGCATAATGACAAACCTGTTATTGAATCTGCTATCATTGTTAGCTATATTGATGAGGTGTGGTCTTCCAACTCATTGCTTCCAGCTAATGCTTATGATGTCGCACAAGCTAGATTTTTGGCTGATTTCGTCGACAAAAAGGTTAGTTGCGATAAAATACTCGAAAAATATTTAAAGTTGTGTTGCGTGTATGATTTTGATATGATAACTTGTAATGCAAGGTATTTGAAACTGGGAGGAGCATTTGGGCTAGCAATGGAGAAGAGAGAGAAGTGGGAACACGAGACTTTCTTGAAGTTATAAAGCATCTAGAAGAAGCTCTTGGAGAGAAAGACTATTTTGGTGGTGATACTTTTGGCTATGTAGATATCATAGCCATTGGTCATTCTCCATGGTTTTTGGCATATGAGAAACTTGGAGGATTCAAAATTGAAGATCACTCACCAAAATTCTCAGCTTGGATTAAGAGAAGCTTGGAAAGAGAATCCGTGAAGAAAGTTCTTCCTGACCCTGAAAAGGTTTATCAGTTTGTCCTTCATTTCAGGAAGATGTCAGGACTTGAATGAGAATAAGAATGCATCATATGTTGACACTTTCTCCAATCTTAAATATAAGCAAACAAAGATGAAAGTGAAAGAGGCTTGTTTCGATTTTTTCTTCCATACATGTGTTAGAAGTTGTTGTTTTGGATTTTCAATTCTCAATCACCAGAGGGATAAAAATTATAATAAGGGAAAAGATGAAATAAGAATATCATCTCTGGGATTTCTATTGCTTTTCAACTATATAGTAGTGTTTCTATTCTGTAATAGCTTGTTGTTTTACTCTTGTATTTCTGTTGTAATAAAGGTTTGAAAGAGTTTCACCCCAAAAGCAAAAGTGGACACTCATTATTACTTGAATTCACAACCATTATCAATACCTTGTATCATACTCCATTTACTCATTCCATCAATATAGTTACATGATCTAAGATATACAGTCCACCATTCAATATAGTTATGCCAATCATCTTCTTGGACTGAGTATCCCGTATCATACAATCATTATTCATTATCATTAAACATGAATTGACATTTCAAACTTTTGGATAACTTTGGAACAAAATGAGATTAAAAGAGAAATCAGGCATGTATGATACATCAGTGATATACAAATGTTTCTCAAAATGGATGGTGCTAGCATAATTTGTAGTGACAAGGCTCCGTTTGGTAGTTTGATGGTTATGTGATTGATTCTTTTGATGCATTGAAAGCAATCTTTTTTGAAAAACATGGTCATTTGCACCAGTGTCAAGGATAAAATTCTCATGTCTAGGAGAGTTAGGAATAATGCATATTATACCTGAGCCATTTTCAATTTGAGTTGTCAAAGGTCAGTAATGCTTTATTTTTGTCAGGTGTGAATGCCAAATTAACTTGAATTTGCTCATTATCTCCCTTGAAATCATTTTAAGATGCATGCATAATGATTTATTGTGCCATCTTGCTTCCAATATGGTGGATAACCATGCTTTTTGAAGCAAGAATCAACTGTATGGTTGGTCATGCCACAATGAGTGCATACTCGGGAACCCGGACCTCTTCCTCTAAATGATGAGCCACCTCTAATGCCTACTCCACGAAAATTTCCGCTAGGTTTAGATGCATTATTCTGAGGTTGGTCGAGATTAGGAAAGGCTAATACCTTTGATTAATGCAGAAAAACTGAGAAGAAATCAAGGTGGATGAGATGAGTTAATTGAGTGCAGCGGTGGAGGCTTGATCACGGGTCGATGATACCATGTTAAGAATCAAGCTAAAACATAAGAAAATGCAGAAAAACTGAATGTAGAAGGAGACATATTGTTGCAGAGTTCTATTAATCATCATCATGCTTGTATACAAGTGAAGTAGCTTACTTATATAGCAAGCAATGTCTAACTAACTTGAACATTCATCTAACTACTTGATAACTAACAAGAAGTTAATTACAATTCAGTTGATCTATCTTATGAACTAGTTAGTTTACATCAATCTCTTCATTATATTTAACATTTACACTTGTATTCTATTAGAAAATGTGATTTGGATCCATATTTACATACTTCAAACCAATTGATTACATCATTCATTGCTGCTACTGCCAATAATTTATTGCCACCCCTTGATAAATGCAATACTTAAGTTATCTACCGGTGCTACCAGATAAATCGCCAGAAAGTGCACTTCCATATGAAACTGATCCCGTTTGTGATGTGCTGTTGACTCGAGCTTTCAGGAACTGTCGTATCCGGAAAGCGTCACGAGGAGGTGGTTGGCTTTGGAGAGATGTAGCATCATCATCTTCTTGTCCTAAACATTACAATAACAAATATCAATCATGTTAAAATTGGAGATTGATGTCAAAACACTAGAATAAGAAAAGCTAAAAGCACATTCTTGTTGTATATTTGATGAATTGTGTGATTGTGTCTATTCTAGAGAGCTTATAGAAATAAGTCCAAAAAATGGATTATGCACATACTGTCTAATTCTTTTCTTTTCCCATAATGGTTGCTACCAGAAAGTTCACTTGTAGCAGGAGCAGGGCCTCCTGGCAATTGCGTTTGAATCCCAGTTTTACCACTTTGTCCCATTGGAAGGTCGTTCTGTAAACAAATCGATAGCACGATATCCACATTAGGAGTTGGACCTGCATATTTCAAAACACAGTTATCGACAGCGTTTAGATATACTTCAAAAATAGAAGAGTACATAGGTGTCTGATATCAGATATGTATCTGATATTGATACTTCTTGATACATATCCAAGAAATACACTTTTGTTGTTTCGAGATTGCATATAAAATAGCGAAAAGAATGTACTGTGTGATTGATGTGAAATTGTAGTTAACAGAAAATATTGAAAATTACCATAAACTGTGGGTAGGTTTGCTAAAAATGCAACCAAAGCAGGTGGCGTAGCTTTAAGAATTTCATCAAATGCATTTGTGCCTGCACCTGTACCCGGATTCTGCTTTGGATCATATACCAACATCTTTGAAGTATCAGGATAGACAACCTTTGATGGCATATTTGAAATGTTTGCAGCAGATCCCTTATCTGCATTGATAGCATATCATCATTAACTGTGTAATAAGAAATATTGAGAAACCGAGTGCGAGCTTGAGTATAATACCTGTAAGAGTGGTGCCATTTGGAATAATAGACAAGTCTTCTTTCTTATAGAGATTTTTGGCAAGCCACTAAAAAGGTAGAAATCAAAAGGAATTACTATATATGACATGGAAGAAGAACTCGTGAAAGATGGGAGAATTCTTAGCAATTTAGTGTCAAGAATCACAGGTTCAAGCAACTGGTACCTCTCGTCGGGATAAATGATCAAGATCATTAGAAGAGCACGGCTGTAGATCCATGAAACTATAACGTGATACAACATCTTGCAGAGAACTCTCTGATGCTGATGTTGCATCTTCACCAAACGCTTTTTTCCTTCTTTGCTCAACCTACAGATTGTGAAGTCGATTCAATAGACATAAGCATCGCTTTAATCGAATCCATAGAGTACTACTACCTTGAGCAAGCTATCACGATTCCCATAAGTTTGCTCAAATTGAACAAACCTTTTCCAAATCTGCAAATGAGATTAGTTACATGCAAATTGAACATTAGAAAACATACTACTGAATATTCTTCAACTGAATAAGCACATAAACTATGCTTCATACCAACATTCCAATATAAAATTAAGTATTAAGTACCTCAACCGATTTCTCTGAAGGAAGTGAACTCAATGCCCTCTCAAATAAAGCACGTATATTTCGGTCATCATTCAAACGTGTCAAGAAATCAGCATATCTGAAACATCAGGGAAATATTCTTAGTACTCAATACTATTTTCTTGGTAGGAAAAGAGTTATTGTTAAGAGAAACGAAGAAACGTTCAACTATTGAGATAAGATAATGTATCCTCCAAAATATAAGTTAAAAGCAACATGCTGTATAAGATTTAAAACTAGTACTCACTCGAGAATATAGACCGTTCATGCATAAAGCATTTAAATCCATCTTCAAAAACGTTATGAGCCATCTGCAAGGATAATCCGAATTAATTTTCTAGAAGTTAAAAACTAAGTATAAGACTCCACAAATAGAAAGTACTTTGTTAAATCTTATGAAGGATAGAACGTGTAAGAAAGGAAATGGTAAAGACTTTAGGATCATTGTCAAGACAAAAGGCCACTGTTGCGTAAGCCACGTAAACATGATATGAACAAGTTGAGGATTTGCGAGCATCCAGAAAGTACTTTTTAGCAGCTTCAACACCTTCAGTTCTTCTTAGAAATCGAATAAACTGTAGCATGAAATGGACGTCATATCATTTTCATGGAAATATATTAACAATTGCCACGAAATTAGACTAGGAACTTGAACTGGCAAAACATTGAAATTAGTATGCAACACTACTATTGAGCATACTAAAGAAAAAGAATCACATACTTGAATATGTGCAAGTGCAGTTGTATTGCCACCGTCTCCCAAAACGCTTTCATGTATTTTCTTTGCAGGCTGAAATAAAACGAAATAGAAATCCTTAAGGACTACTAATTTAACCAATGAAGACAAGTCGAAAAAACAATGAATAAGATATCAAATGACCCATATGGAGGCCTTTACTAGATCTAAAGCACGATCAAGCCTAAAAAATACCTGGATTGCTCCACGGGATTCCTCTAGCTCTGCATAGGCATATCGTAGCATTTCCGAATCTGTTTACAAATGAAAAGACAGAACGAGGAATGGAGAGGTAATCAATGTAAGATCAAGTAAGACACATGAAAGTATAATAAAGACAGGCCAAAACACAAATATTAAGAGAGGCGAGAGGGTTTTCACATAGAGATTCGAGAAAATGTTGTGGATAAAAACGATATGCATACACTATTACAAAATTGGAAAATTAAGTAGAATTTATAAAAGAAAAATGCCACTAACCAGGAAGAGCCTTCAAAGACCTTTGAAAAACTTTAACTGCAGCATCTATCGAGCCACCTTTAATGAGCCATGTAGCATAGTCATACCATATATCAGGATAATGGTACATATACATGAGACACTGAATACCAGTAAAATGCAGTGAGGAATTCCAAAAATGATATAAGAAATAAATATCACCAAAGTAAATAAAACACAAAAGATGATACTCCTAATCCTACTTATTTACGATTAACTTTATATCCTAGTACCTGCTCATAAGTAAATATAACTTGTTTGTTGGAGGAAGGGATGTCCATTCTCTGTGGATTTCCTCTGAAACAAATAATGGCTGGATCCGTATCAACAGTTAAACTCAAAATTAAATTTAAGAGAAAGAAAAAAGGATGCACGCGTCTTACTTTTCAAAAGATAGAAGTCTTTTCCATGCCATCCACTGCATTTCTTCCTGTCAAAAGTAAACTATATTTCACTACCATAAATTGCTAGCAATGGTAAACTATATTTGCAAAAGAACACAAACTTGCCTTGTTGGATCCAGTTGGTGGTACAGCAAGCATATTCCAATCAATTTCATCAAAATATTTTTTCCGTTCCCTATAAACTGCCCTCGCACTATTATACTTTGGTTGATATTCGTACATCAGTCCTTTAGCCTGCAAAATACGTTTTCATCAGAACGTATGCCTTTTGAATTAGAATTTTGTTATATAAAAAAATGTAATCATGAATACGTATATAAACAAATCGAGCATGAAATAAAGACCAAAATATTACCATCTGACGACTGACAGAATTTTCAAAAATTTCATAGTCTTTCCAAAGTTGTTCAATTTGATTGGTAGGAGTAATAATAGCCCTCTGATAGACTTTCCTAATAACAGTCACCTGATATGATTCTTCTTGTTCATGTACAGGCTGCAACTGAAATTGACCCAAAAAAAGTTGAAAAGTGATACCAAATTAAGCAACAAGAATTGCAGAAAACACAATATTAACTAACCGGCATTGATTTTAGAAAGGAAATGTACTCCATCCACACAGGGCCAGATGCTATGTCTGCTCCTGTTAGCACATCATTAGACAGATGTATCAATATACATACATATATAGATGCATGCATATACACGCATACAAACAGGTGCTACAATAATCCAAAACTAATGGGCCAATGAGAAACAACTTACCGACATAGTTGAGCATGAATTCAAAGGCTTTTATGGTCTCTTCTTGACCCTCTGTACCCTTCTGGACATTGACCTTTCTAATGAAACGAATGTAACACCGCCTATAAACAAAGATTAAAATAACAACATTGTTTTCTCTGAGTTCTCACATGTAGTCAAAATCTTTCAAACAACATATCCAAAAGAGAGTAAAAGAAACTAATATATATCAACCACTGTCATAATCAGAATAAGCAAACAACATACCATAGAGGAACTTGGAGACAGTTCAACAAACAACGACTAAAAATCTGCTTGACAGCGTCATCATTATTTACGGCCATGTATGCCTCCACATACTGCTTCCAAAACTTGGCCTGGAAATACAAATCAAAATAAGCATGGTGAAAAACCAGTTCCTTAATAGTAGTTCACTATAAACACTTAACAAGAACACTCACAGCTGTTGGAAATAACTGCAGAAGCTGCTCGTAGATAGGTGTGGCTTGGGCAATAGGCAAAGCCTAAACAAAAACAGATAAACAACTAGCAATGTGAACAAAGGGTCCAAAACAAAAGCTATAAGAATTGCAAAAGAAAAACACCAAAAAAAGATTAAAAATGGGTCAAAAACCTGAGCATTATTTGCCAATGTTTCAGCGGATTCAACATTGTACTTATCTGTCATTGTGGTTTTGTCTTGAAACCACAATGTTTGTGAGAGTGGAATCAGAAAACAGTGAGTTGATCAGAAGAAGGAAAGAGTTAAAGAGGTTTATGTGAGTGATTTGATATATATAGTTAGTTGTAGACAAAGATTTCATTTGAATGGATTTTTGAAGTAGGTTCAACTAATTATTTTTTAATATAACATGTTGTCATGTTTTTGTTGTTGTTTTTTATTTTATTGTTTAAACTTTAAAGACATGTTTTCTTTTAAGGCATATTAAAAACTTATTATAAATGAGATTATAGAAAAAACATATACTGTAAATTATTTTTTCAAGTTACTCCATTAAGAACATAAAAGCTAGTAGTTCATTTATATTGGCTTTTGAATTAGATAATAATGATTTTGTGTGCATAAATATTTTAAGAAAACATACACATGAACTTTCATTCTATCCAATAAAATATCTTAATAATTTCACCACGTACAAATTTCTAAATATCATCTTTAAATTCTAATTTTTAAATTAGGTTCAATTAGCTATCAATTTTTAGTATTTTAGTATCAAAATCGGATTCAAAATTTGACTATAAAATCTTATCTTTAAGGATTAAATTGATTATCATTTTTATTTCTTTAAATCTTAATTTTTAGTAAGGGTGATAAAACGGGTTTACCTCATCCGACATGCTTATTTTGTCAGTATTTTTTTTTATTTGGCAAATCAAAATTTTAGTCTGGCACCTTCTAAAGTATGATTGTTCTACTCTGTTTAGATTTTTTGCGGACGCGAATATTAACATAGATTATTGTAATTTTTAATGTAAAATAGTGTAGTGTTCGCAGGCCGTCACACTTCAATTTTTTTTGAGCGAGACAAGATTTTAGGCAAGTCTAAACAATCATGTCAGTTTGTTAGAATTTTGGGTCACAAATATAATATTTCATGTTAGGATCATTATTTAATTAGTCAAAACTAAAGTGGTCTAATTGATATTTCTATGGCTAAGGACATATATGTCAAAGGTTATTATATAGATACCACAAGTCAATATTCTAATTTGATGATGAATCAAATTAGAATATAGAAAACTGAGTAGTAACCCTAAAGGGGTTATTTATATGAGTTATAGTCCTCTTTTGTAAAAAAAGGATCAATAAGTTTATCAAGTTTTCTCTCTTCATTCCCATCATAAGAGAATAAAGAAACCTAAGGCATTCTACAAACCAGAATATCACATACCCATAAACCTTATATGATTCCAACAACAAACTCAGATACGCTTCCGCTTTCATTTTTATATTCTATTCATGTATATTTTATAAGGATACAAGTTCATTGAATATGGACTCAAAGGGATTAGATCAAGATCATGTACTTGATTTCTATATGGGTAGAGATATTCGTAGGAATGCACAAAGAAGGTATGGTTGTGGAAGCAAGTTGTGGGCGGAGCCTGGCAGGTGACCTGTAACACCCCTTCTAATTTACCTGCGATTTATATAATTTATCAGAGTTTTAAACACATAACAAGAGGCGTCACAATTTAAATAATTCAAATAACTAAAAACAGTGCACATGCCAAAACTGAAGAACTTAGTAATTAAAATGAAAACACGGATTATGTTTTAAACAACAGAATATAACAAAAGATCCGGAACACTTCAATCAACAATTGTTCCAAAACATAAACTAAAAACATAACTAAAACAACCAGTTTTGAATCCCTAGAAGGAAAAATCCCAATCAATCGTTCCCCAGTGTTACAACTACCAGAGCATGACACTGACACGCGGATTAACTAAGTAGCACAACTCTAGAAGCTGTCCTCACCAATTCCAAAGCAGCTAATCACTTTGAATCTGAAATCATTAAAGTAAGGGTGAGATTTCATCAAAAATAAGATGCATTATGCATTTCTCAAAACAATAAAACAACCAATTCATTATTCACCCACATTAATAGCATTAGCATATGATTTCACAAACACAATTCACACATTCAATTATACATACAACAACAAATAGATGCAATTGGAACACTGGAATTCATCCTAACATATTCCAAATACATATGCAATGCAGACTCAATGCATGTGGTACCAATCGTGAACCAAGTTCACACCCCGTTCCGCTTACACTTCGGAAACAACGTCATTCCAATGATTCACCCATACATCACCGAGTCAAGAATCTAGCCTCACTACCTCTGTACATTAGGTAAGTCTATTGGCCCTGCAAGTTCAATTCCGCACAATGGGAATGAACCATTACCAAATGCTCATGCATGCACATCAGAAGCATGCAATAATTCAAAACATGGAACATGAATACACAACATTATTCCAATTATAAATCAAATACACAACAGCATCTGGTACAACAATCATAAACATCAATGTTAATCACAATCCATAAAATTAACCTTCTGCACAATTAATCAACACATGAACCATAAACTTTCCATGAGTTCTGATTACGGAAACTAAATTAATTCTTTCAGATTTCAATTTTTAGTGTTGAAGATATTTCCATTAGGTAGTACTCGTCCCAAGCTTTCCAACGATACCAACTATGCCTAAATCGGAGTTACGGTTAAAAAGTTATGATAGAAATCGTTTTCAGAAAATTCATGTTTCAACCCAACACAGTATGCATCGATGCATAATGTAACGCCCTGTTTTAATTAATAATATATTATATTAATATTTTCGAATTACCGATCAATATTTATTTTGCGACGAGAATATTTGTGTTAATTAATATATTTATTAATTTATTTGGCGACGTTCGGTTCGGTTCGGTAAATAATATTCGGATCCGATGTTTAATTCCCCGGAATTATTTTAATTGATTGAATTAATTATATTAATAAATTAGGAGTGTGAAGATTAATTGGGAGGAATTGGGTTTACACCTTAGTTTACTAGTAAGGTTATGATAAAACCACTTTCCTCATTTTCTTTCCATCCAAACAGTTTCCTTGTTTTTCTTTCCAACCTAACACACCAAAACCAAACAAGAGCATGTGAGGAAGCTAGTAGAAATAACTTATAAAAGATATTTTTCCTCATTTCTTCCCATTTGAAAAACAAAGCCAAGAATAGAAACTTGGGAGAGAAAAGAGAGGGTTTTGAGAGAAGAAGAACAAGAGGAGAAGATGAGGAAGATCTTGAGCAAGAGCTTGAGGTTGGGTTGTTGGAGCATCTTGAATCATCCAAGCTTGAGAGGTAAGGGGTTTGATTTTCCTTTCCATATAGTTAGGGTTTGATAGATATGTTGTGGATTTAGGAAAAATTGGTATTTTGATTCATGGGGTTTATAGTTTATCATTGTTTTGGTGTTTTGTTGTTGTTGTTGTTGAACTTCTCAATTGATGGTAGAAATATGTTTTGATGTTGTAATGGAGGTATATATGTTGTGTTGATGATAAGAGATGGTGGGTTAGTGATAAGAGATGTTGGGTGGTTGTAGTTTGAATTGGGAGAAAAATTGATAGATTGATTTTATGAGTTTTGTTGGGTAATTGTTGAAATGTTTAGAGGAGTTGAAAATTGGTGTTGAGGTTTTGAATTGGGTGTTTGATGGTTTGATTTCCATTTCATGTTGTTATGGTTGGTGGAATTAGTTTGGATTGAGGAAAACTTGATAGTTGGGTTATAGGGTTTAGTTGGTTGATTTGTTGAGAATGTTAGGAAAGTTGGATTAAGTATAGAAGAATATGAATATGTGTTTATTAATGTTGTAGAACATGAACTATAAAATGAAAAAGGAAGAAAAACATTTAACTGTGAAATGAAGAAAACTGTTTAAACTAAAAATTGCAGGGAAATGGAAAATACAGGGAATGGAAAACGAAATGGGAAGATGAATGCACAAGGGGGAGGTGCCCACCCCACATGGGGACGCAGCCGTCCCAGGCCTTAAGGCGGCCGTCCCTTGCCTTCATCCATTCTGGGACGAACGTCCCCTTTAGCTAGGAAGGGAGATGCGTTTTGCAAGCTTGCCGTTTTCTGTATTTTGAGGTTTTTCTGTTTTGCTGTAAAAAAAAAAAAATTGTTTCCTGCATAATTCTCAATTGGCTTCTGTTAATTCAAATTTCCATAGTTATTAATTCTACTAATTAATATTAATAAAATATAACTAGGATACGAGTTAGCCGATTAAATTTAGAACCCAATTATGTCCCGATTTTTGGATTTCGGTAAATTCGGCGACGAAGCAAGTTGCTCCGAATTCAATGAAAATTGACGTGCTAGCTAAGTTTGACGTGTAGAATGTAGTGGTGAAGTTAGTTTTTCGAAATTGTGAGTTTTTACGAGACGACCCGAAATAGGCCAATTTACGATAAAATTGAATCGGGCGGTGTTTTAGTAGATTTAAGGTACGTATGGACAATCCGATTTCGACGTCGATGATTATGATTAATACCAGTTATTAGGAATTACTTTCGCGACGATTATTGACGTTTTGACTATTTTTCCGTTTTCGGAATTTAGTGAATTAATTGATAACGATGCGGTGTTAATAAACGTAAGTTTTGCGACGGTGTATTTATTAATGAATACTTGTTAATATGCAATGCGATGAAATATGTTTTGTACATGATGATGTGATGATTAAATTGATGTTGTTATAAATGCTTCCAAATTGTGAATGCATGACTTTTGATGAGTTTATTAGTGATGTTTGCATAATGCAATTATGATGTGATGATATATTTATCTTGTTTTGGATAAATTATGGCGATGTGGGCTTTATGCCAATTTGGATGAGCGATGATGTTGTTTTGTGTTGTGTTGTTTTATTGTCGAGTCACATACATTTCATAAGCGATGATGGCTTTTATGCCAAGCGATGATGGCTTTTATGCCGAGCGAAGATCGGCTTTATGCCAAGTGTCCCTAATTACGGACAAAGCGATGGGTACCACATGCATAACATAGTCGTGTCTCATGGAGTCGGTTATGTTTATGTTTGAGTTGTTTGGCATTGGGTTTTGTTGATTGATGAATGATATTGAATTGCGATGATATATGATGTGATGATATTTGTGATGATGTTGCGAAGATTGGCTTTATGCCAAAAGCGAAGATGGGCTTTAGCCAATTTGTGATGATTTGTTATATTGCATTTATTATTAGCATTATTTAATGTTGTTAGTTGATGTTGTTGTTTAAGACTGCCGTGTTAATTAGTGATGTATTAGCTCGTGGAAACTTCGTGGTGATAGAGATTTATGTTTGTTGTGACATTTTATGCCGATGAGGTTATGGTGATATAGGGTAGAATGTACACATTAGGATGACGAGTAAAGTAAGTGAGTTTTGATTATGTGTTGAAATTACACTTATTAATATATATATATATATATATATATATATATATATATATTATCATGCGTTTAATTATATGTTTTGGAGTATCTCACCCTTTACTTGTTTCGCCGTTACCTATATATTGGTAACGTGCAGGTTTTGAAGATGGAGTCTATAGCTGCTGTTAGTCGAGTCGGTGTCGCTCTGATACGTAGCACTCGGGGGAATATTTATGTCGTCTTGTTGTTGTTGTTTTATTATTATTCCCTTTGTGAATAAGAACCATAATTTATAAAAACATGATTTTGATGAGGAAGTTTAATAAAGGAGATGTTTTGATTTCTATGTATCAATTTATGTTTTCCTGCGATGCTATGTATCCGAAATTTATACTTTAAAATAAACTGTTTTAAAGTGAGTTGTTTTTGATGGTGTAACGCCTCAGTATTTAATTTATGAAATTTTAAATTTACTCTGATTTTTGCATATAAAACTTTGGGTAGAATTGGGGTGTTACATTAGTGGTATCAGAGCAGGCCGGTCTGTCGACCAAGTTATTAGTGTGTTTAATCTTGTTGTATGCGACATGTGTGTGAAACACTGTCGGTACTTGTTTGTTTCAAATTGTTTATCTGCAGAGATGAGTTTGAAACAAGTGGGGGAGAAGTTTTACTTCTTGGTGGCGCTTGTGGCTTAGGGTGGAGCCTCAGCTGTTACGCGGTAGTAAGTGTAAGTTTGAAGACGCTGTTGTAGTTGGTAGAGATGATTTATGTCACCATCATGATTGTCGACTGTCTATTGACAAATTGAGGGACTGATCATCCTTAATCTCTTGTTGATAGTAGTTGGGAATTGTGTTGGTTGAGATAGACTTGTCTTTCCAGCTTAATAGTGTATGAAGCAGATGTGTTGGCACAAGGTGGTGCATGGTTACTTGAGTTGTGAGCGAATTTGGATTTTAGGGAGAAGCAAGATTTTGGCAAGTGAGCTCCTGGTAGTGATTCTTCTGAGGTGTATTGTGAAGATGTGAGTGAATTACCGCAGTAGTGCGAGGTGAAGTTTTGATGGATTTAGTTTCTGGACCTAGTTGTGATTCGATGTATCCTTTAGAGATGTTTATTTCTGAGTTAGAGTTGGAGAGTCAACTTGAGGATTGGTTTGAGCAGAGTTGCTTATTCGAGCGGGTCACCGTGGAGTGCTACCGTTGTGGTGTTCGAGAAGAACCAAAGTTACCCGAGTTAGTGTGAGAGCTGAAGGTGTTCAGACAATGCTTTTGGGATAGTGTTTAGTCTTGGTGAGTATTTTGTTGATGTCATTAGTGTGACTAATGCGTCAGGTATGATTTTGGGATGTTTGGACAGTACTCCCGTGAGTAGCGGTAAGAGTTATTTCGTGTTCATGGATATTAATTGGTTCACATCAAGTTAAGGAATTGTGACAAGCATCCGAGCTTTGCGTTATCAGTAGTGAAGTTAGATCAGTGCGTGGCGAGTATTCTAAAGAGAGAATTTTGAACTGTTGGACGTGAGTGCTTTAAGTAAGTGACCTAGACGGTGATATTTTGGACGGTTCCGCGAAGATTTATTTTGTATCTTGTAGAAGACTTTAAGGGGGTTATTTCAGAGCTTAGAAATTCCTTTGTTTTGGATGGTTAACTTTGTGAGTTCAATGGAAGATCTTTTTTTTATAGGTTGGTTTTGATCGTGAGTACTTTGACTTGAGATGGTTGAGTCGCTATTTGGACTTCGCAGTGGGAAGCGAATTTGTTTAAGCCAGTGGAAAATTTAGCGAATGCTTTGATTTTGGTTTTGTTTGGTACTGGAGAACCTTGTGCGGCGTATTGTGATATTCCATTTTGGACTTAAGATGTATTTCGACATAGAGTTGGAAAAAGTGTATTACTACCTTGGAACGATTTAAATTTCATAAGTAGAAATTGTCGGACTTGTGAGTTAGAGGTTGATGCTGTTGTGATCATTTGGAATTTTAGAGGTGCAGATGTTAGCAACGAGGAGACTGGAATTGTTGAAGATAATTCAAGTTTGAGTGCAATCTATAAAGAGACTTCTTCTGGTGTTGAGTTTAGTATATTGATATCGCGGTTAACCCAAGATTATCTGATTTGGGATTTGTTACTTTGAAGAATGTTGCATGTTTGTTGAAATTTAAGTTTAGAAGGTTATTGAGGATTTGTTCACTGCTAACATATGAATTTCGTTGGATACTAATAGCCGTGGTGGATTATTGGTTTGTGACTATTATAAGTCTTGATGGTAAGGAATTTGTGAGGGGTTGGTAACCACAGATACTTTAAGATGATTGATGTTTTATAAAGGAGAATGTTCCATCTGTGACTGAAGTCGGTCGCGACAGTGTTCATGTTGGATTCCGTAAAGTTTAGGTTATGTTTCTAAGTCCAACCAGTGTTGTGATTACAGGGGTAAGAGATGATGTTGATAAGTAGAGTTCTCGAGAGAGTGTTGTGATTGAGTTACCACTTGGGACGATGGAAAGTTATGAAAGGTGTTTCGAATGAGAAGCCTGTGCATTGATTGTTAGCGAGTATGCAAGATTGTTGGATTTGGACTTGTGGTTGTAGTCGCGAGTCGTCGGTTTAAGCCCTAGAGTGAGTGATGTATCACTGTTCTGTTATGTTTGTGTAGCACGCGAGGTTTTACCCTATTTTGACTGTTTCAGTTTTGGTTTGTATAACCATTTTGTTGTTTTCGTTTTAGCGGTGGTGACGGTGTTGTGTTGAGGACTTTATGTTCCTGTCTTTGGTGACTCGTTTTCGTAGTGTCGGTTCGAATGTGTGGCTAATTCTATGGTTAAGACGTTAGGATAGTACCAATCTTGTTTGTTTGGTTCTCGAGTGAACCGATGTGTTTACGGCTTGTTTAGTTGTTGGTTGTTAGTCGGTTGTCGAGTGCATTGTATGGGCTCTGCATCTCGGCATGGTTGTTCTTGTCTAGACGTTGTGGTTGGGAAGGTGCCCTTATGCTTGGTGTATTTTATATGTTGTTTAATTGACGCGAGGTTTGAGTGGACGAATGTGTAGGCATGTCCCGTTTTGTTCATTTTGGTTAAAATTTCGAGGACGAAAAGTTTATAAGTGGGGGAGAGTTGTAACGCCCTATTTTAATTAATAATATATTATATTAATATTTTCGAATTACCGATCAATATTTATTTTGCGACGAGAATATTTGTGTTAATTAATATATTTATTAATTTATTTGGCGACGTTCGGTTCGGTTCGGTAAATAATATTCGGATCCGATGTTTAATTCCCCGGAATTATTTTAATTGATTGAATTAATTATATGAATAAATTAGGAGTGTGAAGATTAATTGGGAGGAATTGGGTTTACACCTTAGTTTACTAGTAAGGTTATGATAAAACCACTTTCCTCATTTTCTTTCCATCCAAACAGTTTCCTTGTTTTTCTTTCCAACCTAACACACCAAAACCAAACAAGAGCATGTGAGGAAGCTAGTAGAAATAACTTATAAAAGATATTTTTCCTCATTTCTTCCCATTTGAAAAACAAAGCCAAGAATAGAAACTTGGGAGAGAAAAGAGAGGGTTTTGAGAGAAGAAGAACAAGAGGAGAAGATGAGGAAGATCTTGAGCAAGAGCTTGAGGTTGGGTTGTTGGAGCATCTTGAATCATCCAAGCTTGAGAGGTAAGGGGTTTGATTTTCCTTTCCATATAGTTAGGGTTTGATAGATATGTTGTGGATTTAGGAAAAATTGGTATTTTGATTCATGGGGTTTATAGTTTATCATTGTTTTGGTGTTTTGTTGTTGTTGTTGAACTTCTCAATTGATGGTAAAAATATGTTTTGATGTTGTAATGGAGGTATATATGTTGTGTTGATGATAAGAGATGGTGGGTTAGTGATAAGAGATGTTGGGTGGTTGTAGTTTGAATTGGGAGAAAAATTGATAGATTGATTTTATGAGTTTTGTTGGGTAATTGTTGAAATGTTTAGAGGAGTTAAAAATTGGTGTTGAGGTTTTGAATTGGGTGTTTGATGGTTTGATTTCCATTTCATGTTGTTATGGTTGGTGGAATTAGTTTGGATTGAGGAAAACTTGATAGTTGGGTTATAAGGTTTAGTTGGTTGATTTGTTGAGAATGTTAGGAAAGTTGGATTAAGTATAGAAGAATATGAATATGTGTTTATTAATGTTGTAGAACATGAACTATAAAATGAAAAAGGAAGAAAACCATTTAACTGTGAAATGAAGAAAACTGTTTAAACTAAAAATTGCAGGGAAATGGAAAATACAGGGAATGGAAAACGAAATGGGAAGATGAATGCACAAGGGGGGAGGCGCCCACCCCACATGGGGAGGCAGCCGTCCCAGGCCTTAAGGCGGCCGTCCCTTGCCTTCGTCCATTCTGGGACGAACGTCCCCTTTAGCTAGGAAGGGAGATACGTTTTGCAAGCTTGCCGTTTTCTGTATTTTGAGGTTTTTCTGTTTTGCTGTAAAAAAAAAAATTGTTTCCTGCATAATTCTCAATTGGCTTCTGTTAATTCCAATTTCCATAGTTATTAATTCTACTAATTAATATTAATAAAATATAACTAGGATACGAGTTAGCCGATTAAATTTAAGACCCGATTATGTCCCGATTTTCTGATTTTGGTAAATTCGGCGACGGAGCAAGTTGCTCCGAATTCAATGAAAATTGACGTGCTAGCTAAGTTTGACGTGTAGAATGTAGTGGTGAAGTTAGTTTTTCGAAATTGTGAGTTTTTACGAGACGACCCAAAATAGGCCAATTTACGATAAAATTGAATCGGGCGGTGTTTTAGTAGATTTAAGGTACGTATGGACAATCCGATTTCGACGTCGATGATTATGATTAATACCGGTTATTAGGAATTACTTTCGCGACGATTATTGACGTTTTGACTATTTTTCCGTTTTCGGAATTTAGTGAATTAATTGATAACGATGAGGTGTTAATAAACGTAAGTTTTGCGACGGTGTATTTATTAATGAATACTTGTTAATATGCAATGCGATGAAATATGTTTTGTACATGATGATGTGATGATTAAATTGATGTTGTTATAAATGCTTCCGAATTGTGAATGCATGACTTTTGATGAGTTTACTAGTGATGTTTACATAATGCAATTATGATGTGATGATATATTTATCTTGTTTTGGATAAATTATGGCGATGTGGGCTTTATGCCAATTTGGATGAGCGATGATGTTGTTTTGTGTTGTGTTGTTTTATTGTCGAGTCACATACATTTCATAAGCGATGATGGCTTTTATGCCAAGCGATGATGACTTTTATGCCGAGCGAAGATCGACTTTATGCCAAGTGTCCCTAATTACGGACAAAGCGATGGGTACCACATGCATAAGATAGTCGTGTCTCATGGAGTCGGTTATGTTTATGTTTGAGTTGTTTGGCGTTGGGTTTTGTTGATTGATGAATGATATTGAATTGCGATGATATATGATGTGATGATATTTGTGATGATGTTGCGAAGATGAGCTTTATGCCAAAAGTGAAGATGGGCTTTAGCCAATTTGTGATGATTTGTTATGTTGCTTTTATTATTAGCATTATTTAATGTTGTTAGTTGATGTTGTTGTTTAAGACTGCCGTGTTAATTAGTGATGTATTAGCTCGTGGCAATTTCGTGGTGATAGAGATTTATGTTTGTTGTGACGTTTTATGCTGATGAGGTTATGGTGATATAGGGTAGAATGTACACATTAGGATGACGAGTAAAGTAAGTGAGTTTTGATTATGTAGAATGCAAATCCTTATTTCCTTTTCCAACTTTACGTAGAATGCAAATCCTTATTTCCTTTTCCTCACACTTTTCCTTTATTCCTCTATTTATTCCTTTTTATTTGCCAAATAATAGAAATAATTAAATTAGGATTTAAGTAGAGCTTTTTACTCTACACACCTCCAATTCAACCTTACACCCCCAACCTTCTTTTTAATTAAAAAAATAATTAATCCATTTAATCCAAAAATATTATTAATTAAGCCTTTAATTAAATCAATAATTAAATTCCTAATTATTTAATACTTGAATTAATTTGGGGTGTCACAACTCTCCCCCTACTAAAAAGAGTTTTCGTCCTCGAAAACATACCTTAGACGAAAAGTTCGGGATACGAGTCCTTCATCTAGCTCTCCAGTTCCTAAGTTACATTTTCTCCTGCTGGTCCTCCCCAAGATACTTTCACCAATGCTATCTCTTTACCACGCAATTGCTTCACCTTCCGATCCTCAATTCTCGCAGGTAATGCTTCAACAGTCAGATGATCTCGCACCTGTATATCATCTACCTGAATCTCATGAGACGGATCAGGAATATACTCCCTCAACTGAGATACATGGAAGACATCATGCAAATTTGCAAGCGACGGCGGTAAAGTAATCTGATAAGAAACTCTTCCAACCTTCTTGGTAATCTGATACGGACCAATAAAACGCGGAGTCAACTTCTTTGACTTCAAAGCTCGACCAATACCAGTCATCGGAGTAACTCGCATGAACACATGATCTCCTTCACTAAACTCAAGATCTTTCCTCCTCTTATCATGATAACTTTTCTGACGACTCTGAGAAGCTCTCATCTTCTCCTGAATCATCTTAATCTTTTCTGAAGTCTGCTGGACAATTTCTGGTCCAATCACAACACTTTCTCCAGATTCGTACCAACACAATGGTGTACGACACCTCCTAGCATACAATGCCTCAAACGGAGCCATACCAATACTCGAATGAAAACTATTGTTGTAGGTAAACTCAATCAATGGTAGATAACTATCCCAAGCTCCACCTCTCTCCAACACACAAGCTCTCAACAAATCTTCCAACGACTGAATCGTTCTCTCCGTCTGACCATCTGTCTGCGGGTGATAAGCGAAACTCAATCGTGACTTAGTACCCAAAGCTTCTTGCAACCCCGTCCAAAACTTAGACGTAAACCTTGGATCTCTATCCGACACAATACTAGAAGGAATACCATGCAAACTTACAATCTTCTCAACATACAATTCTGCCAACCTCTCCATTGGATAATCCATTCTTATCGGAATGAAGTGAGCAGATTTTGTCAACCGATCAACAATGACCCAAATAGAATCACAATTCTTCCCCGTCCGTGGCAAAACAGATACAAAATCCATAGAAATGCCATCCCATTTCCACTCTGGAACAAACAACGGTTCCATCAATCCCGACGGTTTCTGATGTTCAATCTTTGATTTCTGGTAAACCAAACAAGCATAAACAAACTCGACAATTTCCTTTTTCATTCCAGGCCACCAAAATAACTTTTTCAAGTCATGATACATTAGGGCATATTTAATCATTCTAATTCGAGATTCCTAACGATTCGATTCGTTCTAATGATCATCAAAACCCATAAGGCATAAAAACTAGATTCAATCCCCCTTACCTTGCAATGAATCTTCGAAGTTCCGACGAATTGACTTTTTTTCCTCTTTCTCTTCTCTTTTCCAACTTTACGTAGAATGCAAATCCTTATTTCCTTTTCCTCACACTTTTCCTTTATTCCTCTATTTATTCCTTTTTATTTGCCAAATAATAGAAATAATTAAATTAGGATTTAAGTAGAGCTTTTTACTCTACACACCTCCAATTCAACCTTACACCCCAACCTTCTTTTTAATTAAATAAATAATTAATCCATTTAATCCAAAAATATTATTAATTAAGCCTTTAATTAAATCAATAATTAAATTCCTAATTATTTAATACTTGAATTAATTTGGGGTGTCACATGACCTACCCGATCGGACACTGGCTCCGCCATTAAATACTGTTGATGAGTGCCAATAATGTGACGCTTAACCAAATTATCCTTCTTCAGTAATTTATTAAGATATAACCGCCAAACAAAGAAAAAGAGACCTTTTAAAATTTATTTATGCACTACTCACATTATACCGCTTTGACGAATGAAGATGGCACACCCATGAATCATTAATCGAGTCATGCAGAACAAAAGAATCCAACAATTGAATACACTCTCGAACCATTTCCTCCTCATACGCCAACTTCAAGCTCCTCCCTCCACCCCTACCCTAAAGCACACATCTCTGCTAATATAGCACCCTCGTGCTCAAATAAATCATAGAGCCTTCAAAATCTAGACATTAACACTCCTCCCTCCAATCAAGGATCCCTCAAGAATAGAGAGTCGACCCCATTTTCTACCGATCTCTCAAGGTTATCAAACAACCACCACTTCCTTGTTAGACCAAAATGGACCCTAAAGTAAAATTAAGGGATTAAAAAGATATTTTGCCAAAAAAAGACATTCAGTGAGAGATCACAAGTATATGTGTTAAGCCTTTATAAAAAAAATCATACATCATTTTCTTTAACAAAAATAAAGTTTAGGAAATTTATTTTCCATACTTTGGGTGGATTTCAAATCCACGACATTTTGTTCAAGTCTATTTGAAACCGGGATGCCTTATGCCACCGACATTATCGGAGTGGGCGCTTCATTACACAGAACCATCAGAGACATGACTAGACGAATTCATGGAAAAGATGCAAGAATACAATAAGTTGAACCAAATAGAAATAGAAAAAAATAGGGAAAAGTCAAAAGGGGTGCCACCGATGGATTTATCCGGCGACACTTTTTTCGGCTCTTTCGAGTAGTTAGGTAGCATTTTAATGTTAACTTCATTTTGTTTGTATTATAATGTGGAAATATCATTATTTTTGTATTTTGACCAAATGCACAATATTGAAAACATGAGATTTTTTTGTATAAGTTGTTGTTTCTGGTTTTTCACTCCCAGGGCATTTACCGGAAATAGACTTCCAGTTTTCGGTAAGATAAAAACTGGAACTTTAGTTCCGATTTTCACTGACACAGAGATAAGATTTGTATGGTCCATTTTTACATCCAACTACTATAAAAATACCTCACTTCTTATATTTTTCCCTACCACAACACCAAAAACCAGAAATGGACATGAAACTGAACATCAAATGGGTTGTTGGAGTTGTCCGTTTTTTCGGCGCCACACCATCTCGCAAATTCAAGATCACTGTGTACACCCCTATTGAAAATGTGCGTGAAACATTGCAGGAACTTGTACCTTTTGACAACGGTTGAAAGGTAGTGAAGATCAAGTACGGCTCGCCATCGATTGTCAATGATGAGAATCTTCAGTTCATCAACCGCGAGCTGAAGAACAATGTTGATTTACGGGCTATGTGGTCTACTTATGAAAGTTTTCAGGAGAAAGTTCCAATCGAGCTAGATGCGACTTTATCAAGAACGATCAATGATATTATGAGGATGTTGTAACGTCCACCCGAATCTAGCTTGTAATGTTTGATTTATGTTTAACTACTAAATGTTTTTGCTAAGTTTATGCTATGAATTATATGTATGTCTATGTTAACCAATGCAATGAAGATTTCTGAATTCTGTTATGAATAAAATTGGAATTACAGTTCCGATACAGAATCAGAAGTAAAGTTCTGGTTTTATATTTATTTTATCAGATGGTGGTGCACACCAGAAGTATACTTCCTGATTTCAGGAGAATTTTAGAAATTTCGCGTGGTGCGTAAGAAGGTTATGAGGTGGGTTAAAATATTCCTTTTTATTGGAGAAAAAACTTAAGTGCATACAAACATAATATCAAGACTTATAAACAATCAATCACATTTTTTTATTAATTAAAAAATAAAAATATAATATTCTCCCTCATTCGTAATCACAACCACACTATGATATCAATTTAAAAAGAAATTAAATTTTAAATAAATGAAATACCTTCTCTATTCTTATTAGTTGTTTGTAACAATAAAATTTTATGTTTGTATGTATGCAAGTTTTTCTCTTTTATTGATTTCATAAAGCACTTTCTATTTTGTAACATTGCATAGTATTTTTGCTTGATAAAAAAAATTACATACAAATATATCAGAAGGTATATACACATCAGAGAAATATTAATCTTAAGTATGAGAAGATGCATTCTCTCAATTGATTTGCTTTTGTGGTTGACATCATTGAGCTCCGAGTATTAACCTAAAAGTAAGCAAATATTTTTTAGAAAGTTGCTACACAAATTAAAATCATAAGCTAATCCAAGATTCTATAGTAAATTTTACCTTCTCAATGTGGACTGTGAACGTCTGGTGCTGCAAACCAAGAAGAAAAGGAAAACAAAAGAAATTTGTTAGCAGGAACATCAAAAGATAAACAATTTTCTAAAGTAAAATGCTTGAGTGACAAACCTAGAGCCCTGTTGTTTGAGACTTTGTTGATTGCCTACTGGTTTTTGAGGTTCATCACTTGGAATAGGTACATTCTTAACCTGCAATATTAGCATATTACAAGTGTTATAACCTTTTTCCAAAACTCACTAATTAGTTAGTGGTTCATGTGTATATAAACCAAACATTGACTAACCAAATTCTTGAATAAGGAATTATAGAACATATGTATGTATCTTTGCTTTGCCTCTTTCTGTTCCTTGTTCACATGCTTCCAAAAGGTGTAAATGTTTCCCATATTTACCAATTTATTTGCATATATCTTCCATGTATAGCTACGAGAAAAAAAACATGAACATGTTTGAAATTAAATTTCTTGCCGTTGTTCTGAAAAGGGCAGATAGCTATTTATGCAATAAAGGTGCAACTTTAACATAAAGAATAACTGCACTAGTTTGAAGCAAAGAAAATGGAGGTAGTACCATTCATTTATGCGCTGCAATCCGAACTCAGAAATCATGTTCCAATAGGATGGATCTACTTTGCATTTTTCAAAGAAATCAGCAATTTTGTTGCTTGATCCATCTCCATTTAGGGGATCAATGTGGAATCCTGAGACTCCATCAACAATTATTTCTGCTGGACCTCCCTGATTAGTAGCAAAAGTTGGCAAGCCGCAGTTCATTGCTTCAATGACAGTTAATCCAAATGCTTCATACAAAGCAGGCTGCACAAAAGCTCCCTTTGTATCAGCAATGCAGCGATACAGCTCTCCGTTGCGAAATCGATCAGTCTGCGCAGCAATCCATCTGAATTGGCCGTTTAGTTGATACTTTTGAATTAAATCATGCATCTTCTTTATTTCTGCCATTTCCTCTCTATCTTTTGATTTTGAAGGGTCAAAGAAGCCACCGACTATGACAAGGTTCACCAAGTTTCTTAATCTTCTGTTCTTTCCATACCACTCAACTAATCCGCTTAAGTTCTTCACAACATCAAGCCTTGCCATTGAGAAGATTATAGGTTTCCTCCTCTCCGCTAGATATCCACTGTTTTCATGATAATTTCAAATGTTAAAATCAATGATTGAGAATAATTTAGCTTGTATAGGTAATGAGTATGACTCGTAGTTTACTGATAAGTGGACAGGCCGCTCGAGCTAGTGAATATTGTAATACAATTTGTAATATATAATCTTAAACTTGAATAATATAAAGGCGTTTCAATGTCGTTGTCGTTGAAGAAGTAGACAAACTTCGTTGAATCCTGACCAAATTATGCATGTTCTCTGTTTTTCTGTATATGTTTTATTTTGAACCGGGATTTCTATTCTAACAATAGTTCTATATTGAAAGTTTACTATGCAAGAGAAGAAACAAAATCACTTACATATGCTCATTGTTATCCACTTTATTAAAGAGAAGATCTTCAATGGCAGAGTGAAATTGAAAAAGTCTTTTGTCTTTTTCTGTGTAAGGGAAATAGATACTTTGATCAGCACCCGGTGCAGCTATATTGAACTTAGGATCAAACACATTTATCCCTGAGACAACCCTACAAAGCCCTGGAAGAGTAAATGCAGCATGGCTTTCATACTGTCCAGGTCTATCTTTGCTGCGAAAAAAATTAACTTTCAAAACTCAGTTCTCATGTTTATATGTACTTTTTTATTTATTTTTTATTTCTTCTCTTTTGAACAATTAGTAACGAAAGGTTGTTTTGACAAACCTTCCCGCAATTTCTTGGTATGTACTGGTTATGATGAAATCGGATGAATTCATTGCAATTGTATCAGCCATGAATTGACATGAGAAGTGATATTTAGGATCTAACTCTTTCCACTTGACATCTGAGTTTTCATACTTGGTTTTCTCCAAAGCATGTGCTATAGTTGCCTAGTTTTCAATCACCCTAAAGAGTTAGTACATATGACAAATAACCCATCCTTGCAACCACAAAAATATTGAAAGGGAAACTAAATGAAGGGATAGTAATAAGTTAGTAACCTGAGTTATCCCAAGTTTTCTAGCCATTAGTGATGCTGCCAAATTTCCATCTGTGTAATTTCCTATAACAAGATCAGGTTTCCCTTCCATAAGGTCCAAAATCTTGGTTGTCGCATCCTATTAAGAATGTAAACCAAAGAATTGGTAAGGCTAGTTCATATGTACAAGGCATGGTTATTTCATTACATAATAAGAATTTGCATCGTAACTGCAATTGAAAACCAAAGTACAAGATAAAAAATCATGAAGCGTGTATACATGCCTGAGTAAACTTCTCAAGATAGGGATAAATGTCGAAGCGAGAAACCCATTGACGTAAAATTCCTTTTTCTGTGTAAAAAGGCACACGTAGAATGTGAGAGTGTTTGGTACCATGGATTGGTTCAAACTCCTGGTGGCACTTGGTTCCTCTAGCATCAGGTATCAACCTTGTTACCTAACAAGGTCAAGAGTGTATAATCTCATAATTTAACTAAATTTGAAGGTACATCTAAAAAGAGGTCATTGCTTTGCATGAAACTAACCACCAGAATTTGAGGTTTAAAATTTAGCCCTTGTTGCTTAATTTTTAGAAGTAACTCTTCCTCCAAAGCCTTGACTTGATCCAATATGTAAACTACCTGTTATTTTGGCAATAACTGTTGGAAATTAACACATTTTTTGAGCAAAATTAATACTTTTAGTTTTTGTTTTCTTTCAAATTCAAATAGTGACAAGGTTTAAAAAAAAGTTTGTGTATATGATTTGGGCCGCGGCATCATGGTTTCTGATGTCTTAACGACTATATTTGACAGCGACCCTGATTTAAAAAACTACTACTTGAATTGATTTTAAAAAAGCTTCATTCCGAATTTACAATGCAACAAAGTGAATAATCTTTATAAACTTCACACTTTAAAAATCAAAATTATTGTTCCTAATGGTAGAAATTTTACCTGGCCACCAGTGTCAGGCAAGCCAAGAACATCTTCTTGCCCAAAATAACCATGAATTGAGAAGATCACTACTTTAAACATTGTAGGAATTCTGCTGAAAAATTTCTCTAGATTAATTGGGTCAGGTGCTTGGAGTATTTCTGATAAAGTTCTCATTGTCTCCTTCACCCTTCCTGCGGAATCTCCCCATCCTTTCTCAAAACCCCATTCCTTTAACCTAAAAATAAAATTGACATTGGATTACAACTAACAAGTAGGTTTTTAAAATAAGGTTTGCGACCGTGATTTAGGTTGCAACATCGAGGTTTATTTATGTCGCAGTTGAAACCGCGTCCTGTAAATTTAACTAAAATTCTTTGTAATATCAAGGACTGTGATGCAGCTGAAATTTTAAATTTACTTAGCTAAAACATCATTGTCCTCTTAAATGATAAATTAATAGTCCTTACCTTAGCTCAAAATTGTGATATGAAGTGTCCTTGGGAATTGCTGAAACGAAAACCTCAGCTACAACTAATGCTTGCTGAAGTTTTGCAGCTGAGCTCAAGGTGTCATTTATCATCAGACTCTGTCAATGTAGATCACAAAAATGAAAAAAATAATATTGAAAAGTTTATATTATATTTGTTTTAGTATAAAGTTTATGAATTTAATCTAATGCTTCTTCACTTACTTCTCCGTGATGATTTAGTCTCAACAAGTAGTCCACTATAGCCTGTGTTTTTGTCAATTTCCCGGTTGTCTTTGAAGCTAAGAACTTTGAAACAAAGTGAAGTCCGTTTCCAATTGAAGAAGATAGGGTCAATTTCGGAATCCCAAAATCAAATGCTCCAAAGTCTGCTTCAAATGCATTTTCATCATTTGCCCTACAAATATAGAAACTGTTAATGATCAAACGCAAAATTAAACATGTACATTTAGTCTTACATCAGTCATTCAAGTTCAAACAATGAAATATTTTCAAGAATTTAAATTAAATGTATAAGAAAAATGAAGAGAAAAGACACACCATTTTTGGTCATATACCCTTTCCTTGGATTTGAGGTAATCAGTAGGGGTAATAGCATCAACCGAAAGATCCTCGGAGTTGACACGGACATATTCCCAAACTCCTGGGTTAGGCCTAATTGCAAAGGCAACATATGGTGGATCAACAACAGCTTCCTACAAGTTTATGTGCACAAAATCAAACACCTTGTAAGCGTAAATATCTTTTTACATGTGTGATTAACAAAGAACCTGTATAGAGCTCAATATGAAGCCTAGAATGCCCTCCAAAACTTGATTTCTTTCAATTTTATCATCTATAATTCTTTCAACTTCTTCCATCAAATGATGAAGTTTCATGATCCTTCTCCCTTTCTCTAGGTACTTAGCAAAGCACTTCTTCATATGGTATCTACTATGTTTCAATGCATCAGGCATGTTTTCTACTAGAGAATTTGTGCGTTTCAAAGCAGCTGGTGGAGCCATTGAATGAAATATTCCTAGCTCAACTGACAAAATGTCGATATTGTTTGGTTGCACGCTAACACCAAAGTTCGAACTCTGCCTCTCAGAGTTGCGTGTGAGTTTCTAATGATTATATTTGAATGTCATATGAAATGTGTCACAATTTATATGTGTAGGTCGCTTTTATGTGTATGTTACATGAGAAATGGTTTATTGTTTGGATAGGTGAAAAAGTGGGAGAAGGAATAGTTGATGAAGGAAGGAAAGGAAAAGAATATACATATGTTTGTTTAGAAAAAGTAAAAGGAAGGTGTGTAATGTGGTTGTGAATATCATTTCTAACAAGGAATTATAAGTATTTAAGATTCTTTTCTTTTGTTTGTCTAGGAGTGGATAATCATGAGACAAAGAATCTAAAAGATTTCATGTTTTTGTTTGTTAGAGGTGTTACATGTTAAGCCATAAAGTTGATATTTGTTTTTTCCTTAAGTTGTTTTCTTTGGCCTTGTTTAGTTAGATCAAATCGCTAGTTGAAAGTAAAGAACTTATAATTTGTATGCTCGAATGATTAAAATAGTTATTAGATGATAGTATTTCTTTTACATGACATAGGATGTTTTCAATAATTAGTAGTATTTATTTTACAAGCAAGGAGTTTTGTTCATTAATTTGTTAATAGTACTGTTGTATTATTTCATTGAATTCAACTTGTGTAATATGCTTTCAACAAACAATTATGTAAATATATTCTTTGTATTTCAATTATTAAGTTGATAGTTCCTTGAGAGACTAGAGTTTTAATTAAGGTTTTCAAAAAGACACTGATAAATTGTTTCTGTAATTTACAATATTGACAATTGGTCTTTGTTGTGTCTATAATCAGTTCGGCTACAATGGATTAAGTCCTTGTTTGAGAAGGCAAAATCTCCTTAATGGATGGAATGAATTAACTTTATTAATAGTGAACCAGATAAAATTTAAAAACTCTACTCAAACTCTCATTTATTTTTGTTCTTGTATTCTTCGTTTGTTTTAGGAAGAATTTGTTTTAAAATTTAGAAACTCTATTCAAACTCTCATTCCTTGTGTTTTTTAGACCTTCAATTACCTCCATTAGATTGGAGATCAAATTCCTCACAATCATCATATAAATTTTATTAGAAGGTTGAGGTCGTTCTTCTTGCACATGAACTTCGATAGGATACATTCAAGAAACATTTTTTTTGTCGAAGTTTCCTTTCTAAATCTTACTCACACTTCATCTTCACCAATGATATCCAATGGTAATGCTAGTGATTTATCCCCTACATCTCGTGAATCCTTCCACCTACAGGAGTATAATTTCTTTAGAGTGTGTTTGGATGAGATAATTATGAATTTTTAAAAAATTTAAAATTCTAAGCAATTCAAATGATTCAATTGAAATTCATTCAATTTTAAATTCTTTTGTTTGAATAGAGTATTAAAATGATTTGTTGTTAAATTTTTAGGATCATTTTCATAATTTTTAAATTTTTGACCAAATTTAAAAAATAAAAAATATGGACTAATTTGCAATTTTTGAAAATTATTTAAGGACTTATTTGCAATTTCTGAAAATTATTTAAGGACTTATTTATAATTTTTGAAAATTTTAGAAATAAATTTATAATTTTCATAAAATATAAGAACCATTTTATAAATTTTAAATAATTATTAACAAACAATTTAACACTCAAATTATGGAACAATCTTAAATTCTTTATTTTTTGATATCAATTAAAATTTTTAAATTTAACTTAAATAAAATACTTAATAAATTTAACCAAACACATTTATTGTAACTCACATATTAATGATGGTGGGAGAAAAAGAAGATGGTAAAACTCAATTATTTAATGTGAGGTTTGCTTTAATTTTGACCATAGTGCTCTCTCGTGTTGGCGCATGTACAATAAGCAATTTGAACCATAATCTAACTCTTCTTAGACTACTTCTCACTTTAGTCAAGCATTTGGTTATGGTCAATGGTCATGCACCTTATGGAGCTTCTGACATACTAGCACTTGGGTAAGGTCTCAACATCATGTTCGTTCTACCTCTACATATGGTACAAAAATATTAGAGGTTAGATAATGAATTGTTATAATTAATAGGCTATAAAGATCTAAAAGTGTAAAATTTATTTAAAATATCAAGCTGTTAAAATTAAAAAAATAATTGGACACCCAACAATAGAGTTATCAAAGACATTTAATATTAAAAGTTAATGGAATGGATTAAATTAAATTGTGTAACAGAATAAGTTTTGAATGACTAAAAGATTCATTAAACATAAATTTAAAGAGAACATGGAATTTGAATCAAATAAAGGAAAAAAAAATGAAAAATGAAAAAAATAATAGTCCTCCAACGTGAATTAGGGGTTTGTTTTTTCTTCACAATACAACTAGACTGACAAATATTTAATACAATGACAAATGAGTTGCGAAAACTTTCCCTCTTAATTAGTCTCACGCATTCACGTGTTTTTAATGACTTGCGGAAATTATACGTATTTCAATAGATATATGAAATATTATGTTTAAAAAAAGAGATATACAATGAAATATAGTCTGATGAAATATAGTCTGTGTATACTTGTGCGAGACACAAAATTATATTTTTTTAATTAAAAAATATTTTATGAATACTTAAGTTATTGTAACATTATAATCCATTTTTGTTATTAGTATTTCATAGAAAAATATTTTTATTAATAATATGTTTTTTTCATTTATTAAAATATCTTTATTACTTGATTTTTTTTAATTTTATTCTTTTTATTTATTATAAAACAATTTTTAATTACAAAATTATAATCTCAATTTTAAAAGAATAGAATTCATTTTTATATTTTTGTAAATTAGCAAAAAAAAAACATTCAATCTTTAAATATATAATATCATTTAAGATATGATATTTAATAAAATATTAAATTTAAATAATTGGGAAATTACATAACTTGTAATAAGATATAAGATTTATTTTAAAAGAAAAATATTCAATGTCAATAGACCTTTAAAAATATTAGAAATTTAAAAATAATCAATTGACCTTTAAAAAATGACATTGAAATATAGACCTTTAAAAATATTAGAAATTTAAATAATTAATAGACCTTTAAAAAATTGCATTGAAATTTAAAAAATTCAATGTCAATAGAAATACATAAGTTAATAAAACATATAAGAAAACATTCATTAATTAAAAATAAGTGCGTGATTATTTTGCTTTCTGGTGTGACCTTCCACAAGAATCAGCGGCCTCCTATCAGCATTCATCATATGAGCATATTTTAATATTAACCCCCATTATATGAAAGAGTTCTTATTAATGCAATTTAAGTAGTTTATAGTTTTTTAAATATATTTTTACTTATGAAAACGAAACAAAAAATTTATGCTATTTCAAATATGATTGCCATTTGCAATATATCTAAATTATATATTTTGTGAGATATTGAATCGAATTTTATTGGGTCGATGGTTGTATCTTAGTTCGATGGTTCGACAAAGTTTAGCATGCAGTCGAAGGTTGCTCACATGCTGTTGTCGAAGTGTTACAAGTTGTAGTCGAAGTGTGTTCTAGTTTGTAGTGTCGAAGGATGTTAGGATTGTTAGCATCGAATGAGCCTGTTTGTTATGTCCAATTGGTTAAGTTAGCTTGTAATGGGTATTTGTGATAAAAGCTCATTAGTTTAGCATGTTAGGTTTATTATAAATAGCATACTAGTCTCTCATCATTGCATACTACAAATCCTATTTTAGGGTGAGAGGGTTATTTGTTATTCTTGTATACTTGTAATCTTATTTCAAGAGTAAGGAAAGAATAGCAGTTAATAATCAATCCTTGTGTTCATCGTGTTCTTCATTCTTTTTCCTACCCTAATTGTTTCTTGATCATTAAGAAACAAGTTTATATTTTGTTCTAAGGCATCCGATTCACAACAAATTGGTGCGGTGAGCGTGGAGAAGATGTCTTCGACAAAGTATGAGATCGAAAAGTTCATCGGAGTTAACAATTTCGGTTTGTGGTGCTTGAAGATGAAAGCCCTACTGGTTGAGCAGGGTTGTTTGGAAGCGTTGAAGGGAGAATCAGCCATGAACGAAGCGTTAACGGCAGCTGAGAAGACGAAAATGATAGAGAAGGTCCACAACACAATTTTGTTGAGCCTTGATGATAAGGTTCTTCGACAGGTACCAAAGGAGACAGCGACGACAGGGTTATGGGTGAAACTTGAAAGTTTGTACATGACCAAATCGTTGGTGAATCGACTCTACCTGAAGAAAGCTTTGTATTCATTCAAGATGATTGAAGACAAAGTGTTGGTTGAGCAGTTGGATATGTTCAACAAGCTGATTCTTGATCTTGAAAATATTGATGTGAAGATCGATGATGAAGATCAAGCGCTGTTGCTATTGTGCGTGTTGCCCAGATGACATGCTCACTTCAAAGAAACTCTCTTGTATGGAAGGGAGTCCCTGACCTTTGAAAAAGTTCAATCATCCTTGTATTCGAAGGACTTGAACGAACGAAAGGAGCATAAACCTTCGACGGTTGGTGAAGGTTTGGCCGTTAAAGGAAAATTCTTGCGAAAGGATAATAAGTTCGACAAGAAGAAAGGTAAAAGTTATCAAAAGTTTTACAGTGGTGAAGCCTCTGGTATTCGATGTTATCATTGTAAGAAGGAGGGTCACACAAAAAAAGTGTGCCCTGAACGCCTGAAAGATCATGTAGGAAAGGATAATGGCAATGCAGCTATTGTTCAAGATGATTTCGACCATCTGATGTTCTTGTGATTTCGAGCAACAACCCGTCGAAGGAGTGGATTATGGATTCTGGGTGCACTTGGCACATGACTCCAAACAAAGACTTGCTCAAGGAATTATGTGATCAAGATGGTGGATATGTATTGCTGGGAAATAACAAAGCTTGCAAGATTACAGGTGTTGGATCTGTGAGATTCAAACTCCATGATGAGTCAATAAGGTTATTAACTGAAGTCAGGTATGTACCTGATTTGAAGAGAAATTTAATTTCTCTTGGTGAATTCGACAAGAAAGGATATGTTTTTCAAGGAGAGAAAAGTATCCTAAGAGTCATGAAGGGGTCGAAGAAAATCTTAACTGGGTTTAATGCTAACACATGGTTTGAGTGCCACACAACAAGTATGCTAAAAGAGATAATTTGTTTGTTTTTCTCACCACCATGCATGCACTATACTATGTTCCACATCGCTGGTTGAATTAACGTATTCACGGATTTTAAAGCTCATATTTGAGGAGAATTTGTCATGTCATCCCTAAAATTATTCCTGGCACCTCCCAAATTTTTAAATTCCGACTTTATCCTTGATAATTTATAAAGAAATTCTCGGATGAAATTTTTGGTAGACCAATTTGAAATTTCCAGTTTATGCTAAATTTCTGGAGGTTTATTCCAAAAAATCTGGTATACCGAAAATTTGAAATTGGTCAAAATTTATGGTATGTGCCAAAAATATGGAAGTGTTTTTGAAATTTTCAGTATACCAGATTTTTTGAGATTTTCAGTATATCGGAAATTTCGCAAAAGTCTGAAATTTCTGGTATCTTTCATTATCTTGTTTTTTTAATGGTTGAGATTTTGCCGACACTTTTGAAGGGTCCAGATTGCACCGACACTTTTGTGTGGTCTAGAACGCATAACAATTTGTATAAATATGAGTTTCAAGGTTATAAGGTATCACATCTCAACAACATGCCTCTTTTTCAATATCTGATTAAGGCAGCAGTGTATTACAACGGCCGCAAACCTGCCGTTGAGTTCAAGCTCCCAGATGGACCTGAGTCCTTTGCCGCATTGAAGGAAACGTTGAACGGTTTGCTTCCTAATTCCGAGAACAGAAGGATTACAAAGATCGATTTTCGAGAGGATTACATTGGTACAGAATGATGAAGATGTAAAGGCCATATGGAAATCATTTCGTCGTAGGATAACCAAAGGTCCGATCGAGTTGGACGCGGAGATCCGAAGATCTGTTGACAACATAATGAAGTGTCTAAAGCGTTCAGATGAATCTGAATCCGGTAGTTCCTAGGTTTTCATGTATCGGAGTACTATTTTTTTTTGTCATCTGATGTTTCTTAACTTATTTGAGTTTCTTATTTGTCTTATTTTGTTTTCTTTATGTAATTGAAAGAAGAAGTATTAGCTAAAAATATTATGCAATAAACTAGATATCAGTTTGTCACAACATATACATATAATATAATAATACAAAGAAAAAGCTACATAGGCCCTCCACGGGTAATGTCGGCCAACCTAGCTAACCCTTGATACGTCTCACCATCGGGGTTCAACATCCCCATGATGTTATCTAATGTAACTGCAATGAGCTGTAGGCGGGTGTCCTGGTCAACTGCTGGAGGAGATGGTGGTGGTGGTGGTGGTGGTGGATCAGAAGAATCTCTGGTACCTGAAGGCCCCGAGACATCAGATGCTGGAGTCGATAGTGTGACCCGAGGGTGTGACACACTAAGGAACCACTCCAGGTATCAATCCTCGCACTGCTCGGGTTCCTGAACCCTGACGGTTGCATCCATGATCTCCCGGGGGGAGGTGATGATGTGGTTCTGAAACCACCAATCAATGCCACCATCTGGGGTGCGTGGTACCGGCTGTGGGATGCCCGGGACATAACCATACTGCTTTAGACACCGCTCAGATAAGTGCCTAGCCACATAGCCCTCCCACCTGATATGCCCTGAATATAAAGTGGATACCTCAAAAGGATGGTGAGGGCGATGAGCTGTGTATGGTGTCCAGATGACATCGTCTAGGGTCAGAGCATCCAGCCTCCTTCTGTACTCTGTCACACCTCCAAGATGCCTTTGTCTGGCCTTCCACCTCTTCACACGTGGATCTTTGGCTTCCACTCGCTAGATCCTCTTGTCACAGATGTGAGGGAAGTGCTCGTATATCCAACATTGCATAAATAAGGATAAATAAATTATTATATGAAAACAAAATAATTAGTAAAAAAAATCTAATAATTTATAACATACATGCAATAGGCTAAGATAACCAGCAAGCTGTCTGGTATCAGGACGGGAAGCAACATCAAGCTCCGTGTACAGCATCTTCAGTGCCACCACTCCCCAAGCCCAAGTGGGACTGTCCAGGGTGATGAATAGAGACAGGTAACAGACATTAATGTACACTCCAGACTTGTCCTCAAAGAGAGTACATGCCACCATATATAGCATGTACATCCTAGTGGTAGCTTGAAACCTACGTGCCTCCACCAACGCCTTATACGTAGTCCTCAACCATGACACGCGGAGGTGAAATCCTCGAGTCTCGCCAAACTCCTATAGGACCTACACATCATCCACCTCCAACGCATCCACAATCATGCACACCGTTGTCGTCTGATCCTTATGAATTGGTGTGAAAAACGTACAAGCTACCGGTAGGTGGAACAGAGCATCCACATCATGCAAAGTGACTGTCGTCTCCCCAAATGGAAGATGTCTCTGGGTGCCACCTCTCAAAAAAATCTGATAGCAGGGGGGCGTCCAACATCGTCCTTAAGTCTGAACTCCTCAATTATCCTCCTCACCTGCTCAGGCATCAGAGTCTCGGGGAAGTTCTTCAACTTCGACCCATGAGAAGCGACCTTCAAAGTAGGACGCTTCTAAAACAAAACAATACAATTACAACAAATTATTATACATCAAACATTGTAATACAAATAAAACATTAAGCGTTAAACCAAACCAATAATACTTACATCGTCCTTCCATATCCTATATGCGACATGGTCAGTATAACCCGTCAAGACGGACGTGTCAGAAGGTCCTCCAGGGAAACCACCACCAGTACATGTAACGCCCTATTTTATTAATATTATATTATATTAATATTTTCGAATTACCGATCGATAGTTATATTGCGACGAGAATGTTTGTGTTAATTAATCTATCTATTAATATATTTGGCGACGTTTCGTAAGGATCCGATATTTAATCCCCCGGAGTTATTGGAATGAATGGAATTAATAATATTGGTGGATATTATTAGTGTGTTAATTTATAAGATAAGATGGGGGTGTGAGGATTAATTGATGAGAATTGGGTTTTCACCCTTGTTGCTAGTAAGATTTGCTTATAAACTATTTCTCCTCATTTTCCTTCCATCCAAATACCAAAACCAAACATAGAACTTGGAAGCTAGTAAGAAAACAAGTTATAAAAACCATTTTTCTTTCCTTTTCTTCCCATTTGGAAAACAAGCCAAACTTGGAGAGAAGAAGAGAGGGTTTTGGAAGAAGAAGGAGAGAAGAAGAACAAGAGAGCAAGAGAGGAAGCTTGAGGTTGGGCTTGGTAGCATCACCATGGATCATCTCCAAGTTAGAGGTAAGGGGTTTGATTTTCATTTTCATATAGTTAGGGTTTGATAGATATGTTGTGGATTTAGGAAAAAATGGTATTTTGATTCATGGGGTTTATAGTTTATCATTGCTTTGGTGTTTTGTTGTTGTTGTTGAACTTCTCAATTGATGGTAGAAATATGTTTTGATGTTGTAATGGAGGTATATATGTTGTGTTGATGATAAGAGATGGTGAGTTAGTGATAAGAGATGTTGGGTGGTTATAGTTTGAATTGGGAAAAAATTGATAGATTGATTTTATGAGTTTTGTTGGTTGATTGTTGGAATGGTTTAGAAGAGTTGGATTAGGAGTATGGTTTGTGGATGTATTAGGTGCTAGCTTGTAGAATTAAGAGTATTGAAATGGGAAAGAAAACCATGGTAGAAGAATGAGAAAAACTCAAAAAGATGAAGTTTTCCCTCTAGAAGAGAAATTTTGGTGAGTGCAGGCCGCGCGACACTGGTAGTGTCGTACAACACGGGTGCCCGTGTTGTGTCCCTGTCTTGGGTGATTTTCTGATGTCCTTGCAACACTGGCAGTGTTGTGCAAAATGGGTGCCCGTGTTGCAGCTCCTGTAGCCTCCAAAATTCTGAATTTTTCTTACTTTCCTTTAGAACCCAATTGTGTTCCGATTTTCCGATTTCGATAAATTCGATGACGGAGCAAGTTGCTCCGAATTCAACGAAAAATTGACGTGCTAGCTAAGTTTGACATGTAGAACTTGTAACACCCCGTTTTAATTAATATTATTTAAATTATTATTTTCTAAAAATTGCCGGTTGATATTTATTTTGGTAAATTATTAATTATTTAGTCGGTAATTTTGTCCGATATGTGATTAATTGGATTTATTTGCTTTACCGGAAAATATATATTTTATACGATAATATTATATTTAGTGCGTAAATATTTTATTATATGTATTATTTGATTTATTTGTGAGAGTGGATTTATATTAGTATTAATTAATTTATTATAAATTAATAAGTTAATATTATTTAATATATTAAATTGGTTTAATAAAATATTAGTTTTATTATATATGTTACATAAACAGTACAGTATATATAAGTAAGACATTAGTTTTTATAATATAATATATATATATATATATATATATATATATATATATATATATATATATATATATATATATATATATATATATATATATATATATATATATATATATATATATATATAGTAAGTAACTTACGTTAGTGTTTTTATAATATATAATATATAACTTAGTTTATATAATATAATATATATATATGTTAGTAAGTAACAAGTAGTAAGAAGTAGGTGGTAGAAAAGTATATCAGGAAGCAAACAAAAGTTTAGAAACAAAAAAATATATAGCAGAAGAGAAGAAAAGAGTAAAAACTTAGGGTTAAGGTGAAGAAGAAAAGTTCTGGAAAATCAATCGAAAATAGCTCGTTTCGGAGACTAATCGGTAAGGGTTAGACTTCCTCTAAACATCTAATATGTTTTTATTGCATTTGATTTCGTTTTTTTTGGTTTAGGAAATTAAGTTTTGTGTTGTTAGAAAATATATTTTCTTCCTGTTTTGGTTATGGTGGGTGTTTTGGAAAAATAGTAACAGAAAAAGAAGAATGGAAAATGTGGTAAGAGGAAGTGGTTATGGTGGGTGTTTTGAAAAAAATAGTAACAGAAGAAAAAGAACAATGGAAAATGTGGTAAGAGGAAGGGATCTACCCCATAGTAGCAATCACATATACTTTAATAATGTAGTAGCAAATAAATAAAATATTAGGATGAACTAGGTAGCTAAAGTTACCAAAAATGGTTTATACATTTTGACAGCTGCTAAAAGAATAGGTTATAACTAATACATTTTCGTTTTCAAATATATATTATAATTAATAATATATTATATATATATATATATATATATATATATATATATATATATATATATATATATATATATATATATTAATAGTGTGATTAATTAATAGTGTGATTAATTAATATAACGATTACGTTTACCGATAAAACTTGGTATTTTGGTTTTGGAGATTAATTAAATTGTAGATGTGTGCTATAATTGAAATGTGTTGTGAAATGTCGATTCGGAAATAACATGTTCGGTTTATAAATATTATGTTGTTGTGCGATTAATTAATATAACCGGTTACGATTAATTGGTAAAGCTTAATATTTTGAGTACGACCGGAGATGAATTAAATTGTAGAGTTGTTGAATATTCGAGATATTTGGTTAATTGCCGATTCCAAAAATGATGTGTTTGGTTTATAAATATTTTGGTGTTGTGTGATAGTTGTTGAAATGAAATAAATGTTGTTTGTTGTGCAATGTTGTGAGTTTAATTCATAGGGTTGAATTATGGTGATGTATGCTTGTAATTGAGATAGAGGGATGTCTTGATTTGCATATTGTTGTTGTTGAATTGCACACCGCATCATACGTCGTGTCAAGAGGCAATGTCTGTTAGTCTCGTGGAGGCTAGTGGCTTGTCCCAAACTCCGGGTGGGGGTTTGAAAGCTTAGGGAATGGGCTTTGTGATTATCCGTCTGAGGAATAGACAATCGGTAGATCCGAAGGATAATAGATGATTGGTACCACATGCATAAGTCGTGTCGTTGTGTCGAGTGGCACATACACACTTTGTTGAGTTGATGTTTTGTTGAATAATATGCTTTGTGTGCTATTTGATAATTGGAATTAATTGTGTTCGATTCATTTGATGTGATGATTATGTGAAATAGATTAAATGACTATATTTTTGTAGTTTACTCATGAATCCGGAAAAGTGTAAGATTCCTATTTATTTAATGCTTTCCATTGCTTTTATCACATACTTTATATTTATTGGAATTCTTACCCTTCTGTTGGAAAATGCTTGCTTCGGCATTGTTCAGGTACCAAGGACGGTAGTGCGAGGCACACGGGTTAGCGGACGACTTAGGCTTGTAGTCCGTTACTTTTTTTTGATTTTGAGTCGATGCTCTGATTGTAACACTGGGGGTTTAGTGTCTGCATTCGAACTCATATTTTTTGTATATGGATTATACTTGTATATAATCCATTGTTTTGATTATATGTTGATGTATGTATATTATGACTTGATAACATGTTTGGTGTATGAACAATATGGCTTAATGCCTTGAATTTTATATTTTGATTCCTCCTTTGGAGATGAAGATATTATGATTTCGTTGCGTTTGCACGAAAAAGAAAGTATATGTCATGAATGTATTATGTGATTAAATTATTAAAGTGACGAATATGTCATGTCCGTTTTTCTTGAATATGTGAATTGATGTTGTGACACTCCTTCCGTGCAAAATTTTATTTTCTCTGATTTTATTTATATCGTTAATTCGGGGTTTATTAGAAGGGGTGTTACAGAACTTAGTGGTGAGGTTAGTTTTTAGAAGTTGCGAGTTTCGCGAGATGACCCGAAATAGGTTAATTACGGTTCAATGGAATCGGATTTTGTTTCAGTGGATTTAGGACATGTATGGACGATCCGATGGCGATGTTGACGATTAGGAGTAATGCCGGTTATTAGAGATCACTTTTGCGGCGGTGATAGGTGTTTGACTATCTTTCCGTATGTAGAATTTAGTGAGCAAATCGATAATGAGATTGGGTGATTAAACATAATCTTTGCGACGACGTATTAATTAGTAAATACTTGTTGATTATGCGATGCGAAGTTATATGTCTTTGTACATGATAATGTGGTGATTATATTAATGTTGTTGATAAATGCTTTCGATTTGTGAATGCATGACTTTTGATGAATTTATTAGTGATGTTTGCATAATGCAATTATGATGCGATGATATATTTATCTTGTTTTGGATAAATTATGGCGATGTGGGATTTATGCCAATTTGAATGAGCGATGATGTTGTTTTTGTTTTGTGTTGTTTTATTGTCGAGTCACATACATTTCATAAGCAAAGAGGGCTTTTATGCCAAGCGATGATGGCTTTTATGCCAAGCGATGATGGCTTTTATGCCGAGCGAAGATCGGCTTTATGCTAAGTGTCCCTAATTACGGACAAAGCGATGGGTACCACATGCATAACATAGTCGTGTCTCATGGAGTCGGTTTGTTTATGTTTGAGTTGTTTGGCGTTGGGTTTTTGTTGATTGATGAATGATATTGAATTGCGATGATATATGATATGATAATGTTTGTGATGATGTTGTGATGATGTTGTGATGATGGGCTTTATGCCAAAAGCGAAGATGGGCTTTATGCCAAAAGCGAAGATGGGCTTTATGCCAAAAGCGAAGATGGGCTTTATGCCAAAAGCGAAGATGAGCTTTATGCCAAAAGCGAAGATGGGCTTTATGCCAAAAGCTAAGATGGGCTTTAGCCAATTTGTGATGATTTGTTTGTGTTGCTTATATTATTAGCATTATTTAATGTGGTTGGTTGATGTTGTTTAAAAGCCGTGTTAATTAGTGATGTATTAGCTCGTGACGATTTCGTGGTGATGGAAGTTTAAGTGTTGTTGTGACGTTTATGCCGATGAGGTTAGGTGATAAAGTGTAGATTATACACAATAGGATGACTAGTGAAGTAAGTGAGTTTTGATTATGTGTTGGAATTGCACTTATTAATCTATACCCTTTATAATTCCGACACTATATATATATATATATATATATATATATATATATATATATATATATATTTTATCATGCCTTTAATTATATGTTTTGGAGTATCTCACCCTTTACTTGTTTTAGTTACCTATATATTGGTAACGTCAGAGTTATGAAGATGGAGTTTTAGTCTGTTAGTCGTGTCGGTGTCGCTCTGATACGTAGCACTCGGGGGGAATATTTATGTTGTCATTGTTGTTGTTCTTTTGTTGCTTTCCTTTTGTAAAGAAGAATCATACTTTATGAAAATATGATTGGTTAAGGAAGTTTAATAAAGAAGATGTTTTGATTTTTATGAATCACTTTATGTTTTCAATGATGCTATGTATCCAAATTTATAATTTAAAGTAAACTTTTAAGGTGATTTGGTTTGATGATGTGGCCTCTCATATTCTGTATGAAATTTTAAATTACTCGATTTTTGTATATAAAACCTTGGGTAGATTTGGGGTGTTACATTAGTGGTATCAGAGCAGGTCGGTATGTCGACCAAGTTATTAGTGTGTTTAATCCTGTTGTATGCGACATGTGTGTGAAATACTGTCGGTACTTGTTTGTTTCAAATTATTTGTCTGCAGAGATGAGTTTGAAACAAGTGGGGGAGAAGTCTTACTTCTTGGTGGCGCTTGTGGCTTAGGATGGAGCCTCAAGCAGTGTTACGCTTCGGTAACTTGAAGTGTAAGTTTGAAGATGCTGTTGTGGTTGGTAGAGATGGTTTATGTCACCATCATGATTGTCGACTGTCTATTGACAAATTGAGGGACTGATCATCCTTAATCTCTTGTTGATAGTAGTCGGGGATTGTGTTGGTTGGGATAGACTTGTCTTGCCAACTTAATAGTGTAGGAAGCTGATGTGTTTGCACAAGGTAGTGCATGGTTACTTGAGTTGTGAGCGAATTTGGATTTTGATGAGGAATAAGATTTTGGAAAGCGAACTTCTTGTTGTGATTCTTCCGAAGCATATTGTGAAGATGTAAGTGAATTACCGCAGTAGTGCGAAGTGATGTTTTGATGGATTTAGTTTCTGGAACTAGTTGTGATTCGAAGTGTCCTTAAGGGATGTTTGCTTCTGAATTAGAGTTGAAAAGTCAACTTGAGGATTGGTTGAGCAGAGTTGTTTATTCAAGCGGGTCACCGTGGAGTGCTACCGTTGTGTTGTTCGAGAAGAACAAAGGTTACCCGAGTTGGTGTGTCGTTTGCAGTCAAGGAACGAAGTGGATGTTGAGGATAAGCGTCTACTTCCGAGGATTGACATTTGGATGAATCAGTCATTTGGAGTTTATGTGTTTAGTGAGATTGATGTGATGTCTGGCTGTCTACGGGTTAGTGTGTTAACTGAAGATGTTTAGACAATGCTTTTCAAGATAGTGTATGGTTCTGGCGAGTGTTTGTTGATGTCATTAGTGTGACTGATGCGTCAGGTATAATTTTGGGATGTTCAGACAGTACTCTCATGAGTAGCTGTAAGAGTTATTTCGTGTTCATGGATGTTATTTGGTTCACATAAAGTTAAGGAATCGTAGCAAGCATCCGAGCTTTGCGTTATCAGTAGTGAAGTTAGATCAGTGCGTGGCGAGTATTCTAAAGATAGAATTTTGAACTGTTGGACGTGAGTGCCTTAAGTAAGCGACTTAGACGGTGATATTTTGGACAATTCCGCGAAGATTTACTTCGTATCTTGTAGAAGACTTTAAGGGGTTATTTCGGAGTTTAGAAATTCCTTTGTTTTGGATGGTTAACTTTGTAAGTTGATGGAAGACCTTTTTATAAGTTGGCATTGATCGTGAGTACCTTGGCATGAGATGCTTGAGTCGTTATTTGGACTTCGCAATGGGAAGCGAATTTGTTTGAGCCAGTGGAAAGGTTAGTGAATGCTTTGATTTTAGTTTTGTTTAGTACTGAAGAACCTTGTGCGGCGTATGGTGATATTTCATTTTGGACTTAAGATGTATTTTGACTTTGAGTTGGAAAAAGTGTATTACTACCTTGGAACAATTTGATTTTCATAAGGATAAATTGTCGGACGTGTGAGTTAGAGGTTGATGCGGTTGTGCTCATTGGAACCTTATAGATGCAGATGTTAGCGACGAGGAGATTGGAATTGTTGAAGATAATTCAAGTTTAAGTGTGATCTATAGAGATATTTCGTTTGGTGTTGAGTTCAGTAAGCTGATGTCGCAGGATAACCCAAGTATGTCTGATTTGGGATCTAATACTTTAAGGAATGTTGCATGTTTGTTTTGAGACGCTTGTTGAGATTAAGCTCAGAAGGTTATTAGGGATTTGTTCACTACTAACTTATGGATTTCGTCGGATACTAATAGTTGCTGTGGATTATTAGATTACGACTAAGATAAGTCTTGACGGTAAAGAATTTTGTGATGGTTTGGTAGCCACGGGTACCTTAAGACAATTGATGTTATGGTTCTAAGTCCGACCTGTGTTATAAGTCAGGAGTATGAGACGACGTTGATGGGTTGAGTTCTTGATACAGTGTTTTGGTCTAAGTTACCACTTTGAAGGATTGATAATTACGAAGGTGGTTCGAATAAGAAACCTGTGTATTGATCGTTGCGACGGTGCGAGGATAGTGATCACTTATATATACTTTGGGAATTGAATTTTTATAAGGAACGACTTCGTTGAAGTCAAGTGTATACGTCGAAATTTCACAAGTGAAATATTTGGACAGTATTTGAAGAGGTCAAACTATGTCGTGTATTTCAGAGGACCAATGAACGTTGATCAATCGAGAATGAAAGAGTGATTCTTCGAGTTGATGAAGCTGATGTTGCGAGGTGTCTTGATGGGTGTACGCTTTGAACGTATCCATTTTGAGTGATTGTAAAGTTGAGGATTAACCAAGTTGTTTTATAGTTGGCATCTTATGCATAGAAGTGAAGCAACATGGTTTAGATATCGAGCACTGAATTGATTAGCGAGTAAGCGAGGTTGTTGGATTTGGGCTAGTGAGTTATAGTCGCAAGTCGTCTGTTTAAGCCCTAGGATGAGTGGTGTATCTTAGTTCGATTATGTTTGAGTAACTTGTTTTGTTCATGAGTTGTGTGTTCGTAATCTACAAGGACGATGTGACCTTGTGATTTCCTGGAATGAGAGCGATAACTGCAAGTGTAATTCTTGAGTTCATACTTATGCGTGAATGAAGGCATATTTTCGTGCTTGCGTAGCATGCGTAGTTTTATCCTTTTCTGATTGTTTCAGTTTTGGTTTGTATAACCATTTTGTTGTTTTAGATTTAGCGATGGTGTCGGTGTTGTATTGTAGGACTTTATGTTCCTATCTTTGGTGACTCGTTTACGAGGTGTCGGTTCGAGTGTATGACTAATTCTATGGTTGAGGCGTTAGAATAGTATCAATCCTATTTGTTTGGTTCTCAAGTGAATCGGTGTGTCTGCGACTTGTTTGGTTGTGGGGTGTTAATTGGTTTTGAGTGCATTGTATGGGCTTTGCATCCTGGCGTGGTTGTTCTTGACGGGACGATGTAGTTAAGGATATTTCCTTGTTTTCAGTGTATTTTGTATGTTATTTAGTTGATGCGAGGATTGAGGGGACGAATGCGTAGGCATGTCCCATTTTGTTCGTTTTGATCAACATTTCGAGGACGAAACGTTTATAAGTGGGGGAGATTTGTAACGCCCTATTTTATTAATATTATATTATATTAATATTTTCGAATTACCGATCGATAGTTATATTGCGACGAGAATGTTTGTGTTAATTAATCTATCTATTAATATATTTGGCGACGTTTCGTTAGGATCCGATATTTAATCCCCCGGAGTTATTGGAATGAATGGAATTAATAATATTGGTGGATATTATTAGTGTGTTAATTTATAAGATAAGATGGGGGTGTGAGGATTAATTGATGAGAATTGGGTTTTCACCCTTGTTGCTAGTAAGATTTGCTTATAAACTATTTCTCCTCATTTTCCTTCCATCCAAATACCAAAACCAAACATAGAACTTGGAAGCTAGTAAGAAAACAAGTTATAAAAACCATTTTCCTTTCCTTTTCTTCCCATTTGGAAAACAAGCCAAACTTGGCCTTAGAGAGAAGAAGAGAGGGTTTTGGAAAGAAGAAGAAGAAGAAGGAGAGAAGAAGAACAAGAGAGCAAGAGAGGAAGCTTGAGGTTGGGCTTGGTAGCATCACCATGGATCATCTCCAAGCTAGAGGTAAGGGGTTTGATTTTCCTTTCCATATAGTTAGGGTTTGATAGATATGTTGTGGATTTAGGAAAAATTGGTATTTTGATTCATGGGGTTTATAGTTTATCATTGCTTTGGTGTTTTATTGTTGTTGTTGAACTTCTCAATTGATGGTAGAAATATGTTTTGATGTTGTAATGGAGGTATATATGTTGTGTTGATGATAAGAGATGGTGGGTTAGTGATAAGAGATGTTGGGTGGTTGTAGTTTGAATTGGGAGAAAAATTGATAGATTGATTTTATGAGTTTTGTTGGGTAATTGTTGAAATGTTTAGAGGAGTTAAAAATTGGTGTTGAGGTTTTGAATTGGGTGTTTGATGGTTTGATTTCCATTTCATGTTGTTATGGTTGGTGGAATTAGTTTGGATTGAGGAAAACTTGATAGTTGGGTTATAAGGTTTAGTTGGTTGATTTGTTGAGAATGTTAGGAAAGTTGGATTAAGTATAGAAGAATATGAATATGTGTTTATTAATGTTGTAGAACATGAACTATAAAATGAAAAAGGAAGAAAACCATTTAACTGTGAAATGAAGAAAACTGTTTAAACTAAAAATTGCAGGGAAATGGAAAATACAGGGAATGGAAAACGAAATGGGAAGATGAATGCACAAGGGGGGAGGCGCCCACCCCACATGGGGAGGCAGCCGTCCCAGGCCTTAAGGCGGCCGTCCCTTGCCTTCGTCCATTCTGGGACGAACGTCCCCTTTAGCTAGGAAGGGAGATACGTTTTGCAAGCTTGCCGTTTTCTGTATTTTGAGGTTTTTCTGTTTTGCTGTAAAAAAAAAAATTGTTTCCTGCATAATTCTCAATTGGCTTCTGTTAATTCCAATTTCCATAGTTATTAATTCTACTAATTAATATTAATAAAATATAACTAGGATACGAGTTAGCCGATTAAATTTAAGACCCGATTATGTCCCGATTTTCTGATTTTGGTAAATTCGGCGACGGAGCAAGTTGCTCCGAATTCAATGAAAATTGACGTGCTAGCTAAGTTTGACGTGTAGAATGTAGTGGTGAAGTTAGTTTTTCGAAATTGTGAGTTTTTACGAGACGACCCAAAATAGGCCAATTTACGATAAAATTGAATCGGGCGGTGTTTTAGTAGATTTAAGGTACGTATGGACAATCCGATTTCGACGTCGATGATTATGATTAATACCGGTTATTAGGAATTACTTTCGCGACGATTATTGACGTTTTGACTATTTTTCCGTTTTCGGAATTTAGTGAATTAATTGATAACGATGAGGTGTTAATAAACGTAAGTTTTGCGACGGTGTATTTATTAATGAATACTTGTTAATATGCAATGCGATGAAATATGTTTTGTACATGATGATGTGATGATTAAATTGATGTTGTTATAAATGCTTCCGAATTGTGAATGCATGACTTTTGATGAGTTTACTAGTGATGTTTACATAATGCAATTATGATGTGATGATATATTTATCTTGTTTTGGATAAATTATGGCGATGTGGGCTTTATGCCAATTTGAATGAGCGATGATGTTGTTTTTGTGCTGTGTTGTTATATTGTCGAGTCACATACATTTCATAAGCGAAGAGGGCTTTTATGCCAAGCGATGATGGCTTTTATGCCGAGCGAAGATCGGCTTTATGCCAAGTGTCCCTAATTACGGACAAAGCGATGGGTACCACATGCATAACATAGTCGTGTCTCATTGAGTCGGTTTGTTTATGTTTGAGTTGTTTGGCGTTGGGTTTTTGTTGATTGATGAATGATATTGAATTGCGGTGATATATGATATGATAATGTTTTTGATGATGTTGTGATGATGGGCTTTATGCCAAAAGCGAAGATGGGCTTTATGCCAAAAGCGAAGATGGGCTTTAGCCAATTTGTGATGATTTGTTTGTGTTGCTTATATTATTAGCATTATTTAATGTGGTTGGTTGATGTTGTTGTTTAAGACTGCCGTGTTAATTAGTGATGTATTATGTAACGCCCTGTTTTAATTAATACTATATTATATTAATATTTTCGAATTACCGATCGATATTTATCTTATCAATAATATTAATCTAATAATTATGTTGGTCCGGGTTTTATTCCGTTCGGTTCGGTAAAATATTATTCGGATCCGATATTTTATTTCCCGGAATTATTTTAATTGATTGAATTAATAATATTGGTAGATATTATTAGTGTGTTAATTTATAAGAATAAATTAGGAGTGTGAGGATTATTTTGGGAAGAGTTGGGTTTACACCTTAGTTTACTAGTAAGGTTATTATAAAACCACTTTCCTTATTTTCTTTCCATCCAAACACTTCTCCTTGTTTTCCTTCCATTCTTACATATCAAAACCAAGCATAGAAATTTGGATGGCTAGTAAGAAAACAACATTATAAAACCATTTCCTTGTCTTTCTTTCCTTTTCCAACAACAACAACCTAACATAGAAGCTTGAGAGAAAAGAGGGTTTTGGGAAGAAGAAGAGCAAGAGAGCAAGAGAGGAAGCTTGAGGTTGGGCTTTGTAGCATCACCATGGATCATCCAAGCTTGAGGTAAGGGGTTTGATTTCTCTATCTCATATGATTAGGTTTTGATAGTTGTATTTTGAATTTGGGAAAAATTGATAATGGAGTTATAGGGTTTGGTTGATTGTTGATGGAAATAGATTAGAAGGGTTGAATTTGACATAGAGATTATGGGTGTTACACTAAGGGTTTAGTGGGTGGAAGAAACTACCACAAAATGTACTTATTGTTTCTTTGGTAATTTAGGCTGGTTCATGACTAATGTTGCTTATGTTCGTTTTATATGTGTATTGTGTGTGTGAATAAAAATTACTTGATAACTCTTACCACCTTGTTATTTAAATCATAGTTTAAGTTTTAAAGACATGAAAATGTGGAGTAAAGAAAGAGATGAAATTTGTGATGCAACACAATGAAAATGCAACTGGAAAGAAGTCAGTTAGCCAAAATTAAGGGGTCTCCTTAACCAAATTATTTACTCCAGAACAAGTCCGAGAACATATTACTGGTCTCCAACAATGGGTTGGCCAAGTAAGTATTTGTATCTTTCCATGATCATTTTCATAAAAAAAAAGAAGTTTATTTAATGCCATTAGTTTAATAATACTAACCATTTCAATTGTAAGTTAAAATCTCCTGATACTTTTTCCTGATATAATAGTCTTTGTGGACTTCAAAAAGCACATGTTGCTTGCGTGAAATTCATTAGTAACCCCTAGTTTGATTATACATCTTTTATTTTATATTCGTAGATAGGGATGGCGTCCTGTTGAAAGAAACTATTTAGTTTGACCTTTCCTTGATGTCTTAGCAAACTCAATAAACTTTAAAATTTAGATTGAGCGAAAGAACAAAATAGACCCTGTACGAATTATGTTTCTTTTTAATATGCAAATTCCACCTAGTAATATTTGGTAACCATAAAATATAATTAGGGGATAAGATAGCCGATTAAATTTAGAACCCGATTATGTTCCGATCTTCCGATTTGGTAAATTCGATGAAAAATTGCTCCGAATTCAACGAAAATTGACGTGCTAGCTAAGTTTGACGTGTAGAACGTAGTGGTGAGGTTAGTTTTTGGAAATTACGATATTTTACGAGACGACCGAAATAAATTTACGGTAAAATTAGATGACCTGTTTTAGTAGATTTAAGGTGCGTATGTACAATCCGATTTTGACGTCGACGATTATGATTAATACCGGTTGTTGGGAATGGCTTTCGTGACGATTATAGGTGTTTGACTATTTTCCCGTTTTCGGAATTTAGTGAATTAATTAATAATGATGTGGTGTGAATAAACGTAAGATTTGCGACGGTGTATTTATTAATGAATACTTGTTGATATGCAATGCGATGGTATATGTTTTGTACATGATGATGTTATGATTAAATTGATGTTGTTAATATATGCTTCCGATTTGTGAATGCATGACTTTTGATGAATTTATTAGTGATGTTTGCATAATGCCATTATGATGCGATGATATATTTATCTTGTTTTGGATGAATTATGGCGATGTGGGCTTTATGCCAATTTGGATGAGCGATGATGTTGTTTTTGTGTTCTGTTGTTTTGTTGTCGAGTCACATACATTTCATAAGCGAAGAGGGCTTTTATGCCAAACGATGATGGCTTTTATGCCGAGCGAAGATCGGCTTTATGCCAAGTGTCCCTAATTACGGACAAAGCGATGGGTACCACATGCATAACATAGTCGTGTCTCATGGAGTCGATTATGTTTATGTTTGAGTTGTTTAGCGTTGGGTTTTTGTTGATTGATGGATGATATTGAATTGCGATGATATATGATGTGATGATGTTTGTGATGATGTTGTGATGATGGGCTTTATGCCAAAAGCGAAGATGGGCTTTATGCCAAAAGCGAAGATGGGCTTTAGCCAATTTGTGATGATTTGTTATGTTGCTTATATTACTAGCATTATTTAATGTTGTTGTTGATGTTGTTGTTTAAGACTACCGTGTTAATTAGCGATGTATTAGCTCGTGACGATTTCGTGGTGATGGAGGGTTATGTGTTGTTGCGACGTTTTATGCCGATGAGGTTATGGTGATATAGTGTAGATTATACACATTAGAATGGTGAGTAAAGTAAGTGAGTTTTGATTATGTGTTGGAATTACATTTATTAATCCATACCCTTTATAATTCGAAACTATATATATATATATATATATATATATATATATATATATATATATATATATATATATATATATTATCATGCCTTAATTATATGTTTTGGAGTATCTCACCTTTACTTGTTTAATTACCTATATAATGGTAAAAGGTTTGAAGGCAAGTGCATAGCTTTAGTCAGTCGGTGTCGCTCGTCGTAGCACTCGGGAAAATTATTTATGTCGTCTTGTTGTTGTTCTTTTATTATTATTCCCTTTGTGAATAAGAACCATAATTTATAAAAACATGATTTATTGAGGAAGTTTAATAAAGGAGATGTTTTGATTTCTATGAATCAATTTATGTTTTCCTGCGATGCTATGTATCCGAAATTTATACTTTAAAGTAAACTTTTAAAGTGAGTTGTTTTGATGGTGTAACGCCTCAATATTTAATTTATGAAATTTTAAAATTACTCGATTTTGCATATAAAACTTTGGGTAGAATTGGGGTGTTACATCGGTGGTATCGAGCGGTCGATCGTCGACCAAGTTATTAAGTGTTTAATCCATTGTATCGACATGTGTGAAAATCGGTACTGTTTGTTTCAAATTGTTTGTCTGCAGAGATGAGTTTGAAACAAGTGGGGAAAGTTTTACTTCTTGGTGGCGCTTGTGGCTTAGGATGGGCCTCAGCGTTGTTGCTTTGGTAACTTGAAGTGTAAGTTTGAAAACTGTAGTTTGGTAGAGATGGTTTATGTCACCGTCACGATTGTCGACTGTCTATTGGCAAATTGAGGGACTGATCATCCTTAATCTCTTGTTGATAGTAGTCGGGAATTGTGTTGGTTGGGATAGACTTGTCTTTCCGACTATAGTATGAAGCGGATCGGTGGTGCATGGTTACTTGAGTTGTGAGTGAATTACCGCTGTAGTGCGAGGTGAAGTTTTGATGGATTTGGTTTCTGGAACTACTTGTGATTCGAAGTATCCTTAAGGGACGTTTGCTTCTGGATTAGAGTTGAAGAATCAACTTGAGGATTGGTTTGAGCAGAGTTGTTTATTCGAGCGGGTCACCGTGGAGTGCTACCGTTGTGTTGTTCGAGAAGAGCAAAGGTTGCCCGAGTTGGTGTGTTGTTTACAGAAAGGCGAAGTGGATATTGAGGACAGTGTCTACTTAGGATTGATATTTGGATGAATCGGTCACTTGGAATTTTTCGTCTAGTGAGATCAATGCAACAGGCTGCTTACAAGATAGTGTATGGTTCTGGCGAGTATTTGTTGATGTCATTAGTGTGACTAATACGTCAGGTGTGATTTTGGAATGTTCAGATAGTACTCTCATGAGTAGCTGTAAGGGTTATTTCGTGTTCCTGGATATTAATTGGTTCACATCAAGTTAAGGAATTGTGGCAAGCATCCGAGCTTTGCGTTATCAGTAGTGAAGTTAGATCAGCGCATGGCGAGTATTCTAAAGATAGAATTTTGAACTGTTGGACGAGAGTGCCTTAAGTAAGCGACTTAGACGGTGATATTTTGGACAGTTCCGTGGAGTTTTATTTTGTATCATGTAGAAGACCTCAAGAAGTATTTCGACATAGAGTTGGAAAAGTGTATTACTACCTTGGAACGATTTGAATTTCATAAGGAAAAATTGTCGGACTTGTGAGTTAGAGGTTGATGCTGTTGTGATCATTTGGAACCTTATAGGTGCAGATGTTAACGACGAGTGGATTGAAATTGTGGAAGACAATTCAAGTTTGAGTGCAATCTATAAAGAGACTTTGTCTGTTGTTGAGCTTAGTGTGTTGATATTGCGGATAAACCTAGAATGTCTGATTTGGGATTTATTATTTTGCAGAATGTTGCATGTTTGTTTTGGGACACTTGTTGAAATTTAAGTTAGAAGGTTATTAGGGATTTGTCCGCTACTAACATATGGATTTCGTTGAATATGGTGAATTATTGGTTTGTGACTAAGATAAGTCTTGATGGTAAGGAATTTGTGATGGGTTGATAACCACAGATACTTTAAGATGATTGATGTTTTATAAAGGAGAATGTTCTATCGGTGGTGTGTAGGACTTTATGTTCCTATCTTTTGACTCGTTTAGGTGTCGGTTCGAGTGTGTGTAATTCTGGTTGAGGTTAGGTTAGTAGCGATCTTGTTTGTTTGGTTCTCGAGTGAACCGGTGTGTCTGATTCGTTTAGTTGATTGGGTGTTAGTTGGTTGTCGAGTGCATTGTATGGGCTTTGCATCTCGGCTGGTTGTTCTTGTCTAGGCGTTGTGGTCGGGAGATGCCCTTGTGTTTGGTGTATTCTATATGTTGTTTAATTGCGAGGATTGATGCGTAGGCATGTCTGTTTATTTTGGTGAAATTTCGAGGACGAAAAGTTTATAAGTGGGGAGAGTTGCATACTTTTAATTAATACTATATTATATTAATATTTTGAATTACCGATCGATATTTATCTTACGGCGAGAATATTCATATTAATCAATATATCTATTAATTTATCTGGCGACGTTGTGTTCGGTCCGGGTTTTATTCCGTTCGGTTCGGTAAAATATTATTCGGATCCGATATTTTATTTCCCGGAATTATTTTAATTGATTGAATTAATAATATTGGTAGATATTATTAGTGTGTTAATTTATAAGAATAAATTAGGAGTGTGAGGATTATTTTGGGAAGAGTTGGGTTTACACCTTAGTTTACTAGTAAGGTTATTATAAAACCACTTTCCTTATTTTCTTTCCATCCAAACACTTCTCCTTGTTTTCCTTCCATTCTTACATATCAAAACCAAGCATAGAAATTTGGATGGCTAGTAAGAAAACAACATTATAAAACCATTTCCTTGTCTTTCTTTCCTTTTCCAACAACAACAACCTAACATAGAAGCTTGAGAGAAAAGAGGGTTTTGGGAAGAAGAAGAAGAGCAAGAGAGCAAGAGAGGAAGCTTGAGGTTGGGCTTTGTAGCATCACCATGGATCATCCAAGCTTGAGGTAAGGGGTTTGATTTCTCTATCTCATATGATTAGGTTTTGATAGTTGTATTTTGAATTGGGGAAAAATTGATAATGGAGTTATAGGGTTTGGTTGATTGTTGATGGAAATAGATTAGAAGGGTTGAATTTGACATAGAGATTATGGGTGTTACACTAAGGGTTTAGTGGGTGGAAGAAACTACCACAAAATGTACTTATTGTTTCTTTGGTAATTTAGGCTGGTTCATGACTAATGTTGCTTATGTTCGTTTTATATGTGTATTGTGTGTGTGAATAAAAATTACTTGATAACTCTTACCACCTTGTTATTTAAATCATAGTTTAAGTTTTAAAGACATGAAAATGTGGAGTAAAGAAAGAGATGAAATTTGTGATGCAACACAATGAAAATGCAGCTGGAAAGAAGTCTGGTTAGCCAAAAATTAAGGGGGTCTCCTTAACCAAATTATTTACTCCAGAACAAGTCCGAGAACATATTACTGGTCTCCAACAATGGGTTGGCCAAGTAAGTATTTGTATCTTTCCATGATCATTTTCATAAAAAAAAAGAAGTTTATTTAATGCCATTAGTTTAATAATACTAACCATTTCAATTGTAAGTTAAAATCTACTGATACTTTTTCCTGATATAATAGTCTTTGTGGACTTCAAAAAGCACATGTTGCTTGCGTGAAATTCATTAGTAACCCCTAGTTTGATTATACATCTTTTATTTTATATTCGTAGATAGGGATGATGTCACAAGCTGAAAGAAACTATTTAGTTTCAGCCTTTCCGCCAGTGTCTTAGCAAACTCAATAAACTTTAAAATTTAGATTGAGCGAAAGAACAAAATAGACCCTGTACGAATTATGTTTCTTTTTAATATGCAAATTCCACCTAGTAATATTTGGTAACCATAAAATATAATTAGGGGATAAGATAGCCGATTAAATTTAGAACCCGATTATGTTCCGATCTTCCGATTTCGGTAAATTCGATGACGAAGCAAATTGCTCCGAATTCAACGAAAATTGACGTGCTAGCTAAGTTTGACGTGTAGAACGTAGTGGTGAGGTTAGTTTTTGGAAATTACGATATTTTACGAGACGACCCGAAATAGGCCAATTTACGGTAAAATTGAATCGGACGGTGTTTTAGTAGATTTAAGGTGCGTATGTACAATCCGATTTCGACGTCGACGATTATGATTAATACCGGTTGTTGGGAATGGCTTTCGTGACGATTATAGGTGTTTGACTATTTTCCCGTTTTCGGAATTTAGTGAATTAATTAATAATGATGTGGTGTGAATAAACGTAAGATTTGCGACAATGTATTTATTAATGAATACTTGTTGATATGCAATGCGATGGTATATGTTTTGTACATGATGATGTTATGATTAAATTGATGTTGTTAATATATGCTCCCGATTTGTGAATGCATGACTTTTGATGAATTTATTAGTGATGTTTGCATAATGCCATTATGATGCGATGATATATTTATCTTGTTTTGGATGAATTATGGCGATGTGGGCTTTATGCCAATTTGGATGAGCGATGATGTTGTTTTTGTGTTCTGTTGTTTTGTTGTCGAGTCTCATACATTTCATAAGCGAAGAGGGCTTTTATGCCAAGCGATGATGGCTTTTATGCCGAGCGAAGATCAGAGTTATGCCAAGTGTCCCTAATTACGGACAAAGCGATGGGTACCACATGCATAACATAGTCGTGTCTCATGGAGTCGGTTATGTTTATGTTTGAGTTGTTTAGCGTTGGGTTTTTGTTGATTGATGGATGATATTGAATTGCGATGATATATGATGTGATGATGTTTGTGATGATGTTGTGATGATGGGCTTTATGCCAAAAGCGAAGATGGGCTTTATGCCAAAAGCGAAGATGAGCTTTAGCCAATTTGTGATGATTTGTTATGTTGCTTATATTACTAGCATTATTTAATGTTGTTGTTGATGTTGTTGTTTAAGACTACCGTGTTAATTAGCGATGTATTAGCTCGTGACGATTTCGTGGTGATGGAGGGTTATGTGTTGTTGCGACGTTTTATGCCGATGAGGTTATGGTGATATAGTGTAGATTATACACATTAGAATGACGAGTAAAGTAAGTGAGTTTTGATTATGTGTTGGAATTATATTTATTAATCCATACCCTTTATAATTCCGAAACTATATATATATATATATATATATATATATATATATATATATATATATATATATCATGCCTTAATTATATGTTTTGGAGTATCTCACCCTTTACTTGTTTACGTTACCTATATATTGGTAACGTGCGGTTTTGAAGAGGAGTCTATAGGCTTTGTTAGTCAGTCGATTCTCGATCGTAGCACTCGGGGGAAAATTATTTATGTCGTCTTGTTGTTGTTCTTTTATTATTATTCCCTTTGTGAATAAGAACCATAATTTATAAAAACATGATTTATTGAGGAAGTTTAATAAAGGAGATGTTTTGATTTCTATGAATCAATTTATGTTTTCCTGCGATGCTATGTATCCGAAATTTATACTTTAAAGTAAACTGTTTTAAAGTGAGTTGTTTTTGATGGTGTAACGCCTCAGTATTTAATTTATGAAAATTTAAAATTACTCTGATTTTTGCATATAAAACTTTGGGTAGAATTGGGGTGTTACATATTAGCTCGTGACGATTTCGTGGTGATGGAAGTTTAAGTGTTGTTGTGACGTTTATGCCGATGAGGTTAGGGTGATAAAGTGTAGATTATACACAATAGGATGACTAGTGAAGTAAGTGAGTTTTGATTATGTGTTGGAATTGCACTTATTAATCTATACCCTTTATAATTCCGACTATATATATATATATATATATATATATATATATATATTATCATGCCTTTAATTATATGCTTTGGAGTATCTCACCCTTTACTTGTTTCGCCGTTACCTATATATTGGTAACGTGCAGGTTATGAAGATGGAGTTTTTAGCAATTCGCTCGATCGTAGCACTCGGGGGGAATATTTATGTTGTCATTGTTGTTGTTCTTTTGTTGCTTTCCTTTTGTAAAGAAGAATCATAATTTATGAAAATATGATTGGTTAAGGAAGTTTAATAAAGAAGATGTTTTGATTTTTATGAATCACTTTATGTTTTCCAGCGATGCTATGTATCAGAAATTTATAATTTAAAGTAAACTGCTTAAGGTGATTTGGTTTGATGATGTGACGCCTCAGTATTTACTATATGAAATTTTAAATTACTCTGATTTTTGTATATAAAACCTTGGGTAGATTTGGGGTGTTACAGTACACACTGATGGCTCAGATGGACCTTTCATGGTGTCTGTATCCTGAGCTGGCTCCTGTAACGGCTCCTGCACCATCGTCGGAACCACCTCTGGCACCACCTCTAGCACCACCTCCGGCACCACCTCTGATAACATAAAAATGTATCAATTATTTAAGCCAATTTATATGCTTTTTATATGCATTTTAATTAAATAAATTATTCTTTTATTCATATTATGCCAGTATTTCTTATGTTTTCAGGTTTTTACCAATTATAAGGCGTATGCGAGAAAAGTCTGTGATACGGTGAACTGACTTTGTAGGATTTTTGTATCCAAATGTGCGGATAGCAAGAGTCGCCACCGACTTTTATTTTTATCCAATTAAGGGAAGGTAAAAATATGAGAAAAAGACCTTCGTTAGATTACGAGTTCGGGAGAATGGTTATGAAAAAGGAAGGTATTAGCACCCTTTCCATCATGATTTATTCTACAGGCTCTTAGTTGCTCTAGATCACTTTTTTAAAATTGCTTTCTTGTGTGTTTGACAAAAATGTTTGGAAAAGGCATTTCGCTTTGACTTTGCAATGACTCATGTAGGAGTGTATACAAAGTGTTCGGAAATGTTTTGTTTTGAAAAGAGAGTTTGAACTTTGAAAAAGAGTGTGAGGTGTGAAAGCATTTGATAGAGCAAGCAACTAAGAGACTTATTACCCACTCAGAATTGGTCGTTTTTGTACTTCTACGTTCCTTTAGAATAGCGCTAGCCGTACCATTAGTTAGTAGGTAGCTCCATTCGTTGGATGTAAGCGGGACATTCGAAGGGACATCGGATGGTCATTGAAGGCAACTTGTAGGAAGTATCCTAGCACATTCGAAGGACTATCATCATTTTTTTCGGCGACAATCGAGGTCGAGATCATGTATTCGTGGCGACGTCGTGGGTCTATGATCTTTGTATCGAAGGGACTATGATGATTTGTTTGGAAGGCAACGGTGCTAGAATACCTCTACGTTCGAGGGACATGACCATTTTGAAATCGAAAGGCATCGAGAGAGAATTACCCTAAGGGGTGCGTGTGTGAAATAAGTGTGTTGATTTCAGAATATGTTATCTTGAAATTAGTGTGAGCTATGTCCAATTATTATCTTGCCATACACGCCTAATTACTAGCAATTAATAAGGTTGCGGAAAGTAAAATGCGGAATGTAAAGTGCGGAAAGGTAAATCCTACGCTATTACATGGCTTTGGGGCAGATACATAATTTAAAATGCGGAAAGTAAAATCCTAAATTAAACTATTACATCCCATATGCAATTACATTATTGGAAAAAATAGAATGATAAGATGATAAAGAGAAAATCGTCTGAATCGGATCAACCTGTACAAAAGGAAGAAATCGGAAAATGCAATATGAATCGAACAAGAGAAAAAAATGTTAGAAAAATGCAAATTTTGATATGGAAAAATTAATACATGCTGGAAATAAGATAAATAAGTTAAAATATTTTTTTGGGATTTTTTGGAAAAGATTTAATAATTAAAATGCAATTAAAAGTGATTTAAATGCAAAAATATGAATAAAAATAAATATGCATGCAAAATTATATTTTTTTAATTTTATAAATTAAATAAAGGTTTTATGAAAATAATGCAAAAAGAAAAAATGTTTTTGATGATTTTTAAATGCAGAAATAAAATTATGAAAACAATTAAAATTGAATGGAAATATTAAAATAAATTGGAAAATAGAAAAATATGAAAAATAGTTAGAGTTTGTAAAGTGAAAAAGGATTATACGAACGAGAATCGAATGGAGACATCCTTTCAAACTATAAAACCAATACTGACATCGCCATGTGTGCATCGTGTTTGAAAAGTGAAACAAATCAACATAAGTGATGACGTCAAGAAAACTTTAATTCAAAGCGAGTCGTGAGGGCGATTATTTTAAATGGACGAATCGAAGCGTTTTCTATACGCATGCAGCTCGCCGGTCAATCGTCGGCGGCCGGAGCTAGGGCTCGGTCGTCTTCTCGATGGCCGATTCTCGATCTGCAAAATACACAAATTGAAGCGAGGATTAAAGCTACCCCCTAAATCGGGTCTGCAGAGTTCAATGGTGGTCTCCGTTTTCCTAAAAGTTCCTCTAAATGCATTCGAAGGTGATTACGAAACCTAAACATGGCATCATGAGTTTTGGACGTTCAAGCTCGTGATGGCCCGGATCGGTCAAGTAGAACCTCATGAACACATTCAAACCATTAGAAACAATTAACACAAGCAGAATAATCAAATGCAAAAATCAAGAAAAGTTGAATATGTATGTATGTATATGCATCGATTCTGGATGATTTGATCAATACCAATAGTGTATTCTTACTCAAAACTAACTCCTGAGCACGATGGAATGGATGGTTTGGGCTGAAAAGAAACTGGAAACACGATTTTGCAACTTTCTTGGAAAATTTTGACAAAATAAGGGTTTGGCTTGAGCTAGGGTTTCGTCCTTTGTGCTGGCTGCAATGCTAGGTATTTATAGAGAGGATTGGAGAGGAAACAAGGAATGGAAAAGATTTGATTTGGAGCATTCAATATTTTTTCAAATAAAAATCAAATTTTGAAAGAAATTTGATTTTCTCCTTCAATGCATGATCAAGCACGAATTTGGCAAGTATCTTGGGCTTTCTTGGACATTAAGGAACATATAAAATCAGCCCTTCTTAGAAAAATATGATTTTCATATTTTATATAATTTAATTTTGAATTAAATGTTCTAAAATTCAAAATAAAATCAATAAAATAGAAAATTGCCATGGTCAAGCATTTATGGGTCAAAAATATTGTCATGAACAAGTTTGGATCAAAAGATTATAGGCCCATTTGGAAAATTTTGCATTTTGACCAAAATGTCCTTTTGTGCAATTGTCAAAATTGCCCAACTTTGAATAGTGTATCTTGCTCATTTTTCCACATTTTTTAGAGTTCTTGGACTTTTTGGAAATCTCTAAGAGTCCTCTAAACAATGTATTTGGTCTCATCTCAATTGGAGTTACCATGCTCAAAATATCTTCAAAACAAAAAGTTGACTTTTTGTTGACTTTGAAAATGACCCGTAATGTTTTGAGCTATACCTCTCAAATGAAGCATTTTTGGACATTCTTGTGAGACATGAAGTTGTAGAGAATTGAATTTCCTTCAAAACAAGAGGTGGTGGAAAAATTTACGAGAAAGTATGAAAGTTATGATCAATCAAAGTTGATTGACTTTTCATCTAGAAACCCTAATTTAGAAAGTTTGACTTTTGGGCAAATCTTGAGTTTTCTTGATGAATCATGATCAACCCTTGATCAAATGATGAATGTAACTTCAAAATGAGAATGTTGACCAAAAATCAGAAGTTTTGACTGTATGTTGACCACAGTTGACTTTTGTCAATACAGATTTTCACCCATTTGAGCAATTGCGAGGAAACTTGACTTGTGAGGCTTGAAACTTGACATGGAGAATCTTTGAAGCATATGAGGAGGCATGAAGCCCATTGGAGGTGTTGGAAATCCATCTTGACTTGAGAGATACTAAACCCTAGTTTGGGTTGGTTGTCTAGGAGAGAGTTTGTCTGATCAACTCTTGAGGAATCCTTGAGTATAGATGTATGAAATCTTTTGAGAAGATGGAGGGCAAATTTTGGGGTATGACACTGCCCTGTTCAATCTTCTTGTCTTTGGAGGTTAGATTGACACGTTTGTCTTTCGTGACTGGAGGTAGAAGATGATTGAACACTCAATACACAAAATTTGCACTCATGTTGGTGGATGATGCGGGAATGGGCTTCAGATGCCATTTGGAGAAGTTGGAGACTTATTTGGGAGCAGTCATACGCTAGACTCGAGGTTGTGAATAGGAGAGCTGACGGAGATGGGCTTAAGATGCCATCTGGAAAGGTCGATCTTGGGGAGCGTGCCGTACGTTAGACTCTGTAGATGTTCTGGAATGGAGAGGAGATGGGCTTAAGATGCCATCCGAAGAGAGTCGTCGTTAGACTTCGTGTTCACTTTGAATGAGGTTATTGGTTTGTATTGATTTTTAACCATATATGCAGCATTCTGAGAGTGAAGGATGTTGACAAATAGTCGGAGATGGGCTTAAGATGCCATCCAAGGCAAGCGAGTCGTCGCTAGACTCTGTAGTTCTTGTCGAATAAATCTTAATGTCGATTACTCGAGGAGATTGTAGTTGGCAAGAATGTGGATAGCTTCCATTGTGCATGGTGTTGATCCATTGCACATTATCGGAGGATAACGAGGTGGTCTTCGGATAGTTTTCCGTCGGTTGGGGCTTAATCTGGACACGTCGTCGGAGGTGGTCTTTCGAGATAGTTTTCCGTCGGCTCGGGGCTTAATCTGGACCTGTTTGGCGGTCTTTCGGATAGTTTTCCGTCGACTGGGGCTTAATCTGGACTGTTTGCGTCGAGTGGTATTACATTTTGGAGAAAACAAGAGAAACTTTGATAGAATATTGGTTAGTTTTATGCAAAGTATGATGCATGACAGTGTATATGAATGACATATGCATGAATTATGACTTCTATGAGAAATGTATGAATGATGAATGTTGTGATATTTCAAAACATATCCATCTTGAAGAAGGTGCAGATGTTCTGTTTGAAGATTTCTGGCTCCTGCTTGGGGAGCTGAGTAGGTGAGAACCCCGCTTTTGAAAGAGAAGAAAGATATCCTGGATTCTTCCGATGCACTATCTGACCAAGTCTTGGGCCTAGATATTGTTGAGGAAGGTAGAGATTTGAGAAGCTCGTTGTCGGAGATCTCAAAGACCCTGCTGAGGAGAGTCTGGGAGGCGATCTGTTGAGGACCTTGTATATAGACCCCGCTGAGGAAATTTAGGAGGCGCTCTTGGGATTCAGTGTAGATCTTCTTTGGAGAGCATTTGATGGTTGTTGAGAGGCCGGGCTAGAAGAGTCAAAGTCCGTTGTAATCTCTGGTGGGGAATAAAGGTGTATGCTTCCTCCGATGCACTATCGACCAAGTTTGAGTCGGATACACTGCGGGAGAAGGGGAGGATTGAGAAATATCCGCTGGGGATGAAGTGTTACTGCTTGGAGGCTGATGTAACGTTGCTCGATTGAGTGGAATTGCTGCTCGTGGATTCCCTTATACTCCGCTGGGGAAGGTGTGTTGTGAGTGACACCTTTATGCTATGTGGGAACTATTCGTTGACTTTCGTCATCATCGATCCACGGAACTGTAGTAAGTACTTTTGCATATTCACTTTTAGTATGTTTGTGATTAGATTCTTATTGTCAAATCGTATAGTCATTCAAAACAAGCGTTGGACTTATTGCAAATAACAACATTGTAAAGAAAAAAAGCTTGCGTTTATTTGAAAGGTGGCGTCTGGCCAAGTAGTTTGTACACAAGAAAGGTAAAAGTTATGCGGAAACAATCTCGTTAAGTTCCAACTATGCTAGTACTCATATATTTCGACTATCTCCTTCACATCGAGAAAGTGAGTAGTGATCTTCGCCACTTGAATCTTGAATCTTGATAGTAGTGCAGGCGGATGATCGGAAGAGACATAGTCGTGCGCTTAAATCTAACTTTTGCCTAGACCGCCCTTTCGGGTTTCGGTCTGGGATACCCTTTTTGCCCAACCGCCTTTTCGGGTTTCGACTTGCGGGTGTACATCTTTGTATATATCCTTTATTTTTGCCCGAACCTTTTGGTTCGCGGGATCTCCTATTTTTTCTAGGCGATCGACCTAGTTGGTCTCTTTTATCGTAGTATTTTTGACTATGTCTGCGTTCACGGGTGTGGGAAGTCTTCACCATCCATGGTGCTAAGTATCATAGCTCCGGGAAAATCATCTTGACTACAAATGGTCCCTCATAAGTGGGAGTCCATTTGCCACAGGATCACCTTGTGGAAGAATGATCGCTTGACTACTAGGTCACCAACTTGGTAGACTCGGTGTTTGACCTTCTTGTTAAATGCTCGATCATTCGTTTCGATAAATCATCCATGGCGGATAGATGCGAGTCGTTTCTCATCAATCAAATTAATGCGGTCAAGCCGAGTGGACCCATCGTCTTCAACTACGCCTCTGGAGGACTACGGTTGAGGTATCGAACCTCGATGGGTAAGGCGGCTTCCATACCGTATCACGAGAGAGAGGGGTTGCCCATGGATGTTCGTCTTTGTAGTGCGATAACCATGAAGAGCAAATGGTAACATCTCATGCCAATCTTTGTAAGTCAACATCATCTTACATATAATCTTCTTAATATTCTTGTTGGCTTCCCACCATTCATCTTAGGCCGATATGGAGAATTGTGATGCTTGATCTTGAGCTGCGTGCGAGTTCGGTGATCATCTTGTTGTTGAGATTGGAACCGTTATACATGATAATCTTTTGGGAGTGCCATATCGCGATAAGATTATGCTTGATGAAACGAGCCTAGCGTTCTTGGTAACGATGCATCGAGGCTTCTACCCACTTGGTAAAGTAATCAATTGCCACAAGGATGAAGCGATGTCCATTGGCGTGGGCTTAATCTCCGATCATGTCAATGCCCCACATTGCAAAGGCCAAGGAGAAGTTAAAGCGTTCAAAAGTGCGTGTACTTTGTACATCGCACTTGTGACAAGATCGGTAGCGGTGACAATCGACTTCCATGGTAGACCAATAGTAACTGTTCTCAAAATCTTCTTAGCCATGGTGTGTCCCTTGGAGTGGGTACCAAATTCGCCGTGTAGCTCTTCCATGATCGCATTGCGGTTATTTGGTCTATCTGACAGATAAGCCTGAAGTCGTGGTTGCGCTTGTATAAGATCCGTTCTTGAGAAAGAATTTGGAAGCAAATCTTCTCATGAACTTCTTGTCATTAACGGATGCCCTGCGGATATTCACGAGTCTCGAGATACCTCTTCACGTCATAGTACCAAGGTTTCTTACGTATCAATGATGATGCAGGGAGCCTCGTTGTCCCATCTAACCTTGAACATAGGCGACATAGTAGCTAATCGTCTGGTGATTCTCTTCTCGTGGAATGTGATCAAAAGTAATCTCTTGAAGTAGGGATCAAACTCAAAACACGCTCTCGTCTGGAATGAGGTTCGAATGCTTCGTATCCACTCGCCCTTAATCGACTAATCACTAAAGTGAGTCTCCATACACTTGCAAGAACACGATTCTTAGGTCAATAGACTTTGATACCCATAATGCGCCGTATTCGGCCATGTTGTTCGTGCAAGCTGAAACATAATCTGGCGGTGAAAGGCGTATGTCCGCTGCGGGGATGTAATGATGGCGCCAATGCCATTGCCAAGTCGTTTGAGGCTCCATCAAAGACCATAGTCCATCGGGATCCTTGTTCGGGTCCTTTGTCGGGCACAGTTCTTCACAATCTGTAACTAGTAAAACATCTTCATCGGAAATTGAGCGCATAGGTGATAGTCATCTACGACGATGAGCCAAATGATCGGCTACTACACTTCCTTTGATCGCTTTAAAGAAGTGTTTGGATGTCATATTCGGTCAAGATCATTTCCATCTTGCTATTCTTAGGAGTTGGTTTCTCAAAGATGTATTTTATCGGGTCCATCTTGAAATCAACAAGGTAGTGTGAGTCAACATATCTTGTCTTAGCGTGAGCAGCCAAGCGTTGCAAGTTTTCTCGGTGTGAGTATCTTGTTTCACGATCGGTAAACTTTTGCTAAGGTAGTATATCGCACTCTTTTCGACCGGACTCGTCATGTTGCCCAACACACCCATTGAATTCTCTAACAACATCAGTACATGATAAGAGGTCTTCTTTCGGTGGCGGCATCGGGATAGGAGGATTACGTAGGTACTCCTTGATTTTGTCAAAAGCGATCGGCAATCGTCGTTCCACTCTACTACTTGATCTTAAGTAACTTGAAGATTGGCTCACAAGTAGCGATTAGGTGTGCAATGAATCGGCAATGTAGTTTAATCGGCCGAAACCTCGACCTCCTTCTGCATGCGGGGCTGGCATCTCTTGAATAGCTTTAACCTTGGCGGGATCAACTTCAATACCTTTACTACGACAACAAATCCGGGAGTTTTCGGATCGACTCCAAGGTGCACTTGTTAGGATTCGGTCTCAATCGTACTTCTTTAATCATCGAGCAGTTTACGCAAGTGATCAAGATGTTCTTCTTGATTTGCGACCGAGCTATCATGTAAATCAACATAGACCTCTATCTCGTGATGAATCATGTCATGAAACAATGTCACCATAGCATCTTGATAAGTGGCGCTGCATTCTTGATCAAATGGCATAACCTTGTAGCGAAAGTGCCCATTGTGTAACAAAGTAGTCTTCTCCATGTCTTGAGGCCATTTTGATCGATTATGTAGGAGAAACCATCCATGAAGGAGAAAACCTTGTCTTTGGCGGTGTTGTCAACCAGAACATCAATATGAGGAAGTGGAAAATCGTCTTTCGGACTCGCTTTATTCAGATCTCTGTAATCCACACACATTCGTACTTTACCATCTTTCTTGGGCACGGGTACCACATTAGCAACCTTTGGGGATAAGAGGTGGCTAAGAAACCCGGCGCTTCATGACTTGACTTTGATTTTCTCGGACATCTCGGTAGCATCAGACAACATTCCTTTCAGGAGAATACCTTCTTTCGTCGGCAATCGGTGTACCACAATATCAATGTCTAAACCCGGCATGTCTTCGTATGACCAAGCAAAAACCTCAATATAGTCTCGTAGCATCTGAACCAACCTTTCTTTAACACTATTCTCAAGACCCGCTCCTATCTTGATCTCTTTTACATCTTCGTCGGTACCCAAATTCACAACCTCGAACTGCTCTTCTTGTGGTGTATAACTCGTTCTTCTTCTTTGTGTCGATCGGCAAGTTCTCCACAGCACTTCACAATCTTCCTCACTTTCGTCTTGACGGTAGATCGGATTATCGAAGTCATATTTAGCACTAGCATTGTTATTTGAGATTCGGAGTGATTACTGCGATGTATCACGTGGGTGTGTGTAAGAACACATAGCTTTTGAAGGGGTGATAAAGTAAAGAAAACAAACAATTGAATGCAAAAGTCCAACGAATTATTAAATGAAAATCAATCAACGGATAATAACCCATGAAGCGAGCCATGATGCCTGGGCAAGGCACTAGGCTTTCAAAGTTTATTGTTGAAATATAAAGAAATCGAAAAGCAAAACAAAACAAAGCAATTACTCACGGCTAAAGGAGATTGGTATAGCGTCTTGATCTTCAATTCTTGAGCCCATGATCTGAGTCGGGAAGATCCACTTGCGATGTCGAAGCCGTTGTCGTCGTCTTATAGCATGGATTCCACTCTGGGCGATCACGGAAGGAAGTTGGCGGCACGTTCGGCGTAACATCTTGACCCTTGATGGTGAAGCCTAAACCGGTCTTGTCGGTTGAAAGGAAGATCGGGAGTCCCCAAATAGCACTACCTCCTTGTTCAAGGCTTGAGCATCTTTCAATGAGGCCATCCTAAGCGGAACTTGCGCAACCGGAGTGTGGGAGAGTCAGCAGAGCACGACTCGGGTATTGTTCAAAAGCTTGACAAAGTCTCGAAGAATTCACCCTCCATCTCGAGATAAGCGGAATAGTATAGATGGTGACCATATATTCTTCTTCACCACATCTTGTAACAACCTTCCCTTTTAGGGTATTTGGTTTCGATGCAAGGTAGAGTATGCTTGCCCATGTATCAGGCGTCAAGTAGGCAAGAGTAATGGACGGATGTCCATGACAAAAGTGGAATCAAAGTGCGGGAACCGACTTTAGTGATGAGCTCTCCAATCTTGTTAGCTTAGAACCATCAAAAGCTCTCACAATAACGTCCAGGGTCTCGAACCAACCCTTGACATCAAGTCGATCAAAAGCGATCTTTGGTAGGATATTGAGGCGAGCGGTATCAGCAAAACATGAGATAGGGTAACACCTTGCATTCAACGAGATGTGCAAGGCCTTGTTATGTTTCTTTCGAGAGTCAAATCGACATCGAGAAGCCTAGGCCGTTGTTGGCGGCCAGGCTAGCAATACAAACTTAGGCGGTCGGTGGTAGTGTCTTGCGGCACATGAGCATTCTTGAGAAATTTCACCAAGGCATTAGCATGAGCCTCGGAGCACAAAGCAGCGAGCATGGATATCTTGGAGTCTGTCCTAAGCATTCCACAACATTGTAATCACTCTTCTTGATGATCTTGAATTTCCTCCATTTCTTGTTTGGAGGTGTCTTGACAACTTCCTTTGGTATACGGTTGAGCGGGATGAGTCTTGGTTCTTTCCCTCTAGCGGGGATATTGATTGAGTATTGGAATGCGAGTGGAGTCATGATGTCTTTGGAGGAGATCTCGGAGAGAATACCCTTCCGGTTGGTCACCTTCTGGATCCGGTGATGTTGTCAATGTCGGGAATGGTAGCTTCAATGGTCGGATCTTCAATGGTCGGAGAGGTCTTGTTTGGCCATGATAGTAAACATCGACTCCATAGTTCCAAGGATAGCTTTGTCGAGGAATATGGAACTAGTCTTGGAGAAGTGATAATGAGAGGTGCCACTCTAGGCACGGGATCGTGAGGAAATCCTTATCGTGTTAACATCGGCATAGTCTTACGGGAAATCGTCACCCCATCCGGTCGCTTTAACATCTTCAATAGGAATCTTGTAGCTTCGGGAGCGATGTATTTCACCATGTAATCATATTTTCCACTTGGCTGCCCCAAGGTATCCCACACGGATGATGCAGTTTAGATTCGCATTGTCAATCTTCAACTTAGACATTTCTTCACACACGCACGGTGGTTTCGAAATAGTATCTCACGGTTATCCATCATGCCTGAGCGTCTTCTCAACCAAGCACAACCATCGGTAGCGAGGGGCTGCGACAATTCTCTGGGCATCTGGATTGCTTGCAACAAATTCTTCTTAGATCATCGGAGGAATGGTCAAGTCATCTATGTTGAAGACATAAGTATCGTCACCATGACATTGGAACTCTTGTCATGGTTAGGCATAGGGCGTTGATCACATTGGTCTCAGCGGGAGGGTCAAACTCAATGCTTAGCTTGATCATATCTTGAATCTTGTTCTTGAGCCCAACAATTGTCGATGTGGTGCCTGGGCTGTTGGAATGGTAAGCACACTTAGCATTAGGATTGTACTTGGAGAGGAAGTGTTGACATTCGAGGAGGATCCTCAAAGTAATCAACTCTGCTTTCAACATGTGTTGCAAGGCTTGCGACAATGGCATGTTGATCTTCGTAATGTCTTCGTGGCGCGTTACAGTTCTGGCGTTGTCTCGAGGTTGTCTTGATGTAGGATTGGAGATCCTGCCCCACAGTTAGCGGTCGGACTTGGCTCGGATTTTACGACCATACTGCATTAGCTTCTTTCTTAGCACCAAAGATCTCTTGTGACATTTGAAGATGTCTACTGAATCTTCCACTCTTGATACCGACAATCGCTCGCTTTGTCAATATCATTTCGGTGAATCCGGATGAAGAATTTCAATCGGATGATTGAAGAATGGGCTGTCGGTGTCCCCATAAACATGTCAACCAACTCCTATTGGACAAGGGTGGTTGAACTACTGCTAGATCTCTCCATTTACGAGCATACTCCTTGAACTTCTCGTCGCGACCCATAGACATGCTTTGTAGTTGCATGCGAGTGGGTGTCAATTGACATTGTACTCATCATGCGTAGAAAGCATCAGCTAAGTCACTCCAAGTGCGGATACGGTCGTTCTCTGGTGATAGTACCATTCCAGCGGGTTCGGACAAACTCTCTTGAAAATAGTGCATCCTGACTTTACATCATCGGTGTGGGGTTGATCTTACGGACATAGGACTTCAAATGCGACTTAGGGCAAGACATGCCATCATACTTAGCAAAAGTAGGAACCTTGAACTTGGGAGGAATCACAACACGGAACAAGACTTAGATCATCAAAATTCAACCCGGACATTTCGGGTTTTCCACAGCATTGAGACGGTCTTGAGTTACTTGTACTTCTCATCTTCATCAGTGTTGGCTATAATCGAATGATCCTCTCCTCCTTTCTTTGGCTCCGCTGCTCACCTTCATCACCCTTGGTACTCCCTCGGTATGGACACTTCCTTGAGAGAGCTCAATCTGGTGACCACCTTAGGACCCCTTTGAAGCGTCTACCCATGTTGAGGAGACCAACAACCTTCTTCTTCTTGTTGATGAGCTTCTTCAAATCTTCTTGGCCTTGGACCAAGTTGGTGAACATCTGCTGGCCAGGCATTACGAGCTTGGAGATCTTTGTGATCTGTTCAAGAGCCATTTACGCTAAAATAAATAGCGAGCAAATGAGAAAACCAATCTCAATGTACTGTGATGCAATGTTATGCTATGCTATGCAATGTTTATGTGGATGCAATGCAATGTTTTCAAGGACCTTAGAGATTTAAATTTGTTAAACAAGCAATGAACAAACATTTATTAGTACTTCTCATTATTCTTTTCTTTTTAAGTACAAAGATAGTTCAAAACAATAAAAGGAAGCATAAAATCCTAAAGCTCTAAGTCTCCATGGCGCTTCCTCTTGGTGCCGATGTAGGCGTTGATGTTTCGCTCCTCGTGAAGTAGCTTGGTCAACTCTAACACTTTCTTCTCGCTTGCATAGCATTGAGCTTCAAAGGTATCCTCTCTTCTTTAAATTGAATCCGGGATCTCTTCAAGTCTTCAAAATCGGTAGGCATGTCGGGATGGAGAACGACATAGGATACATCACCTATAGCAGGTTCCATAATTCTTGGTAGAGCAGTGAATGGCATCATGAGGTTTTGAGCTCGAGCTCGCACCCATTTGAGGTAAGGTTCCCAAGGGATGGAGTTGGTGCCCCAAAGTCTTGGTATCGGTCTTCTTTACCATGCCCCAAGCATGTATGAACCTTAAATCGGTAATGCGGAGATCGTGGTTGTAGTCGAACACAACATCTTGGAGAAGCATATCATGTGGACCGTCTTTTCGAGCAAAACCAAAGCGTAGAGCTAGAAGGGTTGTAAGTAATACCTCCCTTATACCAAGTAGTGGTACATTAGGAATTCTCCACAACGCTCGATGAATGTGAAATCCTTTTGAGAGAAAAGATTCCAACGGATATCGAATGAGAGAGTGATATCAACCTTTGAGACCATCTCAACCTTTGTTCATTTTCAAAACCGATGGAGGAAGGTGCGAAATAAACCACCTTGAAAGTAACGGTATACAACACATGAGAGTTCCTTGTCGCTTAGTAATGCAGTGTGGAGAGAATGCGGGATGTCTCCAAGTAAAGTAGGCACAGGATTGCGGGTAAGAACAACTTGATGGCATTGATATCTATGAATTGATCCGAGTTAGGAAATAGAACCAAACCATAAATTAGCAAGGCCACAATGTTTTCAAATGCATGGAAACTCATAACTTTGAGGAATTCTCGGGCTTTCTTGATTAAGAACTTGGAAAGTAAACCCTTAACTCCACTTCTAGTTTCCCAATTGGCTTCATATACGGCGCTTAAGATGTAAGGCGATCGATGTCTTGAACTTAGGAACCTTTTCTAAACGGTGAATGGCATTTGATCAACAGGTACCCAAGTAACAGAGAATTCTTCAAGGTAGGAACCAAGCGATAATCAGGAATGTAAAGCAATGGTGTTTCGGATCGAAGCTGGAATAGGACATGCATCATATCTTCTTCAAAAGGAGATAACCAAGTCAAGTAGATAACCATGTCTTTTGATGGGCCGAGCATGGTGGGAACTTACGAAACCAATTCTTTGAGTAGAAGGTATACCCATGAAGTTGATTCGGATAGTCTTTCTAGAAGCCATAATACCTACAAAAGAGCAAAGATAAATCCCTAGGTCCTTGAAATAACTAGATATGATATGCAATGCAAATGATGTCATGATGTCATGTTTAGCACACAAACAATTCACACAATGAGCCTAGGTTTAAGGCTTGCATGAGGTATAGGTGATTACCTACCGAAAGTTTGAGTTGGTTCATCACATCTATAATAATGTAGGGTTCTAGGAATCTCATATCATTGATCTTTCTCGTGGCGTTTATTTCAATCGACTACCAAGTGGTCAACCGAAAATATCCCAAAGTCGATCTTAATGGCGTAGCATCGGTATCAACCAACCTCGGTCTACACCAAAGTCGGCCATCTCACTACCTTCTAATGGCCAAGATGGGTCAATTAAGGTTCTAAAAGTTTAGTTAGCACTTGATGACACCACGAAGCCAAATACTTTCTTCAACTTGGGAATGAAGAGTATCGGGGCAACAAAGTGTCACGCTAACGTAGCCATCATGTTGACCGCGTAGTTATCGTCGGTCGCGATGATCTAATGCTACTTACCTAAAAGAAACCGGATCCGGTGTAGGATCCCCAACAATATAATACCCAAGCAACCCTTAAAGATAAAGCATACAATTCAAACAAAAGCAATAAAGTTATCTAGAAATCCCTAAGGTAACTCTCTCTTTGGGTGTTTCCCAGTAGTCGCCGATTACGTGATACGGTGAAGCCCGACTTTGTAGGATTTTGTATCCAAATGTGCGGATAGCAAGAGTCGCCACCGACTTTTATTTTATCAATTAAGGAAGGTAAAAGTAAGAAAAAGACCTTCGTTAGATTCGAGTTCGGAGAATGGTTATGAAAAGGAAGGTATTAGCACCCTTTCCATCCATGATTTATTCTGGGCTCTTAGTTGCTCTAGATCACTTTTTAAAATTGCTTTCTTGTGTGTTTGACAAAATGTTTGGAAAAGGCATTTCGCTTTGACTTTGCAATGACTCATGTAGGAGTGTATACAAAGTGTTCGGAAATGTTTTGTTTTGAAAAGAGAGTTTGAACTTTGAAAAAGAGTGTGAGGTGTGAAAAGCATTTGATAGAGCAACTAAGAGACTTATTACCCACTCGAATTGGTCGTTTATACTTCTCGTTCCTTTAGAATAGCTAGCCGTACCATTAGTTAGTAGGTAGCTCCATTCGTTGGATGTAAGCAGGACATTTGAAGGGACATCGGATGGTCATTGAAGGCAACTTGTAGGAAGTATCCTAGCACATTCGAAGGGACTATCATCATTTTACGTAGGCGACAATCGTCGAGATCATGTATTCGTAGGCGTCGTGGATCTATGATCTTTGTATCGAAAGGACTATGATGATTTGTTTGGAAGGCAGCGGTGCTAGAATACCTCTCGTTCGAGGACATGACCATTTTGAAATCGAAAGGCATCGAGAGAATTACCCTAAGGGTGCGTGTGTGAAAGAAGTGTGTTGATTTGAGAATATGTTATCTTGAAATTAGTGTGAGCTATGTCCAATTATTATCTTGCCATACGCCTAATTACTAGCAATTGATAAGGTTGCGGAAAGTAAAATGCGGAATGTAAAGTGCGGAAAGGTAAATCCTCGCTATTACATGGCTTTGGCGGATACATAATTTAAAATCGGAAAGTAAAATCCTAAATTAAACTATTACATCCCATATGCAATTACATTATTGGAAAAATAGAATGATAAGATGATAAAGAAAATAAATATCGGATCAACTTTGTACAAAAGGAAGAAATCGGAAAATGCAATATGAATCGAAAGAGAAAAAATGTTAGAAAAATGCAAATTTTGATATGGAAAAATTAATACATGCTGGAAATAAGATAAATAAGTTAAAATATTTTTTGGGATTTTTGGAAAAGATTTAATAATTAAAATGCAATTAAAAGTGATTTAAATGCAAAATATGAATAAAAATAAATATGCATGCAAAATTATATTTTTAATTTTATAAATTAAATAAAGGTTTTATGAAAATAATGCAAAAAAAAAATGTTTTGATGATTTTAAATGCAGAAATAAAATTATGAAAACAATTAAAATTGAATGGAAATATTAAAATAAATTGGAAAATAGAAAAATATGAAAAATAGTTAGAGTTTGTAAAGTGAAAAAGGTTATACGAACGGGAATCGAGCTGGAGACATCCTTTCAAACTATAAAACCAATCTGACCGCTCGCCATGTGTGCATACATGTTTGAAAAGTGAAACAAATCAACATAAGTGATGGCGTCGAAAACTTTAATTCAAGCGAGTCGTGAGGCCCGATTATTTTAAATGGACCGAATCGCGTTTTCTCGCCACGCATGCAGCTCGCCGGTCAATCAGTCGGCCGCAGCTAGGGCTCCGTCGTCTTCTCCGATGGCCCGATTCTCGATCTGCAAAATACACAAATTGGCGAGGATTAAAGCTACCCCCTAAATCGGGTGCGAGTTCAATGGTGGTCTCGTTTTCCTAAAAGTTCCCTAAATGCTGTTTGAAGGTCAGATTACGAAACCCTAAACATGGCATCATGAGTTTTGACGTTCAAGCTCGGCGATGGCCAAGATCGGTCAAGTAGAACCTCATGAACACATTCAAACCATTAGAAACAATTAACACAAGCGAGAATAATCAAATGCAAAATCAAGAAAAGTTGAATATGTATGTATGTATATGCATCGATTACGGATGGTTTGATCAATACCAATAGTGTATTCTTACTCAAAACTAACTCACGAGCACGATGGAATGGATGGTTTGAAATTTGAAAAAAAACAAGAACACGATTTTGCAACTTTCTTGGAAAATTTTGACAAAATAAGGGTTTGGCTTGAGCTAGGGTTTAGTCCTTTGTTTGCAATGCTAGGTATTTATAGAGATTGGAGAGGAAAAAGGAATGGAAAAGATTTGATTTGGAGCATTCAATATTTTCAAATAAAATCAAATTTTGAAAGAAATTTGATTTTCTCCTTCAATGCATGATCAAGCACAATTTGGCAAGTATCTTGGGCTTTCTTGGACATTAAGGAACATATAAAATCGACCCTTCTTAGAAAAATATGATTTTCATATTTTATATAATTTAATTTTGAATTAAATGTTCTAAAATTCAAAATAAAATCAATAAAATAGAAAATTGCCATGGTCAAGCATTTATGGGTCAAAAATATTGTCATGAACAAGTTTGGATCAAAAGATTATAGGCCCATTTGGAAAATTTTGCATTTTGACCAAAATGTCCTTTTGTGCAATTGTCAAAATTGCCCAACTTGAATAGTGTATCTTGCTCATTTTCCACATTTTGAGAGTTCTTGGACTTTTGGAAAGCTCTAAGAGTCCTCTAAACAATGTCTTTGGTATCATCTCAATTGGAGTTACCATGCTCAAAATATCTTCAAAACAAAAGTTGACTTTTGTTGACTTTGAAAATGACTGTAATGTTTTGAGCTATACCTCTCAAATGAAGCATTTTTGGACATTCTTGTGAGACATGAAGTTGTAGAGAATTGAATTTCCTTCAAAACAAGAGGTGGTGGAAAAATTTAGAGAAAGTATGAGAAAGTTATGATCGGTCAAAGTTCGAGTTGACTTTTCATCTAGAAACCCTAATTTAGAAAGTTTGACTTTTGAGCAAATCTTGAGTTTTCTTGATGAATCATGATCAACCCTTGATCAAATGATGAATGTAACTTCAAAATGAAATTTTGACCAAAAATCAGAAGTTTTGGTGTATGTTGACCACAGTTGACTTTTTGTCCAATACACCCGATTTTCACCCATTTGAGCAATTGCCTGAGGAAACTTGACTTGTGAGGCTTGAAACTTGACATGGAGAATCTTTGAAGCATATGAGGAGGCATGAAGACCATTGGAGGTGTTGGAAATCCATCTTGACTTGAGAGATACTAAACCCTAGTTTGGGTTGGTTGTCAGGGAGAGTTTGTCGATCGACTCTTGAGGAATCCTTGAGTATAGATGTATGAAATCTTTTGAGAAGATGGAGGGCAAATTTTTGGGGTATGAAAAAGTCGAGAAAAGCCGGATAAATCACACTGAAAATCCACAAAAAGAGAATATTTATTAAAGTGTGTATGCAAAGCATAAAATAGGGGTTTGAATAAGCAAACACAAAAGTTTTAGACCACAGAAGCAAGATGACCCACTTGAAGCAAGCATACAGGCCCAACACGCTACAAGGTGTAACGGTCTTTACACGCAAGCCCTAGAGGTTGTGGCGATCGTTAAGGCTAGGGTTGATGAATCTTCCTCGATAAGCAAGCGTAATGAATTACATGCAGTGGCCGTGGCGATCGCTCGGAGGAGATTTAGGAGGCGAGTTCTCTCAACTTCTCGTAACCCTACTTTTCACCGCCTATATATAGGCTTCTTGATTCACTCTCAAGACACATTTTCTTCCGAATTCTTTACCGTTACTCATCGATTTATTTTACGCACGCATTTGGATTATTAAGCAATTAAAGCGATCTCACCGACTTGTGGGAGACACATGAACACCAAATATTCACCTTTTATTTTTCGGTTTATTTAATTTATATTATTTTAGGTTTACTTAATTGTCTATTTATTTATTTATGCCCGATTTATTTGAAATGGCTAGTTTATACGAATTGTATGTTTATTCTTTGTTGCGCTATATTTGAATCATTAAACATGCTAGGCTAAGTTTAGTTATCGGTATTCTCACACCCTAAATTTCACTCTGAGTTTTTAGCCGCATTAGTACATCATACTTTTTCATCTACATACGATTCCATTAGACCATTGTCATTAAGCAATCATTCATTCATCGCATCTGCATCATTTAGTCGTATTTAAGTTGACCAAAAGTCAATTTAAATCGACATTTGCATCGTTTTGTAGTTGTAAAATACCCATTATTTTACTTCATTCATTTTTATCTCTCTACCTGTTTATTGCATCATGTTAAGTTTATTATATGTCGATGATATTGATATTTCGGTTTTATAAATAGACCGTTAAAAGCGATTCGACACTGTGCGAAAAATTAGCGGGGAAAATATTTCAAGTTTTTCGCTTTTTACTCATTACTTTATGAATCTACGTGTCGCGTAGATCATAAAAGTGTGTCCTCTCTAATTTTTCGATACATTTTTTAGTCTCGTTTTTAATCGTAAGTGTTTTAAAATCGGGTATTCTTTATTATCATTTTATTTCGATTTTAAACATTTTGATAATTTTTCTTTAATCTATGAGACCCGTAGTTTATTTTAATATGCTCATTTTATTTTTGAATAATTTATTGTCCAATTTATATCATTTTGACAATTTTAGGTGTTCAATTTTATCTTCAAAATCAAAACAAAAATGTTTTGGATAGTTTATTTTTACACTATTGGACTTTATGGCCCATTTAATCGGAAGGACATTTTGGTATTTTAAAAAATGGCTAAACCTAATTTGTTTTTCATACCCAAAATTTGCCCTCCTACTTCTCAAGACAATTCACATCTCCATACTTACCATACTTAAGAGTTTCACAAGGGTTGACGGACAAACCCACTTCTAAGCAATCAACCCTGACTAGGGTTTTGATTCTCTTAAGTCGAATGAATTTTCAAGGCTCAAAGTGGTCATCATACCTCATCATATGCTTTAAGGGATCACAATGTCAAATTTCAAGCCTTACAAGTCAAATTTGCTCATCAATTGCTCGGATGATTAAAATCACCTATGTTGGACAGAGAAAGTCAGCTGTGGTCAACATCTGATCAAACTTCATAATATTTGGTCAACACCAATATTTTGAAGTAACATTCGATAGTGTATCAAGGTTTGATCATGATTCCTCAAGAAAAGTTAAGATTTGATCAAAGTCAAAGTTTCTAAATTAGGGTTTTCGGACAAAGACAAAGAACTTTGATCAAGCATAACTTTACATACTTTATCGAAATTTTTCCACAAAAGCTCATTTTAAGGAATTAAATTCTATACAACTTCATGTATCACAAGCTTTGGCCAAAAATGCTTCATTTGGAAGTTATGGATCAAAACATTAGAGGTCCTTTTAAAAGTCAACAAAAAGTCATCTTTTTGCAAATAAGTGTTCATGAACATGGAAACTTCAATGAAGATGAAACCAAAGAGTGTTTAGAGGACATCTTGATATTTCTAAAAGTCCAATAACACCCAAAATTGTTGAAAATTGAGCAAGATACAAATTGTGCAAGTTTGACATTTTGAGGGTGCATGAAGAAAATACTTGAAAAATCAAATTTTTTCTAAATGGGCCTAACTTTTCTTGGTTCAAACTTGTTTCTTATCTGAATTAGAACCTCCAAGCCCAAGGCCACTCCTTTTATCTTTTATTTTTATTCATTTAAATTCAATTTAATTAAAATAAAAGATATAAAATCAAACATTAAGTGTAAGGTTGATTTTTTATCATTCTTGAGGTCCAAGCAAGCCATAAATTGTCAATTTGAAAATCATTGATTGGAAAAGGAATTGAATGAGATTTGATCAAAAATATTTGGTTTCATTCAAATCAAATATTTTCTCATTGATTAACATATAATTTCTTCATGATTTTTGACATAATTCACTCTAGTATATATATACATTGATCCGAGATGCCATGAGGACGATTTTCATGCCTCAAGAACCCTAACATAGCTTCAAAAATCCGTGACCTTGAAGCAATTGATAGGAAAAGTTTTGCTCTGATTCAATCCATTCTAAGCCTTGCAACACGTTCGTGGTGTTCCTCTGATCGATTCGGATACTCATAAGCCATCAAAACACTCAGAATCCATAAATCAAATTCACGGCTTGCACACTTTTCTCTCAAATTCGATTCTATACATACATGCACTTTTAATATGATTCAATTGCATATATGTGTTTAGGATGATATTTTGAAGCTATGTGAATCGTTCAATTGAGTTTTAAGTGCAGGAATACCGTGATGCCATTGTTAAGGTTTCAAAGCTCTAATTTGGGATCCTTCGATTTAGCCAAAATTGGACGAAACTAAGGGCATGGTTGTGTTCAGAGGATCGATTCCAGTCGATCCATGGTCTCCTCATGAATTTATATTTTGAATTTCTTGATTTATGATTTTACAGGTGCTATAGTGACGTAGGAAACCGTTGGTATAGGTTCTAGCTACGAACTATAACCGTAGCTAAAACCTTGGATATTTCAAAAGAGGAAGAAGACCCTTGGCGCGTTTTTTTGTTTTGAATTGATTTTCAAAAATGATTTTCGCTTATAATCTCATTGTTCCATTATGCTAACACAAAACAACCTAGCTCGGATGGTCGGGGCGCGTATAACCCGAGGACGGGGTTCGATTCTGTCTCCTCACAATATTTTTGATCCTTTTCCAAAACTAACTTTTTCCACTATTTTCATTATTTTCAATTTCTTTTCTTAATTTGTTTTCTTTTCAAACATTTTCCTAAAATACTAAAAAAATTATAAAAATATTTTCTTTTGCATTTAGGTCAAAAAATGCTTATTTAATTTTTGACATTAAAAAAAATCATTTTTTCACTTATATTTTAATTAATTGTTAATTAACCATTAAATTAACCTTTAATTATTTTTTCCACATTAAAACTAATCCAGAAAATTCCCAAAAATATTTTCTTCTTTTAATTAGGATTACTAACGAAAACCCTTTTTCTACTAATTTTCAAAATATTTTACTAACATTTTGTTATTATTACGATTATCTATTTCTTATTTTGCATTTACAATTCTAGAAAGGTTGTATAGGTACAAATTTTTATCATGTAATAGCGTAGATTTACATTTTGCCTTTACTTTCCGCACTCCTATTATATATCCCCCAAAGCCATGTAGCGGTAAGATTTACTTTCCGCACTTTAATTTACGTACATATCTAGCTGCTAGTAATTAGGCGTGTATGGCAAGATTAAAAATAGCTTAGATACTTCTAAATACAAGATAAATATCTAAATACAAACACTTTCTTTGCACCCACTCACGCCTTAGGGTATCCTCTCTTTTGCCTTTGAAACAATGGTCATGTCCCTCGAGCGTAGGGATATCTTATCTAAGGCGCTCACGAATAACATTACCATAGTCCCTTGATACAAAGATCATAGTTCCTCGATGACCCTCGATTGTTGCCTCACGAATACATGATCGTCCCTCGATTGTTGCCTACAAAAGTGATGATCGTCCTATGAATATGCTAAGGTATCCTACATGTTGCCTTCTATGACTATCGATGACCCTTTGAGCGTCCCTTTATATCCAATGGATAAAGTCACCTACCAACTAATGGTATGGATGGCGCTACCCTAAAGGAAAGAAAAATAACATGGAAGCGACCATTACGAGTAGGTAATAAGACTCTTTTGCTTGCTCAATCAATTCAAAATACTTTTTACTCACACTATTTTCAAAACTTTTCAAACACTTTGTATACATTCCGCGTGAATCATTACAAAGTTAATCACTTTTCAAAACAAAACATTTAGAACACTTTATACATTCTAGCGAGAATCATTAAAGTCAAGAAAATGCCTTTTCAAAATATCTTTTCAAACAACACACATAAATCAATTTATAAAGTGAGCTAAGCAATTAGGAGCCCATAGATAACTACGGATGAAAAGGGTGCTAATACCTTCCCTTTTCATAACTTCCTCCCGTACTCAGAATCTAACGAAGGTCTTTTCCTGTTCTTTTCGCCTTCCCTTAATTGGATAAAAGAAAACTCGGTGGCGACTCTTGCTATCTGCAACATTTGCGATAAAATGCAAAACAAACAAGTCACTTCTCCCTCTGTATCACGGTTTTGTATATATACATGTTATTTACTGTTAAGGAATGAAGAACAAAACAATCGGGGCTGACCGAGAGAAAAGAAGAAGTTTCCTCTTCTTCTTACGTCACAGCTACCCCCTCGAATCTCCATACCATCACCTTCACGACCAACCTCCACCTTCCCCTCCATCCATTCCCTCTGTGAAACACCGCTTGAAACCTCAGACCCTCATCTCGATCCAAAACAATGCACCCGTGTTTGTGATACGGTGAAGACTTTGTAGGATTTTGTATCCAAATGTGCGGATAGCAAGAGTCGCCACCGACTTTTATTTTTATCCAATTAAGGGAAGGTAAAAGTAAGAAAAGACCTTCGTTAGATTACGAGTTCGGAGAATGGTTATGAAAAGGGAAGGTATTAGCACCCTTTCCATCCGATTTATTCTACGGGCTCTTAGTTGCTCTTAGATAACTTTTAAAATTGCTTTACGTGTGTTTGACAAAATGTTTTGAAAAGGCATTTCGCTTTGACTTTGTAATGTCAAGTGTATACAAAATGTTCGGAAATGTTTTGTTTTGAAAAGAATTTGAACTTTGAAAAAGTGTGTGGTGTGAAAAGCATTTGTTTAGAGCAAGCAACTAAAGACTTATTTACCCACTCGAATTGGTCATTTTGTTGTACTTCTCGTTCCTTTAGAATAGCGCTAGCCATACCATTAGTTAGTAGGTAGCTCCATTCGTTGGATGTAAGCGGGACATTCGAAGGACATCGGATGGTCATAGAAGGCAACTTGTAGGAAGTATCCTAGCACATTCGAAGGACTATCATCATTTTTCGTGGCGACAATCGAGGTCAAGATCATGTATTCGGAGGCGACATCGTGGGTCTTATGATCTTTGTATCGAAGGGACTATGATGATTTGTTTGAAAGGCGGTGCTAGAATACCTCTACGTTCGAGGACATGACCATTTGAAATCGAAGGCATCGAGAGAATTACCCTAAGGGGTGCGTGTGTGAAAGAAGTGTGTCAAATTCGGATATTTTATCTTGAAATTAGTGTGAGCTACGTCCAATTATTATCTTGCCATACCGCCTAATTACTAGCAATTGATAAAGGTGCGGAAAGTAAAATGCGGAATGTAAAGTGCGGAAAGATAAACCTACGCTATTACATGGCTTTAGGCAGATACATAATTTAAACTTCGGAAAATAAAAGCCTAATTTAAACTATTACATCCCATGAGGTTACATTATTGGAAAAAAATAGAATGATAAAGAAAGCGTCAAAGCGGAGCAACTGTGAAAGAATAAGAAAATCGGGACATATGATGAAATTGAAATAAGAGAAAAATGTTAGAAAAATGCAAATTTTAATATGAGAAAATTAATATATGCTGGAAATAAGATAAATAAGCTATAATAATTTTTTTGGGATTTTTTGGAAAAGATTTAATAATTAAAATGCAATTTATAATGATTTAAATGCAAAATAAGAATAAAATAAATATGCATGCAAAATTATATTTTTAAATTTATTAAATTAAATAAAGTTTTTATGAAAATAATGTAAAAAGAAAAAATGTTTTTGGTAATTTTTTAATGCAGAATAAAAATATGTAAGGAAATTAAAATATAATGCAAATATTAAAAAAATAAAGAAAACATGAAGAAATATTGAAAAGTGAAAGTTTGGAAAAAGAAAAGTGAAACCGGTCTTTGAGGATCGAACCCATGACCCGAGGAGAATCTTCCCAAAAGCCAAGCCTTAACCACTAGGACAACGTGTCTTTGGTGTTTTGAAAGTGAGAAACAATGATACATAGCGATGGCGCATCACGATATGTTGAAAATCAAAGTCGACCTGGATTGACTATTTGGACGAATCGAGCACGAAAGCGCGCACGCCTTTCCTCGGGTCCTCGCTGAGTCGTAGGAGCTAGGGCTCGGTCATCTTCTCTCCGTACGATTTTCAAACACGCAAAACACGAAATTTCAAAGCAAAGAAGGTCAGTCCACCTATTTGACCATTCGAATTCAATGGAAGCATCGGTTTTGTGAAAACTGTACAAGCGGTTCGAAGCTTCTCAAGTTTCTAACCTAACAATGGCTATCTGCGATTCGGCGTTCAAACTTATGAACGATTGCCCAGATCCACTACATAGAACCTCATGAACACATTAGAAGCATTAGAATCGATTTACACACACAGAATAATAAGATGCAAAAATCAAAAAGTTTTGAATATGTATGTATGTATATGCATCGATCAATTTTTTAAACCATGGCATGAGTGTATACTTACTCAAACTTACCCCGAAGACAATGGGATGGTTTGTTTGGTGAAAATTTGGAAACAAGAACACGATTTTGCAACTTTCTTGGAAAATTTTGACAAAATAAGGGTTTGGCTTGAGCTAGGTTTTCGTCCTCAGGCTTGTGTGTATTGCTGGCAATTTATAGAAGAAATTTGGATGGCAAAAGGAGTGAAAAAAGATTGCTTCTTGAATGTGCAAATATTTCCATTTAAAATAAAATCAAATATTGAAAAATATATGATTTTCTCATGAATCTGGCTATCACGAATTTGGTAAGGGTCATGGGCCTTCTTGGACATTTAGAAAGATATAAAATCATTCCTTTTGAGAAAAATGTTTAATTTTCATATTTTATACAATTTATTTTTGAATTAAATGTTATAAAATTCAAATATAAATCATAAAATAGAAAATAACCAAGGTCAAGCATTTATGGGTCAAGAATAGCATCATGAACAAGTTTGGATCAAAAGATTATAGGCCCATTTGGAAAATTTTGCAATTTGACCAATATGTCCTTTTGTGCAATTGTCCAAAATTCCCAACTTCGAATAGTGTATCTTGCTCAATTTTCCACATTTTGAGTGTTCTTGGACTTTTGGAAAGCTCTAAGAGTCCTCTAACCAATGTCTTTGGTCTCATCTCAATTGGAGTTACCATGCTCAAAATATCTTCAAAACAAAAAGTTGACTTTTGTTGACTTTGAAAATGACTGTAATGTTTTGAACTATACCTCTCAAATGAAGCATTTTTGGACATTCTTGTGAGACATGAAGTTGTAGAAATTGAATTTCCTTCAAAACAAGAGGTGGTGGAAAATTTACGAGAAAGCATGAGAAAGTTATGATCGATCAAAGTTCGGTTGACTTTTCATCTAGAAACCCTAATTTAGAAAGTTTGACTTTTGGGCAAATCTTGAGTTTTCTTGATGAATCATGATCAACCCTTGATCAAATGATGAATGTAACTTCAAAATGAGGATGTTGACCAAAAATCGAAGTTTGTTGTATGTTGACCACAATTGACTTTTGTCCAATACACCGATTTTCAACCATCCGAACAATTGTTTGAGGAAACTTGACTTGTGAGGCTTGAAACTTGACATGGAGAATCTTTGAAGCATATGAGGAAGCATGAAGGTCATTGGAGATGTTGGAAATCCATCTTGACTTGAGAGATACCAAACCTAGTTTGGGTTGATTGTCTAGGAGAATTTGTCGATCGACTCTTGAGGAATCCTTGAGTATGGATGTATGAGATCTCTTGAGTAGATGGAGGGCAAATTTTGGGGTATGACAGTGTTCACCTTGCCTTCATCTTCCTTCATACCTCCCCTTCATACCTCCCCTTCATCGTTGTTTCAGTCTCACCTTTACTCCATTCAACCATCTTCTTCGCCGATGAACACTCCTTTAATTCCTCACGACAACCATCGCAACTCGGTCTCACCTCCTCTGCCTTCATCTTCTGCCATCGTTGTACTCACCTTCTACTTCCATCATCGCTATCACCTTCCTATTTGTCTCCATCCTGTACCTCTCACCATCTCGCTGCTACTCTTTCCAATAAACCAAGCTTCGCCGCCGTACACACCCTCCATACTCCTATCGCCGCTGTTCTTCTCTCTCATCATCATCCTGCAACAACCTTGCTCCATTCATGCGTCTACAAAAACAGCAATCCCTCCTCTCCATGTTAAAGCACCAGCAGCAACACAGTCAGTCCTTTTGGTCAGTTTCAGATCGACATTTTTTCCCGGTAACATCCGTTTCCTTCTCAAATTGTCTCTGTCAAATATTTTGAAATAATATGATATGTGCTATGTGGTCTACTACTATGAAATGTTGGTTTGTTTATGATGATGTTGTTGTGTGTTTTATGTGTTAGACCCTAGTATTGAAGTTGTTTGGTTTTCTAATTCTGATCTTTACAACTGTGTTAGTTTTAAAGCTGAATAAAATCGTTTGTCTTAACACTGGATTTTGATTTTCGATGTCGATTTGTAAATAGCATAATGCTGTCCGATTTTTTTGTTTGAACTTTGATTTCAAATTTGAGCTAAATTTAAGATTTCGATTTTGTAATGCATTGATGCTCTTTTAATTTCGATGATGGTTTGATATTGATGTCGCGTTTATTCGCATAAGATTTAACCGAGAAACCGTTGGCACACCGCGTAAATATGTTACTTCCATTTAAATTCGAGTAGAACTTATGGTTGAATGATATTTGAGGTTGGTTTCGATGAAGGTTTTGTTTCGCGTTTGTTCGCGTAAAGCGAAGCAGAAACCATGGGGCGGCACTTGTTTTCCACCATTGCAATGTTTATTTTGTTCATTTTTATTTGAAAGATATTTTTAATACAATCCAAGTTTGAATTGAAAGGTTAATCGATGATGGAATCATTTTATAGATTTTTACTAGTTGTGAATGATATTTGTATTCGATTCGATGATGGTTTGATTTCGTTGCATTTACTTGTGTATGATATGACCAAGAACCCATTGGTGATACCTTTGAATTCCATTTGTGATGAAATCTTGTTGAAATGAGTTTATGGAGCATAATTGAATATATGTATTGCTGCCGTTTTCGATTTAATTAATTGAGATGTAATTTCAAATTACTTTTCCATGTTTTGAACATGTTTGAGTAGCACACAAATGAATGTTGATTGGTAAAGGTTTCTCATGAGTTGAGATGTGTTTCGACTTTGTTTGAGACTTTAATTTCATGAAGATGTTTGTTTGCACTTCACATTTTAGCACTTCTTTGATGATTCAAGTTTCATTAAGTTTTGGATCGTATACCATGATTACTAACACATGTTCTACCTTACAATTTCATTTCGTTTCAATTTTTTATCCCACACTTATGCTACTAACGATTTTGCTATTGTGAAGACATTCAAGAATAGTCCAGGCATACATTTTCTAGTAGTGCATCTATATACAATTTTTTGATATATATCTGTTATCTATAGTTATATTCTTGTTTTGATTTAATATTTAATAATGTATGTATAGATATACTTAGTATTTTATTTTTTATATTTAATCTTGTAAATTTAATTATACTTAGTATTATTTTTATTCTTATATTTAGTATTGTAAATATAATTATGTACATATTTTGATTTTACACCTTATTATATTCACTTGTAAATAAATTGAATTATATTGTAATTATCATCTTTGTGTTGCAATTTCGAATTTTGAATTCAATTTAACTTTCGAATATGTAAAACACAAGTATATCGCTTGCACCTCTTAGAACCAATTTCTACAATCTATTCTAGTTAAGCTAATAAAAATACAAATGGTCAATAATCGATACTAACTTCTCCGCATTAGGTTTTGTTTTATCCAGTTGTAATATAATTAATCTATCATTTTCTCTTTAATTTATTTTTATCCCCATTCGGAAAAATGTATCCCAATCCCCTTGTTGCGTTGTAAATAATTTACGGTTTTTTTTATTTTATTTTATCGTTTAAATCCCCATTTGTAATTGATGTATCCCTCTCCTCAAAAACTTGTAATAATAATTTAGTTCGCATTTATTTTATTTTAATCATCACTTACACAAAATTGAAAATCATTTTTAAACTAATAATTGTGAATCATTTTAAACCCGTAAGTCGATAAAGCTTAGAAGCGTCGCGATGACCACACATGCACACATGTACGCTTAATTATGGGCCTTCTTACAGTGAGCCTATTTCGATCAATTGTTCCAATTGGTCTTCTTAGTAGATTAGCCCACTTTGCTTGTACACATGTAATTTAATCGCTTTATGTTTGTGTTGGCCACCATGAATGGGCTTTTCTCGATTTATTAATTTGCTTACAATTATTCGTTTCTGTAACGCCCCGTTTTAATTAATATTATATTATATTAATATTTTCGAGTTACCGATTGATATTTATTTTGCGACAAAAATATTTATATTAATCGATATATCTATTAATATATTTGGCGATGTTTCGTTCGTTCCGGTTTTTATTCCGTTCGGTCCGGTAAAATATTATTCGGATCCGATATTTAATTCCCCAGAATTAATTTAATTGGTTGAATTAGTAATATTAGTGGATATTATTAGTGTGTTAATTTATAAGAATGGATGGGGGTGTGAGGATTAATTGTTATAATTGGGTTTACACCCTTGGTTGCTAGTAAGAAAACAACATATAAGCCATTTCTCCTCATTTTCATTCCATTCAAAAACACAAAGCCAAACTTAGAAACTTGAGAGAAAAGGGTTTTGGGAGAAGAAGAGCAAGAGAAGAAGAAGAGGAAGAGCATGGGCAAGCTTGGGGATTGGGTTTTGTAGAATCATCAAGGATCCTCCAATCTCTAGAGGTAAGGGGTTTGATTTTCCTTTCCATATAGTTAGGGTTTGATAGATATGTTGTGGATTTAGGAAAAAAATTGGTATTTTGATTCATGGGGTTCATAGCTTGCCATTGTTTTGGTGTTTTGTTGTTGCTGTTGAAATTCTAAATTGATGGTAGAAATATGTTTTGATGTTGTAATTGAGGTATATATGTTGTGCTGATGATAAGAAATGATGGGTTAGTGATCAAAGATGTTTGGGGTTATGAAGTTTGGTTAAAATTGAGTTTTGGGAACATAAAAATCAAGTTTTTGGGTTCTGTTTTTCCCAGTTCGTGGCTCGAAAGTTATTCGCGGCGCCAACCTCCTGACCTGTTAAGTTCACGGCCCGAACCAGGCTGCGCGCCGCGTACTGTTGACAGAAAGTTGAAAATTGTTTTGGTCATAACTTTTGAACCGTAACTCCGTTTTGGGTGCCGTTTGAAGCGTTAGAAATCTAATGAAATATTCTTTCTAATAGTATTGGTTTAGAGGATAGTAGATGATTTTATTAATGAGCGGTTATGGAAAGGTTGTATTGTCGGACGTTTTGTTAATTAAAACAAATGCGATCGATATATTTTAGTGGGTTATACTTTTGCCATATAAATGGGGACATTTTGTGCCATTTATATGACGTCTAATATGTGATAAAATTTGTGGTTGGTTGTTGAAAGTTGTTATTGTTCGTTGTTGTTGTTGTCGAATGTTGTGGTTGTTAGTAGTTGTAAGCGATATAGTCAATTAACTGGAATTTGAGGGAAATTGAAATAGTATGCCATTGGAATCAACTAAGATAAGTAATTAATATTGGTGGAAAGTTTATTAATGAAGTGACAATATGATTGTATGGTTTTATTAAATTAAGTTGGATTAAGTGGATTATATGAATACTGACAAAGCAAAATGGTTGATGATAGCGGACGATGTTTTGGTTAGCGAGGTATCATAGTAGTGTTGAAATAGTAGGAGCCGGCTAGTGGTCGTATTGTGGACTAGTAGTATACTAATGACTAGAATCAATATACTAATTCAATAGTGAATTAATTGATAATGATGTGGTGTGAATAAACATGATGTTTGCGACGGTGTATTTATTAATGAATACTTGTTGATATGCGATGCGATGATATATGTCTTTGTACATGATGATATTGTTAATAAATGCTTCCGATTTGTGAATGCGACTTTTGATGATGATGAATTATTGGTGAGGTTTTGCATAATGCAAATATGATGCGAGATATATTTATCTTGATGTAGATAAATTATGGCGATGTGGGCTTTATGCCAATTTTGATGTCGCGATGATGATGTTTTGTGTTGTGTTGTTTTATTGTCGAGTCACATTACATTGCGGCGAGGGCTTTATATTAACGAGACTTTTATGCCAACGACGATGGGCTTTATGCCAAGTGTTCCTAAATATGGACAAAGCGGCGGGTACCACATGCATAACATAGTCGTGTCTCATGGAGTCGGTTATTGTTGCACCAAAATTTGCCCTCTATCTCGGTTTGATCGGTTTAGGCCGCATTTATCATGACACTCACATGCATTCATATCACGGTTACGTAGTTACGGATTGGAGTTGATTCCCAAAGATTTCTGTTGAGCGAGAAAAGGCGTGGTGCTTTCAACCAATGCAGGATATTTGAAAGCAGCGAGGTTTAATATTGAATCTTATCCGTTCATATCTTTGGGTTTTCGGGCTTGGTGTTCGATTGTTGAATTGAATAGTCTGTTCTTGATTGGAGCTACGAATCGGTTGTTTTGAATGTCATTGCCTCTGATTCGGGAGATCGGTTCATCGCGAGTTTGGGTTTCTTTGTTGTTTGAGTTCATTATTCAAGATGTAAAAGGGTGGATTGTGACTATCCGTTTATTGGTCAACAATACAAGTTCTAGTCGCGTTTGGTTTGCTCGTCGGTTTGTTCACTCTTAGCAAGTGGATGTATGTGGAAATATTCGTCCGAAGGTTTGTTTGCAAGATTCTGAATGTCAAGTTGCCACATGTTGAGATCTTTTCGGTCGCGTTCATCGCCCACGAAATTCAAGGCATTCATAAAAATTAGAAGTTTCCTTATGAAATTCGTTTGATTTGAATCTTTCTCTCTACTAGAATGTGGTTCGATTTGGAAATGCGGTGATAATTCCATTAATTTCAATTGGAATCTATCGCTCAATTCTTAATGAATCATGAAATCGTCAAGATAGTAGAGGTTTTTAATCAAGAGTTTATTTGAAACTTAGAGTTTCAATTTTTGTCTCAGTGGCAAAGGCTCGAATTTCTACATGAGCGGATCAACATGAAGGCTTTGTGGCCGGGAAATTCAAAGAATTCGAGTATTGTTTAATTCTGCGTCATCAAACCATTTTCGCATTTAGAATTTAATTCTCAAGTTTCATACTAGAGGATTCAAGTTCTAAGAATACAACAACCATGTTACCACTCGTTTGATTCAAGGCTACGGATTGGAATTGTAGATTGAAGTGGAATTGGATACACTTGTTAATCAATATTTCAACATGTTTTGTTTTAACCAATTTAACTTTTGGTTCATGACAAATTTATGGGATATTTGATGCATATTGAATTTCCAACTTTTATACACAATCAAGGATTCAATTAGTTGCATATTTCTCAAAGCTTGTGTTCATAAAATCCCAAGATTTCCAAGATTGCTCTAAAAGTTTTCGTACAAGGACACGAATCAAGTTACATGTTACAACTTGTCAAATCTTGACATGCAAGTTTCAATCAAAAAGCGAATTCATTCAATATTCAACTTCTTTTCCTTGTCATTCAAGTTCAAAAGTCTTACTCAATTCAAAATGACATTAAAAATACCGTTTACAAAGTAGGATCAAACTTCCAAGTTCAATACTCCTTTAACTTTGGTTTGTTCAAATGCCAGGAGCCCTCAAAATTCAATGCTAATTTGAATATGTGATATTGTAAATTTCAAACCTTTGATACAACATTTTCAAGATTACATACACAAGTACAATCTATGGTCATAAGTTCAAACATACAAGTAAAGACTACATATGCTATGTCTTAATCCTATTTTCTAGTGGACATCTTTGTTGCTTGCCTCCCCATGCTTTGCTCTATCTTCAGACCATACTTTTTCTTTCTTGACCAACCTTCCTTCACCACTTTTCCAAGTTTGTGCCGTGGCTCGTGTTCATGAAACAAAAACAAAAGAGCATAGTTAGTATAATGGATAGCATTAATAAAATTAAGAGTTCAAAGCGATATTTTATCTCATCATTAGGGAAATGTTTGGGATCAGTTGTGTTGAGGATTGTTTATCATTCATGTTCAAAACCCACCCTTTTGCAAATCACAACTCATGTTGGTTCACAAAAGGGGTGTGGTTCAAAACATCATCACCACTAAAAATGCTGCAAGTACAAAAGCTGCTTCACCTGTAATCGAAATATAAAACAACAACGATGACATATCGAAATCGATAATAACAATGACAAAGTTTCAAAAAGTATTTCACCATCAAGTAGTCTTTGCTAAGTCGATCTGAGAGAACACAAAGGGGCATATTGTTTTCAACCAGCAGTTAAAAAACATAACACTCTAAGCCCGAGTTTTCTTGGTTTTGTTTTCAAAGGCCCTTGTCCCAAAGGCCCGGCGTTAGAAACCCTAAACGAGCAATATAAAAGCGATAAAAGCACAATAATCGAGGCAGCTTCCTTTGAAAACCCTAGCATGAACATCGGACTTTCAAAAACCGGAAACATAACAACGTTCATCATACCAACGACATACTAACGAACAAAACATCAACAAAGAAAATCCCGATTCATCATTTCCCATCATTCCCCTTGAAATTGAAAAATAGCGGAAAGCAAAGATTCGAAAGGTATTACAGTTTGAGAGAGAGAGGAGGTTGCGGACCTAACGTGTCGCCATCCTCCTCCTTCCTAAATCTCCGTTTTCTTTTTGCATTTTCGACATCGTTATTATCATCATCATCATTTAGAGCTAGGTTTTCCTTCCCTTTTGCAATCTGTAAAACCCAAATCAAACAATTTTGGAAAATCAAAGCAGAGATATTGTGAAATCGTTAATAATTGGGTAGCGAAATCATAGCGAGAGATGAGGAACACTAAGAGATCGAGGCGAAGCAAGTAAGATCGAGAGAGAGATGAAATCGCGGTGAGAATCGATGGCGCCGATGAGAGGATCGGTGAGTGGGCGGAAGCGACAAGGGTTGAGCGAGAGAAGGCGGTAAGGGCTGCATGGAGGTCGAAAGCGAATGTGAGGAGTCGTGAGATGAGGGTTTGTTTGTTTTGTTACGTCATTTAGTAAGAACTAGGATTAGTTTTAGTCTAATGAGTTTTATTTTAAACACAGTTCTAGCAATAGTATTAAAAACATTTAAGTTTTTTAGTAAATTTAATTTTGTTTTATAAGAGTTAGTTTTAATTTTATATAATAATTCATTTTATAAAATATAACTTAGCTAGTAAACTAATTTTTGTGTATAAACTAATTCTACTTTTAAAAAAAAGCGATTTAGGTTCTTTAGTTTTATAATAATATAATAATAATAAATGACTTTTGTTTTCATTTTATATTAATATTAGTTTTTATTATTTATTTAATTAGAGTTAGATTTATTTTTTATAGAATTCATAATATAAAAATAAGTTTAGGAGGATATTAGTTGTAAGAATGTTTGATTTTTGGTTAGTCGGTGGTGACACTTGTCACCACTGTTTAATCTATTCAAATCTAGTGTGTACATGTATATGGTATATATTTTGCACCCTCCTGCATCAAACCATCGGATCTAATGAGGTCGGATCCGCGATCGAATGGTGGACCACACTGTTTCCATGGAGCATCTCATACAAGATCCAGCATTTTTGGGCTTGGGCTCGTTACTACTCACACCCTCGACTTAAAGCTTCAAGCAGGCCCATTCCTAAACTTTTCTCTTTAAATTCAATTTTTATGCAAGTTTATAAATATAATGATGTATTAAATAATATTTGGCATATGGTAGTTTTTATTTGTTGAATCACCAATTAAATTGGTAGTTGATTTTCATCAAGTAAAAAATATCTATACTAATAATTATTTAAATTCGATTTGTATTGTGTGTTAATTTATTTTCTTTTATTATCCGCTACTACATTATCCGCTTGTATGTTTATTCAGCGATCGAACACTCCACTCTCACATTATTATAAAAACAACAACGCCTCCGCTCTCTCATTTTGGTTACCACACCAAATTCTCTAAGGGTCTCATGGTGGGGATGGGCATGGCCATCCTCACGAGGTTAATTAGGGCCCTCGTTGCCTTGATTAATCATAACCCGAAAAATAATTGGTCCATATACCAATCACCATGCACGGTCTCATGGTTGGGGATAGAGCACCTATCCTCACGAGGTTAATCAAGTCCATATACTTGGTTAATCATAACCCGAAATATCATTTCTCTACGTCCAAGCGCAATTTTCAACACTTTCAAATAAAAAGGTGTTATGGTACTTAATTAAATTGTTAGAGGTTAGCCAACAATTTAATTAAAATGTAAAGTGTTCGGGCCATTAGAGGTAACCCAATGACTTGAATACTTTATTCCATACACTTAAATATTTAAAACACTTTCATATTAAATTAATTAATTGAATTTGTTTTCTTTAAATCAATTTTTCTACAAAAACAAAAAACATAGTGTTATGGTACTTAATTAAATTGTTAGAGGTTAGCCCAGCGATTTAATTAAAATGTAAAATATTTGGGCCATTAGAGGTAACCTTGACATAAATACTTTATTATAACATAATAAAAGTGAACTTTGTTTCACCTCACTCCTTTCATAATAAAGATTTTGGATGAGAGAAGATCGGTTGACCTCGATCACCAATCTCAGTATCGAATCGTAAGAGGGTATCCGGCGTTTTGGTACTTGTCATCGCCATTAAAATCAATTCAACCCATTCAAATCCTTTTTCGCTCATATCGATTATCAAAATTAAAAACATTTTCAATTAAAATCAATACAACCAATTCAAGACATTTTCAACGAACTACGGAGTTTGACTTTCCCATTGCGAGGGAATCGTGACCGCGGTTTCAAAACCGTGTCAAACTCAAAATAATAACAAACAAATTCCATTTTCTTCTTTCTTAAATTCATAATTTAGAAATTAGCGAATACACACAACCACATTTTGAACTAAATGGGTCCCATCTGATGAGCGTAAGGGGTGCTAATACCTTCCTTGCGTAAGACTCCGAATCCATCCTTTTTGGTCTTGTAGACCGCCTTATCCGATATTGTGGGTTTTATCTATATTTTCCCGTTCTTTCTAGAACAAATAAAATTAGGTGGCGATTTCATTGTTTTGAAAATTCATTTTTTTAATGATTTTTGAAAATCGAGTTGCTTCAGTTGGCGACTTCACTGGGGACATTTTAAAAATCTTTTTGACTAAGCGAGTCAACCCTAGTTTAGTTCTTCGCATGTTTGTGTGTTTGTTTATCGCTTTCTTCTTTATGCTTATCTATTGTTTATTTGCTTATTTTTTCTCTATGCTTTATATATTGATTTGTTGATATATTATTGTGATGGGAATTCATGGGCATTGATACATAGATAAGCCCACTACCCAGGCTTCTAGGTCACCTTTTTAGGAATAGAGGGGTTGCGTAGCCTAGGTCCACTTGACTCCATTGTCTTGTTGGCCGGCGAAGACTCGGCTTAGAGTTGGTTGTTTTAAGGAGGTTGTTGGCCAGCGTTAGCTGGGACATCAATCTTTGGACAAATGACCTATAACTCTAAGTTTGTTCATGTTGTCCTAACCAAGACCAAAAGCGCTCGAATGTTGGATTTAGAGCATCTGTTAAAACCGTTTCTTGGGGTATACTTTTACAAATACTATCGCCACGTAGGCCTCTCGCGATGATAGTGTTTGTAAAGAGATCTGAACCAAGAAACATTTAGCCAAAAACATAAGATTAGCCTTCCAGGAATTGTTGGGTAGGCGTCGAAACCATGACCGTAGATCCTATGAACAGTTCTATTTAATTTGCAACATGCATTGCATACATTGCACAAAACCATTTAGCATATAACTTTTATTTTCGAGGAACCTTATAGATTTTGTTGGTGCGATGGCGAAAGGAAGAATGAATTCAGCTGTGAAGATCGTTCCATGTCTCAATTTAAAGAATTGAAGTTGAAGGCGATAACTCAAAGTGAGAGAATTTGTTAGTAGAGCTTATTTTGGGAAAAGGTTTGGGAACATCCTAGATCTTTTGACTACCAATGTGGACATGGAAGCTTTGATTGCTCGGCAAAGTACTATGATCCTCTCTTGATGCTTCACATTTCAAGACTTCGACTTGTTCCTCTGATTGAAGAGTTCGAGAGAATCCTTAATTGGCCTTTGAAGGGCGACACTCCTTTCCTCAACATAGGGAAGACCTCGATAAGGCTAAGGTAGCTGCTTGCCTTGTTTCTTCTGTAAGGGAGGTGGCACCTTGGATTACCGACAAAGGTATTCTTAGGCAAAACTTGGAGGATAAGTTGTCAAGTTTGAGTGTTCAAGACGATTGGCCGGCTTTCAGCTCCATACTTGCTTTGCTCATCTTTGGGGTGGTTTTGTTTCCAACTAATGAAATTGGTTACTTGAGCCCGTCTATTGGTATATTCATGTCAAAGAACCACATTCCCGCATTGTTGGTGATGTTCTTTACCATCTCCATGAGAAATCTGAAGAAGCGAGGTGGTTACGTGTTGTTCTCCACTTTGTACTTATGGTTGACATCTCATATCCCTCGAGTGGACCGTGGGAGAAGATCTGAGAAACTTATCTTGGTCTCAAAAATTGGCTACCTAACAGGTGGTGTGATGTAGCATTCTCGGGTTGGGATTCATTGATGTTATCACTCCTGTGGTGGATATTCTAATGTTCCTTTGATTGGGTCTATGGGTTGCATCAATTATAACCCAAGACTTGCAACAAGACAATTGGGGTATCCGATGGAAAAGCAGAACCAAGGCCTGAGCACTTGAAAGCTTCATTGTACGAGCTTGGTAAAAGGACATAGCAAGTATTGAAGATCCAGAAAACTTGAGGTCAAATCCATAGGAAAACGAGATAATCAAGAGAAGGAATTGGAAGGAATCTATCGCCGTTGGTGATAGAGAGTCCAAGAAATCAAGCTGCCTTACTTTAAGAGGTACCCTTTGATCATCCACAGACTGTAATCACTCATGTAATAGAGAGAGAATATGAGGCTTGAGGAAATTATCGAGAAAAAAGATGGAGGAGAAGATTGGAGCTACAAAGCTCTAATTCTGCATTTTCTCGAGCAGAAAATTTAGAAGCCAACCTCAAGGAGGTAAGAAGAATTAGAGGGAGAAGTCTGAGAATGAAAAAGGATGAGGAGCTCGATGAGATGTTACGAAAACTTGGTCTTTGAAGTGGGGCAAGGGACCTCCGTCGACAAGCTGAAAATGCTTTCGACAACAAAGGGGCGAGCTTATCTAGATGAAGAAAGGCCGTTGAAAAAGCATTGAACACGTCTAAAGCAAAGATTTCAAAGTTAGAAGCTTCTACATGCGAACCAATAAAATGCTAGAAATGAGAATAACGCAAAGAAAAAATACGCATCTTGAAAATTGAAAGCAATTAGATGGTAAGAAAAATTCAAGAAACTGAACATTCGCGAGAAAAAAGAATAACAATAGGGATGCTTACAACCTTAGAAACAATGCCAAGGTTGGATTGATAGATCCAAAAGGCGAATACGTCATTAGATGAAAAGGATGAACTAGTGTCCTTTCTAGAAAAGCAGAATGGGCATTTCTATTGGAAATCACAGTGGAATGAGTCGACATGTGTAACGTTTAATTGTTAGCGTACCTTGGAGGCTCAGGTCGGCCTAAGAAGACCTCGAAGCAACCCGATACCTCTGCATGAGTGATTTCTTCCTCTGTCGAGAGGTGGTGAAGCAAGTTCAAAAGCGGAAACTAGAGATTTGAAGCCTGTCGTGGACAACATTTCTAGTTTCCACTTATCTTACTTGAATATTTGAATCTAATTATTATTGTAATGATTTAAATTCTAATCTGAATCTTATTGCTCTGTTTGAGCTTGAGCAACCTTAGTCACAACTAACACTTTGAGTTTCTATGAAGTTTCGTTGAATTGGGATTTAATCAGTTTTCTCTAATGTTTATTGTTAACTACGAGTCTTCAAGAGTCCTAAAATAAAATGTACAAAAAACATATCATGGGCATGCATGCATACTCCATAGCATATCATACATAACAGTATTGAGATCGGTCATCTTACTTACGTTGGTTTTCTCCTGGACCCAGAGACTACGAGTTTCATCGTTCATCGTTACCCGACAGAAAATGTAACAGAAAGGCGATGGAAAGATGGAAGCGACATGGCTGTACAGGGACAAGAATGGATACTCGTATAGGGCAATTGATGGAATAATTCAAAACATGGCTGCAACAAGAGGTTGAGAGCTCACGTTGTGAGGCCAGCGCAACCCTCTGAGG